>OX415252.1:32631239-33231239 GCA_948329865.1 Linaria vulgaris
CTTCGAGGATTAAACATGTTAAGAAATGATTTCAGATCCTCATGTAACCCACTAATAAAACTACCAATAAGATAAGGATTAGAAAACTCCCTGCTATTACGGATGAAAATGTGTGAAGTGAGCTTCTCAAATCTTTCAATGTAGTCATCAAGGCTCTTTGTTTGCCTTAATTTGTTGAAGACACTAACCATTTTTTCTTCTCTGAGATCCTCAAATCTGATAACCACCAGTTTCACAAACTGGTCCCAAGTGATTTTAATCATTTTAGCATAATAGTTTTTGTACTAGATTGAAGCTTTGCCATCGAAATTAATTGTTGCTAATGTGACTTTCTGGTGTTCAGGTATTATAGGGTTGAGTTGAAAGTAGCAATTGCATTTTAGGATCCAATCTCTAGGATTGGTTCCATCAAACTTTGGAAAGTCTACTTTGGGTAGTGGGGGTGGTGCTTTTGGGCTACTGGGGGTTGCACTAAACTCTCAAGCCCTATATTTGGGTGAGGTGATGGTGTATTTGGTGGTTTATGGCTTTTAAATTTAATGGTTCACCAACAGGTGGTTTGGTCTATGTGTTCTCACTATTTCTGGTGAGCCGTAGCTGTAGTGCCTAGAGCATGGAGATGAGTTGCGCATGGTTAAGCTCTTGTGCAGCTGCTTGCTCATCTAGTTTGACTTCGATGGTGGAAATCTGGTCTTGAAGATTGGCTTTAGAAGCCTCTCTTCTCAACTTTTCTTCTTGGATTTGATTTTCATAAAGGTCTTTAAGGGTGGGGCCATTTACCATTTTTGGATATTAGGGAGAATTTCCAGAATTTAGCTAAGTGCAAGATTAAAATAAAAGTGCAAAATTAAAGGACAAAAGTAAATTTGGAGCAATTTTTCGTCATCCCTATGAACTGGAAATAGTACAATACTTATAGTTTTCCATTTGCTGAGGCTAATTAACGGTACAAAATCATCGGTAACATTAAATGAGATGTAGGGCATAACGGCAACTAACCCAACGGTCTGGACTAAATCTGAGCCTTTGAATTTCAGCTATAGGATTGCGAGCTAGAGACGATGTCGTGTACATAAGTTGCAGTGAACTTTGCTTTGACCAGCATTACACGCGTACGCACACAATCACGACACGTGTCTATGCTAAATGAAAGGCCAACTAAGTTGGAACGCTGTCGTTTGAAGTTGCATGAGTTGAATCCAGCTTGTGTCCAAACACTAATTTTTCATTTGTCAACAAATGAGTTATGTCGCCATTTCTTCTTTCTTTCTTCGATCCAATTTCTTCTTCTTCTTCATTTGCTAATTGATTTTTGTTGTTCATTTGTAGGGTCTTGACATAATAATAAAACAGTTGCAAAGCAATAAATGAACAGATAGATTTAACATGGTTTGGTCAAATCAAATCTAGTTTTCGAGGTTTTTGCCCAATGCTAATGCGATAATTACAGTCAAAATAATTATATCTATCATTAATCTAGACTTTCTCTAATTACTCTTCAAATACTCGTATAATTACTCTATATTCTTCTTTTTGTGAATAAAGAGTTTCAAGATAACTTGAAGTTCCTTATATTAGAATTCACGTTACTTAATAATAATTGCTTTGGGGGGGAAAATCGCAAACCATGCTTTATTGAGAGCTGGTTCTAATTCTTGTCCTTTTTGACGATCTTTGATTTTTAGTCCTCTAATGATCAGATTCTTATCAGGTTTCATCCTCGTGCCTCTCAATGTTTGAGTTTTATGGTTTTTACCTCAAGTTTCCATAAAACTTTGCAGAGACTCCATAATCTTTTTTCAAAAATAAGATTTATAATATAATAATTTATTTTAGGGATAATTCCACCAAACCCCCAAACTATAAAATATTTATGTAAATAAGGTCCGAACTTATTTTTTTAGCACCGGTGGAGCAGAAGCTATTGGTATTTGTGTGAGATGCCCTTTTTGTTCCATTTTTCGGTGGTTTTTCGACCAAAAATCATCGCAAAATTCAAACCTGCTACACAAGAATTTTAATTTAAGTCCAGTACACTTAAATTAAATGGGGGAAATTACATCAAATCCCCCAACGTTTGGGGCCATTTGCAGTCAACTCCTTTAAGTTTGTTTTCGAGCGGTCATCTTATCCCACATTTTGATAGGTTAAATGTGCCTCCTAACGTATTGAGTTGTGGGCAGATTGCCCCCAACCTATTGTTATAAAAATTTGAAGATTTAAAAAGATACAAAATTAAAGATTTATTAAATTTGACCCACCTTTTTAATTTCTTCATTTTTTAAGACCAAGGAGTTTAGGCTTCTGTTCGACAAAATTATTTTTTTTTTAAATCTATAGACAAATTTTATTAAAAAAAATATTTAGACAAATTTTATTTTCATAATGGTTAATTGTAAAACAGTCCTAAAAAAATTAGGCTTATTTAAAAAAAATTGTCTAAACATTCAAAATAAAAAAAAAAATTCTATCGAAAGATTTTAAAAAAAAAAAGAATTTTGTCTAAAAATTTTAAAAAGTAATTTATCGAACAAGAAGCCTAAATTCCTTAGTCTTAAAAAAATAAGAAACTAAAAAGGTGGGTCAAATTTAATAAATCTTTAATTTTGTCTTAGATTTTTTTTAAAATGTTCAATTTTTTATAACAATAGGTTGGGGGCAATCTGCACAAAACTCAATACGTTGGGGGGGGGGGGGGGGCACATTTGACCTACCAAAAGCAGGATAAGATGATTTGATGAAAATAACCCTAATCAAAAGTACAAAATGTTGACTTGGAGCAAGTTGCCTATTTCTCCAAACGATAGGGGGTTGACCTCTCCAGAACAAACTTAAAGGGGTTGACTGCAAATGGCTCCAAACATGGGTGGATTTGATGTAATTTTTTCAATTAAATTTCACGTATAATGACTTTGAATTTTGCGACACACTCACCACAATCGAAAACTGTCTCGATGCGGAAATAATTTCGGTCAAACTTGAAATAAGTGTTTCGGTGATTTTTGGTCGAAAAAACGTCAAAAATGAAAAATAGGGAAAATCGCACAAAAGTCAATAGTTTGTGCTCCACATGTGCTTAAAAAGGTTTTGACCATGTTTGCATTAAGTGCCTATAATTTTAGGGTTTTGGTGGAATTACCTTTTAATTTTATACGTCAACTACTCTCATGTACGGAAAACCTACACATGTCACCTTCATGTTTGGGAAGTTTGTGACTGTCCAAAACTTGTCCCCACCCCCGAACAACCACCAACACAGTAATGTTATCCCTATGGTTGTCGTACGAAGTGTTTCGTACATCTCCAGCGACCAATTGCAGACATTGATCAACTATGGACTTATGGCAGTGAATTAGAGATGGTGGGTCTCTCTCTCGAACAACCCACAAATTCCCTTATCGCGCGACGACAAAATTCCCTAGTTCACGTCATCGGCGTGAAAAGAGGAGGATGTTCATGTAAATCGAGGCAGACAACTTCCTCGATTTTCTTCATTTTTTTTCTTCTTCTGATTTCTTTTCTTTTTACCCTGCTAAAGTTATTGTAATTATAATAAATTAATTATGTAATTTAAAGAAAGGGTACAATAAGTCTGAAATATAATACAAAAATAAAAGATATTCTTTTGAAAAATTATAAATGTCTATGTAATTTAATATGAGGGTGGTATTTGTAATTTAACCATACTTGAAAGTAGTTTGAAGTATTAAAAATTGTTAAACTATAAATATAATTACTTTTAAAAAAATTATGGGATTTGTGCAATTTAGGAAAGGTTTGGGGTTAAAATTGCAAAACCTAAAATACTGAGGGTCTATTGGACGAAAATTAATAAGAATCCGATCATTAGAGGAGTAAAATTGAAAAGACTATCAAACAAGAATGAAAATTAGAATCGACTATAAATAAATGATGGCTCTGATATTTTTCCCGTTGTTTTGACTCACTAGCAATATTACAATCAATATTAAAACTCTTATGATATTTTATACCAAGCTTATCTTTAATATGCTTGAGTCTTCTGCTTTTACGAGGCTTGAGCAGTGTTTTGTGTTCGCCTTGCATTTGGGTGATTGCTTGACTATTGTAATTTATTGGTTGGTGACCAAAAATAGCCAAATCTTGATGTTCAATCACGTCTGCAATATCCTTATTTCCACAACAAATATATATTTCAAGGCGTAAGATCTTGACTCTCATATGAAACTAACACAATGTGTATAAATTAAAATTTTCATGTAATAACTTTGTTATTTTCAACACTGACACCACTATCAGAACCGTCTTATAGAGAGAAGATTCTATTCAGAATTTAAATAATATTTCGACAATAAGGGCCGAAAACGTGCTAAAAAATGAAAAATATGGTAAATCTCACAAATTAAACACCAATAGTTTGCTCCACTAGTGCCAAAAAAAAAAAGAATTCTGACCGGTTTGCATAAAGTGCCTATAGTTTGTGGGGCTTGGTAGGATTATCCCAATATCTATTTCTAAGAACTATTGGGCTTTTGTTAAAGCATTAGAACTTTTAAAGATGGATTCTTAACTCAACGCATTTATGAAAACTCAAAATTAGTGAATTAGAAAAAAATCACATAAGCAAACGGTCATGGAATAAAACTACTAAAGATTATTCGAACTCTATAACTCTCTTTAGATGAAAAGTTATGCATGGAATTAGGAAAAACTAATTATAATTAGATCAAAAAGAATATAATGAAGATCTAAGAAAGAAGATTAACTAAAAGTAATAGTATTTTCTAATAAGTTTAATCTAAGACTAATGCGATCTTTCGACCCTAGTAGTGACTGCAGAGAGCATGAATGATAGTTGATGATATTATTTTTTCTGTGTGCTTGATCGGATAAAGAGAAAATGTAAATTCCATAGGGGTAGAAATCATAACTCCCAAACCTATTATTAGGAATAAAATAGAATGGATGAGTAGACAGAGGAGTTGTATATTCACTAGGGGTTACGAGGAGGCTCCCGTATATTCCTCTCTTTTTAGATCTTTCGATGAGGCTCCCCCTTTGAACTCTGGGCGCGGGGGTTGGGGGTGTTATTTTTGAAGCGTAGATTTGCTGATCATGCGTTTATTTCCTCAAATGGGGGTTTGTCAGGTGATTGCGGGTGGGCCCTACTGTTTCTTTGGTGCATGCTCACCCTTCATGGTTGTGGGGGATCCTGACATGTGGCAATTACTTAGGGGGTGCGTGTTGAATTTTCACGGAAGCGTTCATACCCTAAGTTGATCTCTTCAAATAAGCTAAGTTCTTCGATGGACATCTTGCGAGTGTCGTCTCTATTTCTTGGTCATGAGCACGACTATATACGAGGGGCTTGTGATAGAGGATGTTCGAGGGGATGAATCTTATATTATCAGGAGTCCCCCAATTCTCCTCGTAATCAGAGAATACGACGGGAATTTACAGGGTCGCGATTCTTTACTTTTGACGGTTTACTGGGACACATTGATTAGAGTCAGTTACATCCCTTCGAAGTAAGGCGACTTTTGGGGTCCGACCTATTTCTCCACGTGCCTCTTCCTTAACTGACGATTTTAAACGGGAATTAAATTGCCAGAGCTTTGCCACCTCTATGTAAAGTGTCACGCTCACGCACCGAAAAAAAAAAATAACATTTTCAATTTATTTTTGTTTAATTTGCACTTTAGTCCTTCAACTTACACAAATTAGGATTTTGACACCAATTAGTTTTAGAATTTGAAAATTTAGTCCTAAACGTTTATGATTAGCTTATGATAGCCTTTACACTATTTATGTATTCTTAAATTAGGTTCATAAGCCCTAAATAATAATGATTATTTTAAAATTAGCTTAAAACATGTTAATTACATAGTTATCTCCTTAATTATTTATATATATATATATATCTTTTATATAATAACTATAATTGCATAATAGTTAATCAATTACAACTTATGAATTATTTAAGATGAATATATGATCTGAATTTGATATTTATAAGGTGTATAAAGTAAAATAAAATAAAAAAAATAAGTGATAAGCAGACAACTATACAAGTTGTCAACTTGTTACTTTAATTGTACATGAACCTATTAGCATCTAGATCTAACTTTGAACAATTTTAATTGTCATATTACTCACGTGAATGCATCATTTTTCTTCATTATATTCAACCATTTGGAGTCTAGTTTCATAAAAAGATTGTTTCAAAATTGTTCCCATTGTCCTTCTATCCTCAAAAGACCAAAACTTTTCATTGTGCAGAAAAAACTGCTTTCGAATCCGAGCACTAAAAACACCATAACTCATCCAAAGCAAGTCCAAGAATTCTGAAATTTTAGATACAGATTTCCCTGTAAGTTAGGCATCTTGCATATTCAGACACCATTTCCAAAAGAGAAGTTCTTGAAGGCCGAAAGCAAGCAACAGTCAGCCTCTATCCAGAAAGTCCAAAAACAGCTTCTATCACACAAGGATTTTTACAAAATAGTAAAACTCTTTCTTTATCACTCATACTCCATGAATGTATTCCTATACATATGTTCATTCTTTAAAAAATATTTAACTATGATATTCATTTCTTTACAAAGGTCAATTTAGTATAAGAATCTATGCATGTCACTATTTTAGTTATTTGTTTTAGAATACTATGTAATACTTCACCAATCTCTTCATATGATGCTTAATATCAAGAGTTGAATTCATGATAGATCTACTATATTGAAGGTTATTTAAGCAAATCACTCATTAAATCATAGTTTAGACAGCAAAGATAGTAGTAGTCGAGCATGTTTTATTTTTACTAATAATGATGCATGTTTTTAAGTGATCTTTAGTTAACTTTCATATTAATCCTTTGTATGAATCTTTGATGTATATTGGGACACGATTCTCTCACATTTTAACTTAGTTAGTATTAAAGGGTAGCCTAATTACTAGTTAGAACAACTTATGAAAAACATAAACTTACTAGCTAATTGTATAACTATTAACACTTTATAAACCTATTTAGGGATTGACAAAGTTAACGAGGACAACTAGCGGCAATTGTGTGGAAAAGGTGAGGTTTGATTTTGATTATTTCAGCCCTGTTTGGCACCCGGCCCTGAGGAACTTGGACAGAAAAATTGTGATTTTTGTTCCCGAATCACGAGCAAATCCTTTATATTGCCTTTATGTTTCATTTACTTATTCTCTTTGGCGATTCAGTTTCTTTTATTGTTAACCCTAAAAATAAAATAAAGAATATTACTCCTACTCGGAAAAAACAATGCATGGACAATACTATTGTCAGGAGTACTTCGGATGAGATGTACCTATAAAGAAAACCCCTCGGAGGATTGCCTTACCTTTCGGTCACGGACCCAAAAAGGTTTAAAAGAGCACACGAGGAGGAACATAAGCGTCCCTTGGAAAGTCAAACGGTAAATGAAAAACAGATATCAACACGACATCGGAAAAAGAGCAAACCCCGATGGACCCGTGCGACTCCGATATCTACCAATGCACCAAGAGGGACCACAATGGACCCCGAGTCCCATGAACTAACAAGAAAACTTCCTTGCTGAACACTCCTCTGAAAAGATTACACTCGGACTATTATCCGAGAACCCACTTTCGGAGAAAATCAATAAGTGAATGAGAAAACACCCAGTAAATATACTCCGAGAACTCCGATGAAAAAGTCTCACTTCAAACAGAGCAAATACAGCCCTCGGAGATCACACCATGCCCTCGGAGATCACACTTACACCCTCAGAGATCACTCCTGATTATTGAAGAATCAACCCGAATCAAAAAAGAGAAATAAAACCCCTCGGAAGAGCTGATCTACCAAAACAAACACGCATCAGAGGTCCTCGAAGCCATCAGAAGACACCAAGATTAAATCTAGTCAGCGCTTAGTAGATAAAAGATAAACCTTATCCTTATTTTTACACCTGTATCAAGGTAACGACAACACCTGTCCTTACCAAAACACATGCACAATGACACCTGCCCCTACCAAATTCTATATAAAGGGAGATGATCAGTAGAAGAAAGGGAGGAGCAGAGATAAATTAACTTAGCTTACTAAATACAACTGGGTACTCATATACACAGTAAAGAGAGGAGGAAAAGTTCAGTGAATAAAGGAAGGGAATATTCTTGCAATTATTCTTATCTTACCATTTCCACCTGTCGTTGTCTCTGAATCACGGACATGGCGTTCTAACCCAAATAAATATCTTCCGTTAAATAGGGAATAATTCCAAACCCGTTAACAAAGTGGCGCCGTCTGTGGGAACGCCATAACATCTGTCCTCGAGAGAATTCAGCAGACGTCAGCTAGGATGGATGATCTTTTCGAAAGTGACAACCTTCCTTTCTCGAACACCAACTCAGAAGAAACTTTGTCCAATTACGAATCAGGTACTAGATATTTTATTAATATTCCCCGATCTGTTTATGAAAGACTTATAGATGCTGCACGAACATCCTGGAGGGGTGAACCTTTCGGACACATGTCCTCAATACTCCCCGAGACCAGGAATTTCCCCTCAGAAGGAGACGCACCTCCAATGGCGTGGAACCCAAATTCCAATCCTTGGCAACAGGCACCCCGACAAACGCCTCGAAGGTATGTATGTCATGAAAGAACTCCAGTGAGGGGTCGGGAAAAAATTTCTCGCCCCTCGGAGTATCAAGGAGAGGTTGAACATTCCTTATAGGGAATGATGGATGATTTACGAAAAGAATTAGGTGACCTCAAGAAGACCATGGCCCCTGAGGAGGATCCTACGTTCAAGACCACTCCTTTCATTCCCGAAATCGCTTCAGCTTCTATTCCCACTGGGATGCGACCTGTCAATATCCCGTTATATACCGGAGAAGCTGATGGAAGGGAACCGCAGGATCACATCCATCAATATATGGCCGGAATGGACCTCTCTTCTGCCCCTGACCACGTGTTATGCCGCGTATTTCCTGTTACCCTCGGAGGGCGGGCCCAAGCCTGGTTTACTCACCTTCCACCTTGTTCCATTACGAGCTTTGATCGATTAGCCCACTTGTTCGTACGACAATTCGCCTGCAATCGAAGGTACCCTAAATCTGCCACACACATTTTCACTATTAAACAGAAAAAGGATGAACCCTTACGAGAGTATATAAAGCGCTTCACGGATGAAGCACTCGATGTTCCCAACGTTAGTCCGACCATCATGGCGGACATATTAACTCAGGGACTCCGATATACCTTATGGGAAATCGGATCACGGACATGAATGAGCTAATGCAAAAGGCGGAAATCCACATCTTGATGGAAGAGGCCGAAGGAACAAAGAGGCAAGTGGAGCAGGAGGATAATGAACACTTAGAGTGTGTCGAGAAAGAAGCGAAGACCAAAGAAAAGAATAAGGAAGGAAAACCTCCTCAGCGCAAGGACGAAGGAGGAGTGGTTAAGAAATTTCTCCGACCTGTGCACCTGCCTCCGACGACTGTTACTCCACCAGAAGTGCTCAATATAATGAGGGGTAGCAACGAGTTACACTGGCCCAGGCCGACTAAATTCCCTAACCGAGACAAGGACACTGGGAAATATTGTAAGTACCATAAAACTTACGGGCACACTACGGAAGAATGTACTACCCTTCGTTTAGAGGTGCTCCGCCTGTTAGAAATAGGGTATTTGAAGAATTACCTCAAGGAAAATAACCCCGAGGAGCCCAAAGCACATGTTTGGAAGAGATCACGAAGAGAGGATGAGGAACAAGAAAGGGAAGAAAGGACGCCTAGTCGGAAGTCACGAGAAGGGACAACTGGACGCCTCCGATCCCAAGAGAGAATTAAAGACCGTCGGCAAAATTCACGAGAGAAAACGACGGGGTATCAGAGTTTGCCTCCTCCACCTAACTCTTATAAAAGCAACCCCCCAACATGGAGAACCATTAATATGATTGAAGGGGGTGAAATTTCCATGACACCTCAGGGTAAAAAGAAGAAATATTTGAAAGAAGCCCAACGAGCAGAACAAGGATTGTCTGTCAGCTCCATTCAAAGATCAAATTTGCCTAGCATCACTTTCGGGCCCGAGGACCTTACAGACGTAATATACCCTCACGAAGATCCATTGGTTATTTCTGCTGTCATCTACGGGTATGAAATCCAACGGATCCTTATAGATATGGGCAGCTCCGTAGATGTACTCTTCTTGCCTACCTATCTTGCTATGAGGTTGAAACAAGAAACGTTGGAAACTGTTGAAGTCCCGTTAGTAGGATTCTCAGGGGAAGCCTGCCAAACCCTCGGAACGGTGACTCTTCAAATGTCATGGGGGAAGGGAGCCCTTCGAAGGACGGAACCTATCAAGTTTTGGGTAGTGGAGGCCTCCTCACGAACGTATAATGTCATCTGCGTAAGACCATCCATTCGGGCCTTCGAGGCTATCCCCTCTACTTTACATCTTAAAGTGAAATTCCCCACTTCTTCGGGAATCGGAGAAGACCGAGGAAGTCAGTCAAAAGCCAGAGAATGCTGCATGAATGCCATTCCCTCGGAAGAACCCTCACTCGGAAAGAGCAAAAAGTGTAAAACCGAGGAAACCCGAGTCCAACCTGTGGAAGAATTAAAGATGGTGGAATTAGTAGAAGGAAGCCCTGAGAAAGTAATCAAAGTGGGTACCCACATGGCTTCAGCCATAGAAGATCAACTGATTTCCCTCCTCAAACAGTTCCATCACCTCTTTGCATGGGAAGGGGGACCGCCCGGGCGAATCAGCAATAAGGTATGCCAACACTTTCTTAACGTAAAGCCCGGGGCTAAACCTGTCCAACAGAAGAAGAGGAAAATGGGACCCGAGCGCAACAAGATCATCCGCTAGGAAATACAACGCCTTCTTAGTTTGAAACAAATTCGGGAAGTCATTTATCCCGAATGGTTAGCTAATGTCGTGCTAGTACCCAAACATGGAGGAAGATGGCGAATGTGTGTTGACTTTACCAACCTTAATGAAGCATGCCCTAAGGATTGTTATCCCTTGCCAAGCATAGATCAGCTAGTTGATTCTACCGCGGGATGTGCGCTACTATCAACTTCAGATGGAGACCAAGGGTATAACCAAATCCCGATGGCGACTATTGACCAAGATAAGACCAGCTTCATTACAGATGCAGGCACATTTTGTTATCTAGTCATGCCCTTTGGGCTGAAGAACGCGGGAGCTACCTACCAAAGGTTAGTAAGTCTTATGTTCGCAGGACTTATTGGGAAATCAGTAGAGGTTTACGTAGATGATACTGTAGTTAAAAGTAACACTGCCGAAGAGCATCCCGAGGACCTACGGAAAGCGTTGGTCATTATGAACAATTTTGGTATGAAAGTTAACCCTCGAAAGTGTTCCTTTGTTATCCGGGGAGGAAAATTTTTGGGATTTATGGTTACGGAGAAGGGAATAGAAGTAAACCTCGAGAAAGCAGAAGCTATCATGGGGTTACCTACCCCGAAGACGGTGAAAGATGTCCAAAAATTAACTGGAAGAATGGCCTCGTTGAGTCGGTTCGTCTCCAAGTCCGCAGAAAAAGGGCTTCCCTTCTTCAAGATACTTCGGAATGTCAAGGAATTTCAGTGGACCCCCCAATGCGAGGAAGCTCTCGAAGAATTAAAAAGGTATATGTTGAAGCCACCTTTGCTGGTAAAACCTATACCTCAAGAAGAGCTATTTCTGTATTTATCGGTCGGAGAAGAGGCTGTTAGCACCGTCTTAGTCAAGGAACAAGACGGAGAACATCATCCGGTATATTACGTCAGCAAAACTCTCCTCGGAGCCGAAACCAGATATACCCTAACTGAGAAACTCGTCCTAGCATTGGTTATTACGGCTCGAAAGCTACGTCCCTACTTTCTATCCCACCCAATTACCGTGCTAACTAAGCACCCCCTGAGGGCAATTCTTAATAAGCCTGAATCATCAGGGAGATTGATAAAATGGGCCGTAGAGCTTACTGAATACGATATTTCCTATGCTCCGAGACCATCGATTAAAGCGCAAGTTCTGGCGGACTTTGTAACAGAACTTACGAGCATTGGATCTGAGGAGAAAGAACCACTGTGGCACGCATATGTAGATGGATCCTCGGTGAGTACACATGGGGGGGCTGGAATAGTTTTTGTAAATCAAGAAGAAGAGGAAGAAAGACTCCACTTTGCAGTCAGAATAGATTACCCCCTCTCTAATAATGAAGCTGAATATGAAGCACTCCTTATTGGTATGAGACTAGCAAAGGAAGGGGGAATGAAGAGAGTACTCCTCCATAGTGATTCCCAATTAATCGTCCAGCAAGTTAAAGGATCATATGAAGCAAAAGAAGAAAGAATGCAAGAGTACCTCCGAGTTGTTCTTCAAAGGTCCGAATGGTTTGAAGAATATGATATAGTTCAAATTCCCCGAAAAGAAAACCAAGAGGCGGACGCTTTATCCAAACTGGCTACTCAAACAGCCGTTGTACATACTCGGAAGATTACTCTACTTCATGTCAATGAATCTGAAAAGAGCGAAGGCCAAGAGGTGAATACCATTTCAGATCCCTCACCTAGCTGGGTGACTCCTATTAAGGCCTATCTGCAGAATCCCGAGGGATACTCCTCGGACAAGAATATTCAGCGAATGATGTTCAGAAAAACTCTCCGATACTTCCTCAAAGACGGAATACTCTTCCGAAGAACCTACTCATGTCCTCATGCTCGATGCCTTAATGAGGAGGAGGCCCAACTAGCTTTAGCAGAGACTCACGAGGGGGTATGCGGAAGCCATACCAGCAGCGAAAGCATGGTCGGACGGTTGATTCGGCAAGGCTACTACTGGCCCACCATGGCCAAAGACAGCAAAAGCCATGCCGAAAGGTGTAAACCCTGCCAAGCTTACGCCCCTCGGACCCATCAACCCGCAGCTCCTTGGGAACCCCATCTGACCCCTTGCCCATTCTCCAAGTGGGGTATTGATATACTTGGACCCCTTATCCCTGATGCCGGTCAAAAGAAGTTTCTGCTAGTAGCCGTTGACTACTTCACCAAATGGGTGGAAGCGGAACACCTGGCTAGAGTAACCGCAGGGGCTGTTATCAATTTTCTTTGGAGAAGTATTATTTGTCGCTTTGGAATCCCTCGGAGTTTGGTAAGTGACAACGGTCTGCAGTTTACGGATCAAGGGTTACAAAAATGGTGCGATCATTGGGAAATAAAACACCACTTTGCTTCAGTGGGATACCCTCAAGCAAATGGCCAAGTAGAAAGAACCAACAGAACCCTCTTGAAAAACATGAAGTCCCGGCTTGATTGGCACAAAGCTAAGTGGGTTGAAGAAATACCCGGGATACTGTGGGCCTATCGGACCACGCAAAGTGTCGCTACGGGTGAAACCCCTTTCAGTCTATCCTACAGATGTGAAGCTGTCTTACCCTCGGAGGTCTCAATAGAGAGTTGGCGAATTCAGGAATACGAAGAAGTAGCTAACGGCTCGAATCTAGCCCTCGCCCTTGATTTTCTCGAAGAAAAGAGAACCCGAGTAGCCCTCCAAATGGAAGAGTACAAGGCTCGGATGTCGCGATATTACAATGCCAAGGTAAAACCCCGAACCTTTCAAGTTGGAGATTTAGTGATGAAACGAGTAGGGGCTTCCAAGAATGTGGGCAAATTAGATCCACGATGGGAAGGACCCTATAAGATAGTGGAAATTGTAGGGCCGGCAACTTATCGTCTCGCCAACTTCGAGGAGGCAGTACTTTGCAACACGTGGAACTCAAGCAACCTTAGAAAGTACTATGCTTAATGTAATAATCATACATGAATAAAAAGAGTGTTCATATACGAGGGGCTATAGTACAAAAGAAATTAGAGTTGTCCGACAAAATGATGGCTCTATACATGAGACATCGAGACAACCCAACAACACCAAAAATCCTCTGTATTATGAACTAAACTGTATAATATTCATCTATAAGCTAAGTCCCTCCCATGGGACGTTTTCCCTCTCGGATAAGACGTCGGCGCTGCTCCTCGGAAAGAGAGATTGGGTCATCAAGGAACACAGTTCCGACTGCAGAATCTCTAATGGGTGAAGAAGGAAACTCTTCGGAGATCTGACGAATGTTGAGCTCAGGAAGAAGCAAGCCCGAGGGAAACTCCGGTAAAGCTTGTACGGCATCTTGGCACAATCTATAGCCTATATGCACTAAATCGCGCATCTCACCCCGAAGAGACTCACGAGGATTGGATGGACCCACCACTTCCAACACGGCCTAGACTCGGGCCATAACCACCTCTACTGCATGGGAACGAGTTATCCCTAGTAACTGCTGACTCAAGGCATCTCTTTCCATCGTAGCCTGCGTTAGTTGCTCCTCCGAAGACCGTATTTGGCCATGTAACTCCTCAAGCCTCCTTCCTAAATTTAGTACCCGGGCTCTTTCAAGCACTAATTGGCGTTCCAACTCCCACGCCTTATCCTTCTCGGATTGTAACGCATGGATATAGTCTCCTGAGCGGACTCGTGAACTTCCTTCAAATGAGTTATCTCCACTTGAGCCTCCAAGAGACCTCGCTCTAACTCGTCCCGACGACGATATACTAAGCCTGGATCTGAAGAAGAACTTCCGTATGACCCGAGAGCATCTAGTACCATATAAATCTGCTCAGAAAACAAAGCGAGTGGCATCAGACCGGAAGACAGGTTAGTATTAAACAAAATGAATAAATACCTCACACAGGTCTTTACAGGCTAAATCTTGGAGAACGGGTACCGAAAGGATTTTTATCAGCTCACAATCTGTTACGTTCAATAAACCGCTGAGAAAGTTTCGGCAAAATCCCACCGCTGATCCGAGAGGAGAAACATCCTGATTATCCCCGGGGGGGAAGAGATCTCCCGAGGGAAGGGTGCTCATCGGGCAGTGGTACAGAAATACGATCAGGGACATCTTCCAGGGGCTGCAAGTCCTCTGTGCCAGGGGAGAGAAGATACTCTTCTAACACATTTACCACAACAGAGTTACGAGGAATAGGCTGTGACACTATGGGATTCATGTGAAAGTCCGTTTGAGAGAGAGCTGCTATCGGATCTAACGGCCCAGGAGGAATTATATAACTGACTGGGGGGGCTGCTACAGGTTCCTCCTCTTCTGAGGAAATCTCAACCATTGCCTCATTCACGAAAGGAACGGGATTACCAACCTCCGGCATCCCGGGACTACCATGCAACGCTCTCCCAAGGAAAACGTCAGTAGAAGATCCGAGGGAAAATGCTCCCATCTCCGCTCCTGCAAAAGATATCAGTAGAAAAACGGTCCGAGGGCACCCATAAAATTTACAAGTTAAAGAAGGGTTAGTAAAACTTACGAAAATGAAAGTTACTGTGAAGAGGACGAGAAGTAGGGGTACATCCCTCCACCCCCTCTTGTAAACCTGCCAAAATCAGGGCCTCGGGGAAATCCAGTAGCCCGGATATGTCATAAGAACCAGAAAAAAGTCCCGAGTGAAGCAATACCTCCCTCACTTGCCCTTGTGTTTCGATGTTGGGAGCAATATATCCCAGACCCCATCGGATGGGTACCCCCCACGATCTGGCTGACTGACCTCTCGGACGGACGAAGAAAAATCTCCGCCTCCAATCCCCTCTACAAGAGTGGGAACTGGATACACGAGTGAAGGTATTTTCCTTGTCCCTATAGGTCAAGCTAAAAAAGGGAGTCCCCTCTGAACAAGGTCGAAGGGTAAATATTGTTCCCACCCGATAAGGGGACATTGGAAGGTTTAAAAGCTCACTACGAAGGACATATCCCACCAAATGACTATAGGAACTTGGTGTTAACTGACTCGGACACACCTGCCAATACCGAAAAAGTATTTGGAAAAAAGGGGTAGAAAAACGTTCGTAACCCACAACGCATCTGTTCGGTATAAACGGTCATGTAACCCGAGGGGGGTGCGTAAGCCCTCTAGCCCGAGGAAGGCACTATTATGTCATAATCTTCGAAATCCAGGTTATAACCAGTGAAAAGAGATCTTACCGAGTTCGCACACTCTGTACTCATAGTGGATCCTACACGTCCTCTACCTATCAATCTGGACGGGTTAAGAGGAATCAAATCGAACTCCGAAGACTCATCTGCAAAAGGGTATGGCTCCCTACCCATGAATATCTCCCTGATATGATTGATCCTACGTGAATTTGTAGATGGAAGCCTACGAGCTACTCCAAGAGAGGAACTAGCACCAAGTGTCGCCTGATTTTTGGATAGATTGTCCCTCGGAGAGAAACTTTCACGAGAAATGGAAGGAACCCTTGATGATTCAGAAGGACTCCGAGCGGTATCCCGAGAAGAACCACAAGACGAAACTGAACCACTTCTTCTATAGTAAGGAGGCATCATCTTGTCGGGTAAGTATTATCCTCGTACTTGCAATTATTGACAAATTTGAAAGAAGATCAGAGACTAGCTATGATTATAAGATTAGAGATAAATGCATAATTGGTAAAGGGCCTAAGTGCATATATACTCTTTAAATTCCTTGATTAAAAGAAGAAGTTTAGACTCTTATTATGTTAACTAAGGGACACGTGTTGAAAAACTTTTTATTTAAAAATGACACGTACCCTATTTAACCATGCAAAGCAACACCTCCTACTTAGGAAGTTTACTTAGTCATCAACCTTATAAGAATTATCATTATCTGCTTTAATTGAATTTTAACAATAAAAACAAAAAATAGAAAAGGGAATTGAAAAAAAATATTTATTTATTTAAGCCGAAGAGCCCTCGGAAGGGGTAATAGATACAAAGAACATTTATTTAAAAACAAAAAAATAAAGAAAGCAAGACTAAGCCCCCGTGGAAGGAGGGAGGGGAGAAGTTGTCTCCTCGACGGAAGTACCCAGTGGAGCAAGACGAGAAATTGGAGAAAATACTCCCTCGGAACCGCTAGCCCTCGGACTCGGACTAGTGGCAGAGCGCATCGGGGACGGTGCCGGAGAATCCCGAGAAGATAACAAACCCCCAAATCTCCCCACAAAGTACTGGCAATCATCGGGAGTTGGCCTCTTCAACTTACGAAGGTCAAAAGACTTTGAAAAGTCAACCTCCGACCTTATCAAAGACTTAGCCAATCTAGCACACTCCAAATAACCCCATAAAAGGTGGCCTGTCAAGAGCTCGTGAGAAGGCGTCTCGGAAACCTCAGAGTGCTGCCTTGATGTTTCTTGCTGGGCGAATCGAACTGCAGCATCAATCTTAGCCTGCACCTCCTCGGGAGAAAGAAAGTTTAAAAACTTCCTCTCGCCCGACTCGGCCCTATCTGTGACTTGGCCTAGTGCCTCCTGGAGACCCCTTTCCCGTTCACCGCCTTCTGCCACTGCCTTCTCGAGAGCAGCGATACGAGCAGTAAGGACCCCCTCGGACTCTTTTCTTTCCTTCTCCAGAAGGGCTATCTTAGCCGCAGCGACCTTCTCGGATGCCTCCATCTTCATGTAGGCGGACTCGGCAGCGCTTAAATTACATTGCAAACCCTCCCTCGCCTTCTCTGATTCTTTAAGGAGGAACTCGTAGTCAGAAATCTTGGTGTGGAGAATGTCTTCCCTAGTCTGACTCTCTTTATCCCGGGCCAAGAGAGGTGCTAGTTGCGCTCGGAGTACTTCCACCTCCTCTATGTCTTTCCGACCACGTTCTTCAACGGCGGTGACTGCCTCCCGAGTCTTTCCAATCTGTGGAGAGATCAACAAGAAAAAAATTAGCAGAGATATATTGTATAACTTCAGAGAACTAATCTAGAAAAACTTACCATGAGCCCCAACCAGTTAAGACTGGTGTACAAAAACTGATACCCCTCGGCGGGTGTTGAACTGGAGGAGGCAAAAAATTGGAGGATATCTTGGTAAGCTTCCCCCACTGATCGAGACGAGAATTGCCCCCCGGATCCACTGGGAGGAGCGGGCTCCTGGAATGTATGACCCCTCGGAGACAAAGTCACTGGAACATGCCCCCTCGGAGGAGTCGCGTCCTTTACTGGAGTCATCACTTCTGAGTTTGTAAACACGGCCCGAGAACCACCAACTGTTGTGGGTGGACCAGTCTCTCCCAACAGTGAATTCAGAATCCCCTCCTTCACATCTCTGTCTTCGGAAGAAGGATCGAACTCCCCTTGAGTGTCCTCGGAATCCCCTTGTAAAGCTTCCTGCTCGGGAATGTTGAACTGGGCCAGAAAATCCTCCTCTACAAAAGGTACTCACTGTCAGTAAGAATGAAAATGAAACTAGAAAAAATTATGGAAAGAGGACGAGTAATGGACACTCACCGTATAATGAAGGCTCTTCTACCATCGGAGCTTTTCCTTTATCCATAGCCACTACATCAAAAGAAAAAGCATCAACACATGAACAAGTGTTACAAGTAAGATATGAAAATCTCATTAAAACCTCATAAGAGCTTACCACGAGGAGCAGATTCGGGAACTATCGGAGGCTGAGGAGAAGGACCCTCAGAAGACAAGTCTATTACTTCAGTAACCTTCTGAGCAGATTCTTCCTCGTTAACACTTGGAAAGATCCCCTCCTCGGAAACTCTCGGAGAAGTTCCTATATTAGATTCAGAGGCAGGTAAATTACCCGACTCGGATCTGGAAATGGGCACCACAGCCAAATCCCAAGAAGCAGGAGCTAGTTGGCGCAAGGGAACAGCGCTTCTGATGACCCCCGTCATATCCATGCATAGAAGAGAATGGTCCTCGTGAACTCCACCCTTCTCTGAACCCATATACTTACTCTCGGGAGCATTAACCTCATCCTCCTCGTGATCACCCTCCTCTGGTATCTTGGAGACACCACTAGGAGTAGGCTCCCTCAAACTCGACTGCAAATAGTAGTTCGCCATGACCTCCCCTGCATCATCCCCACCGATAACGTGTATAAGCATAATTTACTGCTATACTCGGAGAAATAATAAAAGAATAAATAAAGGGACTTACGAAAGAGACTCCTCGCATCGGGAGACAAAGACAAGGGCCTCTCCACGGCGTCGTCGGTAAAAACTACGTAGTGAAGACCGGAGGTCTCGTATAACATTGTGAAGTCCTCTGATTCCATCAATTTGTGTTGAGAAATTATAGGAGATAAAACCACCTCCTGGTCCAAAGCATGCAGGGGAGTAGTACCCTCTCGCCAGTCGAAGGGCACATCCCACTCACCTTTAACAGGTCCCACGAAGAAGTATCTATTCTTCCAGACGCTATGTGAGGTAATTGCCGCACCCAAGATTCTCTTCGTGGAATCCCCCGTGTTGTCCCGGTGACGAACATTATAAAAAGGATACCCTCCGGGTGACACCGCCACGTCAAAGATCGAAAGAAAATGGTCCACCGTGCACTCTAGTCCATTCACTTGACACCAAAAGACATAAATGCAAATAGCGGCAAACCCGTTCGGTACCATTTGACTCGGGCAGATATTACAAGTCTTGAAAAGCTCACAGAAAAAAGGTGACATAAATGAACACCACCCGTACTTCACCTGAGCAAAAAACACTGTCAACATACCCGGAGGAGGATAACATGCCCTTTCATTCTTCGTCGGGATTCGGAATACCATATTCTTCTGAAGAACCCCGGTTGAGGTAAACAGATCCGCCACCTGTTTACGAGTAACAATACTCGGCATCTTTTCCACCTTAGCGAAAGTCCGAAGAGGCGGCTCCTTCGATTTGGGAACCCTAGCTTTTTTCAAGGAAGTGGCGCCGCCCTTGGCAGCAACAGCAATTTCTCCCTTACGTTTACGAGTAACAACTCCCACCGGAATACTCCTCACATTTACAGAAGTATTAATCGGAGCAGTAATTTCCGCGGAAGTAGCAGCAGCAACGGAATCGGTGTTAGCGGAAGAAGCCATAGATACAGAGGAGTACTTTTGAAAAAAGAAAAAAAAAGAACAATCGAAATCTGCTGGAAGTTTGAATTGAAAAAAGAGAGCACAAATTAGAGAAAGAATATTCTTTGCTTTAAGAGGGAGTAATCGTAAATTGAAAGAATGAGGAAGAAAGAACAACAGTGCCCCTATTTATAGCCGCGGGATTACAACGGTCAGATGCTTTCAAGACGTGGCAATCATTTACACCTCCACGTATCCGCTGCTTAGCTGCGCCACGCCGTCAAAATTCTGACCGTTGCCAACGGTCAGATGCTTCAAATCTCGAAGCTGGTCAAACAGTAGTCCGCAACCTGTGCCCCCGAGATCCTCGCGTGCTTAATAATAATACCCTAAGGGTATTCAGGTAATATCCTTGCAAAACTTTGAATTTATATATTTATCTCTCGGACAAATATCAAAAAATAAATATAGGGACACTGGGACGAAAAATAACCCCTCGCCTCACTGAGGACGATGATTTAAAATTCCGCTTGTCTCTACGAGAACAATCGAAATTTGGGAGGGCTAGAAATAAACGGTAAATGAACGGTAAATGAAAAACAGATATCAACACGACATCGGAAAAAGAGCAAACCCCGATGGACCCGTGCGACTCCGATATCTACCAATGCGCCAAGAGGGACCACAATGGACCCGGAGTCCCATGAACTTACAAGAAAACTTCCTTGCTGAACACTCCTCGGAAAAGATTACACTCGGACTATTATCCGAGAACCCACTTTCAGAGAACATCAAGAAGTGAATGAGAAAACACCCAGTAATTATACTCCGAGAACTCCGATGAAAAAGTCTCACTTCAAACAGAGCAAATACAGCCCTCGGAGATCACACCATGCCCTCGGAGATCACACTTACACCCTCAGAGATCACTCCTGATTATTGAAGAATCAACCCGAATCAAAGAAGAGAAATAAAACCCCTCGGAAGAGCTGATCTACCAAAACAAACACGCATCAGAGGTCCTCGAAGCCATCAGAAGACACCAAGATTAAATCTAGTCAGCGCTTAGTAGATAAAAGATAAACCTTATCCTTATTTTTACACCTGTATCAAGGTAACGACAACACCTGTCCTTACCAAAACACATGCACAATGACACCTGCCCCTACCAAATTCTATATAAAGGGAGATGATCAGTAGAAGAAAGGGAGGAGCAGAGATAAATTAACTTAGCTTACTAAATACAACTGGGTACTCATATACACAGTAAAGAGAGGAGGAAAAGTTCAGTGAATAAAGGAAGGGAATATTCTTGCAATTATTCTTATCATACCATTTCCACCTGTCGTTGTCTCTGAATCACGGACAGGGCGTTCTAACCCAAATAAATATCTTCCGTTAAATAGGGAATAATTCCAAACCCGTTAACATTTATCTATTGTTACTTCATGTTCAAATGCTAAATCTTTGACCTGTCAATTCATAATTGTATTACATGATCTAATATGATAAACTATATATTGATTCTTGGACTGTGCAAACGAGCAACGGATATTGTCCGGCTTACTAGCTCATATGATATTATGTTTCACCATTGGGACGCCTTTGGGAAGTTGGGCCCGGGATTGTGTTAATTTACTGTTGGGCAGCAAGGGCTGTCAGTTTAAGTATTTTTGCATAATACCCATCGATCTAGGCGCCGCGTATAGTCAGGAGTTGATTATATCCCGCGTGCTAGATAGACGTGTACTTGAGCATGTCTTTTCGTTTTGTTGCGAGGTTACTCCTCGTTGGGAGGTATAAGGTAGTATATTCGTTGATATAAGGTTGAATCTAGTTGTTATGTGCACATGTTCATTTTCATACTTCATGTTCATATGTTATCAACGCTCAATAGTTATTTCTTGTCATTCTTTAACGTTCAGTTCATTTTCGAATTTTACTTATTCTTGTTCAATTTACCGCCTAAACCTATAAATCTCACTAAGTCATTAAAGACGTATTCCTCTTTTGTTTTTTCTGTCCATTCCTCAGAATAAAAAGCGACTTACGTGTGGCTGGTGTGAGCGGTTTTCCAAATCAAGAAGTTATTTTGCTAACTGTGATTTTGAGTATGCATTTCAATAATCATAAATACTTTAAATAACTAAGTATTGTTACTTTTATTCAACTATGACGTTGTTATTTTTATTTTATCAAAACTTCCGTTGTGATATGTAATAAATTGATTTTCTTTGTGTTATGATCCTGGCCGTGACACCTTTCCTTTAGACTAAATTAATATCGAGTTTGTTTCTGTGTTGTTTGAACATGGGACGAGTTTGATATTAACTAAATCTCGAGGTGCGATTCTCACATAAAGGGTACTTATCCTAAACTTTTCACATCACAACTTTGTTTTTGGCTATCAGCTTACAAGCTTTCTTCTCGCATTTTGGAGCAATTCTTCTTTGTTTTCGCAATTTTTCTCCCATTCTTTTAAGAAGAATATGTCTTCTTTCGTTCTTGCTGCTTTCGTACCTTCTTCTGAAGACAGGGAGTTTATTTCGGTGAACACAAAGATGGCACTGGTTCCCATAGACGTTTTACTAGAGGTTGCAGAGAGTTCCTCTAGGAGAGGGAAGCGTCGTGGGTTATCTAGGAAGAAGAAGGTGGTGGAAACTGAACCCAAGCATGTGCCGGTGAAGGATATTTCCTCGACGGGTACTGATAAGTATGTAGAGGATTAGTTCGAGGAGTTTGTTGTGGACACTTTTAGTTCAAGTGTCGTTCCCTGCAAAACGAGCAAATAATCCATCGCCATGTCACTTTACTATTTTTGCGGTGCAAATTAAGGCGGTATTGTGAGCCCTAATTCCCCTTTATTTTGTGAAGCTTCTCGGGCAAGTGGCTGTCTTCTAGCCAAGTGACACCCAATGGATATATTTTCCTAGCCTACTTTGCTTTCATATGCCTGATGAAGGGGGTTGTATGCTCTATCGAACGTTTTTTGGCGGTGTATGGAGTAAGTCTTTCTCCTTCGTGTGCTCTTTTCTATTACTTCATTCCTTGGAATGCCAATATCTGGTTTCTAGACAACATTTCCTCGTCTTTTGGGAATTAGAAGGCGCGATTTCTTCATTCATCCAACAAAGGAAGAGTGGGCCATTTATTATTCATGGAGGCAGTAGCCCTTGCCACATGATTCAGTTTGCTTGGATGCGGTGGCTGAGGAGATGAACCTCGAGGGTTTTTCTGATACACATTATTACGTAACAATGTTTTTGAAAGGGAGGACGATCGGTTTCTTTTATGAGAAGAGCGAGTTGTATGTGGTGAGCACAAGTCTTTGAAAGCTTTCTCACGTTGACTCCCATGTAATTTGTAAGTGTTCCCGGTATTATCTTCTTTCCTTACTCGTATCTCCTTGTGCACTTACACATATATTTGAGGTTCATTTGGGGTAACATTATTACGTCCTCGCATAAACATGAACTATTGAACCAAGGTAGTGGCGGGAAGTCAGCATATATTAAAGAATTGGGCAAGGGGGAATAAGTCCCTTTGGTGGGGTATGGACATGCCACAGAGGGTGAGGCGACTGCAAACTTTGTCGATCCTAGTGAGAAGAAAAAGAGGAAGATGAAGAAGAAGAAATACAGAAAGAGGAGGAGAGTATCTTTCGAGAGTGAGGCTTTTGTAAGGAGGGGCCAAGAGAAGTGAATTTTCCAATGCATGTGGAGGGAGGCGATCACCAGGGACCGGACGCGATCGATGAGGGGACCATTCGAGGAGGAGTGGTCCATATTGATGCTGCAAAGCAGTTGGAGAAACAGCAAGAGGTTTTTCATCGCTCTTTGGAGGATGCTTTTTTAGAGGTGCCCCAGTGTAGCCTTTTTGGTGGTTCTCTCCTAGACGAATATTTGTCGAATGTCTTTTTGATTATTGCTAAAGAGCTAGGGCTACATTGTTCGCACCCTCCCTAGTTATTGCGGTAAGTGTCGAGAAGCAAGCAGAAGTTCCTAGGGCAAATCGGGGCCCTGGGACTGATGCTGTGGGTATTAGTAGCAGAGAGTCAGGGGACAATGCTAAGCCTTCTTTGACTGTGGGCGCATCCATGGTTAGGGTAAAAGGTTTTGGGGTTGAGAAACCTTTACGGGATCAGTCGACCCTTTTGGGTCCTCTTGTGGCATCAGCATGGGCAGAGGTGTTCTGATACCGCTCACGGCGGGCTTTTGAGGAGATAAGTGTTTTTTTCTTGAGTGTGTTTTTCTTAGAGTGTACTTCCAGAAAATTTTGTACTAAGAGTGTCTGCCATATGCATATTTTTTTAGTCATCTCTATTTCCTCAGGTTAGGTGTTTGGGTCGATGGGAGAAGTGTGGGGTCCATACGACCAAGAAGTTGGTCGAATTCAAGAGCTCAAACCAACGGTGTAGACCCTGGAGGCGAAGGAGGTGCAATATTCATCCCGTGGGACCAACCTAGACCACTATGATGAGCATACGAGTGCTTACACTCGGCTAAAAAAGAAGAGATTGGAGGCAGTTCAAGTGGTTGAGGAACATGGTTGGCGTATCGAGGAGCTACAAAATAGGCTAGAGGTAACAGAAGAGGAGAGGGAGAAATCCCTGGCTGAGGGGAGGCAGCTTCGCCGGACTAAAAATGAGCTGGCTCGAACCATGGATAAGTAGACAAATAAGGTGGCTAGTCTGTGCTAGGCCTTCTTAAAGGCCGATCTTGATGCTAATGCTATCACTGAGTGTATGGCCCAAGAGATGGTTGAGTTGCATCAAAATTTTGTGCATAGAGAGGCAGAGATTCATCGAGAGCATGAAACCCATCTGTTCCAAATAGTGAAAGAATATGCGATTGGTGCACTAGACAAGTTTAAGGGATTCGCTAAGCATTATTGTGCCTTCTATCACCATTTCGTGTGGCATATTGTGTACGGCTACTAGGGGAAAAGTTGGGCCTCAACAAGGAAGATGTGAATTTGTCTTTGTTGCGTCCCAATGACCTAAAAATGCCAGAGACTCCCGATGTCGTTCTTTCATTGCTAGGATCTCGTGGTAGCTCCTCTTGCTCTTCCCTGGCGACTAGGAGGTCATCCATTTCCTAAGTCGCATGTTGCAGCAGCGCTCGAGGGGGAGCAAGAAGAGGAGGAGGAGGAGGAGGAGGAGGAGGAGGCAAGGGTGAGAAGCACCTTAGGTGAGCTATAGTAGGAAAAAGGCATGTTGCCTCGTAGTGTAACTGTTTCTTTTTTTTTTTGTATATTTCCTCTTTTTTTCTTTATAACGAATGACATTGAGTAACGGAGTTTTATTTTCGCCTTTACATGGGTGCACGCATTTTTTATTTTCATCTTTCCTTTTGTTTTACTGTGCGGATTGATAAATGTCTCATTAGCGTGACTGAAGTATCTGTTTACTTGTGATTTTGAATACTTATGATAGCATATTTACTTGTTTTAGTATTACTTTATATTTTCTTAGGTATTCAAGGAGTCAAGACAAAACGAGGCTAAACGAGGTCAAAAATTGATGTTTTGGCCAACAATTGGTCAAAGACACTATTTCGAGATGTTCAAGCACTACGAGAGCGCTACGGCACTAGTAGAAGATAAAATACCTAATATAGTGCAATTGAAGAGACGACTTCAGGAGACCGCAGAGAGGACATTAGAATGTAGTGTGATGATCACCGTGTTGCGCTGGTGGCGCGCGATCAGTGCCACATCACGCGGGGGTCGCGCGATCATACAAAAAGTGGGCCGCAAGTCAGAAACCCTAAAATGCAGCCCATAGCATAGAAAACCTATAAATAGGAGGCTACGTTTAATAGTTAAGTTGTCAGTTCTCAGCAGCTTCACAACAATTTTCACAGTCTTACAACCACTTTTTGAGAGAAGAAACCCTAAAGTTGTCACCAAAGAGAAAATACCATCAAAGTCTTGTTCTAGATTATTCGAGTCATTGTTTGAGAGAAGATAATTAGTAGAGAAGAAGATAGGAAAAGGAGTACGAAGAGGGTCAAGCAACAACGTTCCACCAGATCCGAGAGGGGAGTAACTCTGATATTATGAATATATTTATTTTCTTTACTTGATGTGTGTTTGATGACCTTGAATGTCTAGATTGAATAGTTACTTATGTTGTGTGAATAACCTTACTCTCGTTGGAATAAAACGGAAGCACCCGAGTGGGGCCGCCCAGAGTGTAGAATCCTAAGGGAGTTATATATATATATATATATATATATATATATATATGTATATGTCCAATTTGTGACTTTGGATTTACGAAAGCAACTATTGCACAACATTGAGATCACACTAGATCAATCTTGACTTTGTACGTTATGTTAGCATGAATCGGATGAGTTAATTGGATTCAGATTTGATATATCTTCTAAAACAATTGACAACTGTGTTGATTCCGTTAACACGGTAGGTTAGTAGAGAGTCATAGAGATGTGTTTGTGATAGCTTCTCCCATATGTCATTGATCGATTAGACATGCAAACATCAAATAACTATCAAGTATTGTAAGTAATTATAGGTGGATTCTCTATGAACTACTAAGTTAAGTCAGTGTGAAACCCAACCTCTAAACAATATTTCCAACCATTGTTCACAACCAAAATCAATAAATCATTCAATTATGTGCTCTAGTCTAGTTTAGTTTAGCTTAGTTAATTATTCTCATCTTCCAAATTTCTTAGTTTAATTGCATTCATCTGTTAAAGTAGTTTAATTCTTTCTTGCATTCATAACCCAAAAACCCAAAAAGATATTTGATCATTCTTGCATTCTTAGATTAATTCCATTGCATTCCAGATTAAACATTCTTAACACAAAAAGCTTTCGAAAGCATCTTTAGTTTAGAAATCATTCATAAGCATCCATTACATTCTGCAAACACAAGAGAAAAGATAGTGACAGTAATTAGTGTTTTTGCATTTAAGTGATTCATACAACCATCACTCCCTTTGGATACGATACTTGGTTCGTAACTATAATTACCATTTTATTATTACTTGATTCGTGCACTTGCAACATAGTGGGATTTAGGTGTAACCATTATGTGCCGAAATATATTCTATTCTATTTACACCTTAATAAACACCTACATGGATGTTCACCAGACATATGTTAGTGCCAAACATGTTTTCGAGCAAAAAAAGAGGGATGGTGGGTAATGATAGTTTCGGTCTCATCTTTGCGTGCTACTTCACTCGTCATTGGTCTTCGCGCTTCTAGCGCTGGCCGCCCGTCCTTGTTGATTTTTTTCTGAGCTATACGAGGGGTGTTCTTTTGGGATATGTGTGCGTTTACCCAATTCGAGGGCACTAACCTTTTTGGTACCTTCCCCCTCATAGGTAGTTCTAGGATTCTTTGGAGTCCCTTCATTGTGATGTGGTAACGTGTATATATATATATATATATATATATACCAATTTTAGCATGTGGTGGTTTTTTTGGGCGTAAGGAGGTGCCTTTAAACCGTCTCCAGGGATGTGAGACCACTTTGTTGAGTGTCATTCACGAGGATCGCGGTTCCCCTTGAACTAGTTCCGGAACAATGTAGTCCCTTCAAGTGGATAGGCTCTAATGGCGTCGTAAGTCTCCTTTAGTGCCATTTTTTTTAGGGAGGCGCAATTCTTCATGATGGGTTGTGGTGCCTTAAGACAAAAGGTAACTTTATCGTGATAGTGTAGAATAGGTCTAACCTAACAAAGTGTATTCGAAGGCAGAGAGTCGTATTCTGCACGTAGTTTTTTGAGATAGTTGGGGATAATTTTTAAGAAGTTGTATTTCTCCTCGTAGGAATTTCCTTCATTTCAAGACATGGGCCCAACTATTGATGGAGTGACACGTGGCCTTGGTTGATTTTCACGGCTTGCGGTTTTTTCTTTGGGTTGTTCGATCTTCTTGGATGCCACACTTTATCAGATAAGTATGTCATAATTGTGTCCATTAAAAACATCTATGATCTTGATTTGGTAATAGATCGTTTTATATATATATATATGAATGTCGGTTACAAGTGTATAGTCTAGCAATACAACGAGTCTATCTCAAATCAGGCCTACAATACGTATCTCGTGTAGACTTGGTCCGGAACACCTCGAACCAACGCCTCGATGCTTGGATGGGAGTGGAAACCCGGTACTAGATCGAATATACGTCGGTGATTGTCTTCGATGTGATATCGAGGATGACCCCCAACGTGATATCGGTGATGATGTGGTGTGACGTGTCAGAGGTGCACGAGATAACCCCGATATCGAATGAGATATCGGAAGTGATATCGGGGATGCATTTCGATATGATGCGCGATAGCTGAGGGATAATTATTGCTTGTTTTGGGATCCGGGCACCGCGTATTTATAGACCTCGGGATCTGGGGACCACAATAACATATCGGTGATTATTACCGATATGACATCGGAAGTGGCCCCCGATATGGTCCAATATGGGCCTGGTTTGGGCCAGACCCAGTATGCGGGAAATGCCTATATCATGTAGTCCCCCAATTTGGGGATTCTTGTCTTAAAGATAAGAATTCGCAAATTTAATTTTAAATTTCTGGGTTACCTGTACCCCTCGTTCCGCCAGTTCAAATGCCAGAGATCAAATGTGCGGGGAATGCGCTTTGTGATGAACTTCGATGGGTCCCCTAATGCAGTGGACGCATAGTTTGAGGTTCTCGTTTGAATTCTACGTTTCTTGGCATTTGAGTTTGTTGTAAATATGGGGATTGCACTTTGAGAATAGTGATGGGGTTGTCGGGGCAGTTGTTATATTCTCGCGGCTCTTCGCGTAGTTGGGTAGGATGTCGGGTTTCATCTTTGATAGTATGTCGAGACTCATATTTGATATCATATCGAAAGTGTCTTTCAATGTGGTTAAAGCGTCTGTCTGTAGGTAGGGTGATCTCCCCTGTGCGCCTGTCCGTCCCCAAGTCCTTTATCTATATCGAATATTAATACCGATGTGAGATCGAAATTGTGTTTCGATCTAGTATCCCTGATATCTATAAATAGGCTGTCAGGAAGGTGAAAACCCACTTTGGCTTTTAGCGAATCTTTGTTGTTCCTTCGAAAAACACGTCGAATTTGACTTTCGATATAGAATTCGACCTCAGTTTCGATATCTTCATTTGATTTTAATTTTCACTATCGAATTCGATACCTTCTCCGATATCACTTTCGATCTTGACTTTCATCCATTAGTGTTGGCGCAGGTTTGCCTAAGATGGATTTCGAAAAGGGTGGAACCGTATACTCCGAAAACGAGATGTTTCGACATGAACAACTAACTGGTGAACAGGGCGGTGCTGAATTTTCTGCTCTGCCCAAAGCTGTCAGCCCCAATGTGGACGAATGGGGCTTTGAGGTCAGCCCCCCGAAATATAAGACCTCTGAGAAGTACGAGGACGTGACGTCTCATGTCCCTCATCATGTTGGTTATTACTCAGATGAGTATAACATTCCCGAGGGGTATAAGGTCATATTCCCCAGTGCCGATCAACGAATGCATACCCCACCACACGGCTGCATTACTGTCAATGCCAAGCATTTCAAGAACGGGCTGCACTTCCCGATTGATCCTGTGGTTAGTGCTATCATAGCAAGCATCGGGGTCTGCTTGGGACAGCTATCCCCCAATTCTCTGGGGTACATTGTAGCTTTCATTTGTGTTATGAGGGCGTTGGGTGCCCCTTGTGGAGCTAACGAGTTCTGGGAGCTCTTTAGTGTCATGGTCAACAGGAAGGGTGGTGATAGGGGGTTCTTCTGTGTGCGAGCCCAGGCGGGGCTTAGGTTCGTGCAATATACTCAAACTAGCTACGGATTTGGAAATAAGTGAGAGTATATGTACATCCAGGAGAGGACGGCTGGTGAGTTTGATGCGCTTCCTAGCGTGTGGTGTGAAGACACCAAATATGAGAGACAAGCCGTTGTCAGGCCTACTGCACATAGCCTCTAGTTTTTGAGAAAGTTGATTAACCATCCATATGACGGTACCCTGCTTTGTAGTGACGTAGTTTTGCGAGCAAGTGGGATATCTCCCATGTGGTATAACGGTCCCTCTACACTCGGTAAGTGTTATATCTTTGTAAATTGATATTTTCCCCTCGATTTATCTCTTGATTCTCTATTTTGTGTGTTTCGCAGCCGAGCTGGTAGAGTATTGTAGTCTGGATGCGATAGCGGGACGTAGACAGCTAGGGGCCGAAACCACTACAGATGACGCACCTCCACTCGTCAAGAAGAGGGGTCGTGAGGGCGTACGCAAGAATGCGAAGAAATATGTTCCCTCCTCGAGTGGAAATATTGTCGGGGTGGGTAGTGCTTCACAATCTCAACCTGACGTTGATGTTGGGACGTCCATGGGGCGAAAGAGAAGGAAGGAAGAGGGTAGTTCAAGTGGGGATCACAGTGGTCTCTTCCGCTCTGTAAGTAGTCTTTGTGCCATTGAATGTGTATTTCCTTTGGGTTTTCATTTGACTGAGCGATCGACTCTTTATTGTGGACGTGCAGGTAGCGGGTTTTTTGAAAGGTTTCTTGACGATGGCCGTTAAGGGCCAATCGGATCACGCTGAGTCGCTCCGAGTTACCAATGGTTTGCTCAAAAAATTGGGCAAATACGATCCTATTGCTGCCGTACAGCTTCAGCATGAGAGAGACGAGGCCATGGATATTTTGAGGGCCAGCGAGAGTAATGTGGGAGGCCTGTTAAATGATAATAAAAGGTTGATCGCAGAGCTCAATGAGTCTCGACTTATCGCTGGTCAAGAGGCATCTCGTCGGGAGGCACTTGAAGCTGAGGTCGCAATTCTGAAGGACCAATTAGCCCAGGCTGAGAGGCATATGCGGTGCATGACGCTGAGCAAAAGCCAATTGACCAGTGCGGCCAAACAACTCCTTTTGAGTCGGTCGTATAAGATGATGTGTGATGAGCGGGGATTTCTCGAGCGGGAGGAACCCAAGGCCTCTGTCATAGGTCAAATTCAGCTAGAAGGTGGTTTCAAGGATGGTTACGACCCTTCAGCCATAAATCCGATGAAGGGGCCGGACTAGGGATTTCCTGAGGACTCCGACGATGACGACGAGGATTTAGAACTAGAGGCGGAGTACCGCGAGATCATCGAGCAGAAGAGTTTGGTATTAATCCACATCAAAGGGGCCCCTCGTTATCCCGGTTGAGAGTTTAGGAGTCTGTATTTTTCTTTTGGCGCAGTTGCCTCTGTAATATGACTCATCGTTTTACCCGTTAATTTAATCGATCTTTTCTGCGTGTCCTGATATATATTTGCTCATACATATTCCATGGTATGATTGCTTGTGTTATTGTTACCCCTCCTTGTAGTGTCAAAGTGCGGCCCGTTATCACAGGAAATTTTTTCTTGAGTCGACCCCGTTATCACAGGGGACTTTTTCTTGGATTGGCCCCGTTATCACAGAGAGTTTTTTCTTGAATCGACCCCGTTATCACAGGGGATTTTTTCTTGGATTGGCGCCGTTATCACAGGGAATTTTTTCTTGAGTCGACCACGTTATCACAGGGGATTTTTTCTTGAATCGACCCCGTTATCACAGGGGATTTTTTCTTGGATTGGCCCCGTTATCACAGGGAATTTTTTCTTCAATCGACCCCGTTATCACAGGGAATTTTTTCTTGGATTGGCCCTGTTATCACAGGGAATTTTTTCTTGAGTCGACCCCGTTATCACAAGGGATTTTTTCTTGAATCGACCCCGTTATCACAGGGGATTTTTTCTTGGATTGGCCTCGTTATCACAAGGAATTTTTTCTTGAATCGACCCTGTTATCACAGGGGATTTTTTCTAGGATTGGCCCCGTTATCACAGGGAATTTTTTCTTGAATCGACCCCGTTATCACAGGGAATTTTTTCTTGGATTGGCCACGTTATCACATGGGATTTTTTCTTGAATCGACCCCGTTATCACATGGGATTTTTTCTTGTGTTGTAGGTGAGCCTTCTCGTTGTCTTTTTGACTATGTCTCTTGGTGACTCTGTCGTCGTTGAATCTGTAAGTCATTAAGCCCTGTAAAACAACACATAGAAGAAAACATTTCGACGTAAAAGCTGATACGAAAGCACAAAATAATGTGCATGTGTTATCTGCGGGATGTTCCCTCAATCTGGGAATATCAGGTTTATACAAGAAAAGGTGTTTTCATTGTGTTCTATCGTGTCTGTTGTACATGTTTGTACCTATTTAAATGGATAATATGGAATAATCTGGGACAATGCCCCCTGAATCCCTCTTTTAATATTTCAATGTCCTTTTCGGATATAGTAATGTGTGATCCTTTGAGCCACGTACCTGTAAGGGGGTGATGTGTTAAACATATATATAGGGGAATACCCCCAAATTCTTCGTGCCATTCCCTGCACTTCCGTAATGTCCGCTTAGGACATATCCCTGCATTAAATATGAGATTCCACAAAGCAACAAATAAAAGGGTAATGACGGATAACGGTCGAAGGCTAGGTAACCCTAACCCGCTTATGTATCCCGTTGAATGGGGAATCAGACCGGCGTAGTTCCCCCTGTTTTAAGTTTACAGGCTAACCCGCGATGGGGCAATGTTTCAATTGTTCGAGCATAACTTAAAACTACTGAAATTTAAAGTGTTGTTATGTTGTTCCTCATGGCGATCACTCCGTAGCTTGCTGATCCTGATTTGGCCCAATTGTTTCTTCCTCCGCTTCTCTAATTCTCGGCAACGTAAGAGAAGTGATGTAGCAGAACCAAGCCTCCTCCTGGTTAGCGACCACTTCTCTGACCCCTCCTACTGCTGGGAATTTCATCTTCTGATGGAATGTGGATACCACCGCTCTTATCGCGTTCAGGGTCGTCCTGCCGATTATGACATTGTATGCAAATGGTTGGTCCACGATTGTGTATTGAACATTAATAGTTCGCCTGTGCGGTTCTTGTCCGAATGATGTGGGAAGGTTTACTTGCCCTAGGGGAATTGTCTCTGCTCCGCCAAATCCTACCAGTGGAGTACGGACCTGTTCAACTACGTGGTGGCCGAGTGCCATCTTCTCCAAAGCATGCGCAAAAATAACGTTGGTGGAGCTACCGTTGTCTATAAGTACCTTGTGTACAGTGTAGTTAGCGATATCAAGCTGAATAACCAGGGGACAGTCGAGCTCGCCTGCCTGGGTGGCTTCGGGGCTGAGATCTAAGAGGTCCCTGCCGGAAAACATGATAACCTCATCTAGAAGCTCCTCAATCAACTTCGTGAATCCGACGAATCGGTCCTTGTTTAACCCACGAGTTATCTTCTTCCTCTGGTTGGTAGAATCCGCCCTCGCGGTCCCACCACTTATCACATTAATCACCCCCTTGAAGGCGCATTATTTATCGCATCGCTTCCTTGTCCACTCTCAATTGCCCTAAGGCCCTCCTTTCTCGGGGACTGGGACCGCTCTCTTGATGCAGCATACTGCCCGCTCGCCTTAACAAACTCTATTAACCTCTCGTCCTTAATCAATCTCTCAATCTCATCCTTCAGGTCATAGCAGTCCTTCAGGTCAAGGCCTTTTTGGCGGTGATACTCGCAGTAGCGTCTAGATTTCTTGGTGAACTCTGTCTCCTTGATTTTCCGAGGCGCGCTTAGCCAATTCCTGCTTTGCGCGACGGCCAATATAGTGCGAATGTCCTGATTGAGGGGGGGTATATCTCTTTGGGGACCTGTCTCTTCCTCCCCTGCTCTTGTTCCATAGCTCTCTACCCCTTTCCTGGCCGGATTCCTGGGGTCTGAACTTGGCTGCCATCATCGCATTTTTGTAAATCACAGTATGTGCCAACTCGTTTATCCGATTGATGGTAGGGTCCGCGAGCTTGATCAACTCTTTGGCAAATCTGTTGTGTGCCGTTGCCGTGAACAGGGTCTGCAACACTTGTCCCCCGTAGGGGTTGTCCACCTTCAGTAGCTCTTCATTGAATTTGTTCATGAACTCGCCGAGAGTTTCTCTCTCTTTCTGTTTCACCGCTTCTAGATGGTACATGCTTGTCTTCATCTGCTTCTGACTGGAAAACTGGTTCTCCAACCTCTCCTTCATCTGCCCGAAGCTTGAAATAGATCCTGCTTCAATTTTGTTAAACCACTCTAATGCTGCTCCTATCAGTGCCGTCGCCATTATTTTTTCCTTAATATCCTCGGAGAAGTCTTATAGGTTCAAGAGGCTCTCCACGGCGTGTATGTGATCCCTCGGGTCACTCTTCCCATCATATGGTTTTATGGTTGGAATCTTGTCTCCTCTGCACAATACCTCCCTCTCGATTTCAAAACAAAAGGGAGTCAACGGCCGTTGGTATCCTACTGCTGTAGCTCCATGACTTTCGTTCCTTCTCCCGGCCTCCATGCCCTTCGTCACTTTAAATGTTTCCCTTAGCATGTTACGTATGTTCTCCACGAATGCCCCGGTCCTTCGGTCATCCTCAGTATCGTCACTTACTTCTACCCTCTCTTCACTTCCGGCCCCTGTCCAACAACCTTTTTCCGCATTGTCCCTTCGACCTCCTTCCGGGATCTCCTCTTCGCCCCGCTCTTGCCTTGTCCTTCGTCCCACCATGTGTGGCAACAAAGTCTCCATCGTAGTGTCTAGCGCTGCTTTCACAGAAGCGTTAATCTGTTCTAACATCTCCGGGCTTATGGTGGCGAGGGGAATGGCGCTCCGTCCTGTGGCCCTCAACCACTCTGAGCCGGGAGGATTCGTGTTCGGCACCTCGGTCAACGGAACATCTGCCGCGGGGTTCTCAGTGGTCGGGCCCTCAACCGCGGGTTCCGTCATATTTGGCGCGGCGAATGTCGAACCGACATCCGTGGCTCGTGGAAGCCTCCCGGGCCCGCGCCTTCGTTGAGGCTCGTACTGTGCAGGAGGAAGCTCCATCTCGGCTTGGGCCACTGTCTGTTCTTGGTCGGTTGGGTGTTGGTGGAGTTGCGTGTCCTCCATCCTGGCGCCCCTAGTCACAACTCCATTAAATGCGGATGGGGTCCTCCTTCCTTGCATCTTGGCGTCCTAGTCCGTGAAATGGTTCCCACATACAGCGCCACTGATTTGGCAATAGATCGTTTTATATATATATGAGTGTCAGTTACAAGTGTATAGTCTAGCAATACAATGAGTCTATCTCAAATCAGGCCTACACTACGTATCTCGTATAGACTTGGTCTAGAACACCTCGAACCAACGCCTCGATGCTTGGATGGGAGTGGAAACCCGGTACTAGATCGAATGTACGTCGGTGATTGTCTTCGATGTGATATCGAGGATGACCCCCGATGTGATATCGGTGATGATGTGGTGTGACGTGTCAGAGGTGCACGAGATAACCCCGATATCGAATGGGATATCGGAAGTGATATCGGGGATGCGTTTTGATATGATGCGCGGTAGCTGAGGGATAATTATTGCTTGTTTTGGGATCCGGGCACCGCGTATTTATAGACCTCGGGATCCGGGGACCACAGTAACATATCGGTGATTATTACCGATATGACATCGGAAGTGGCCCCCGATATGGTCCAATATGGGCCTGGTTTGGGCCTGGCCCAGTATGCAGGAAATGCCCATATCAGATCTCTTGCGGCCGTTTATCTGCCAGGGCACGTGGATTTAAGTTACGGCTTTAGGATCTACCCACGTTTGATCAGATAAGAGGGGTCGTCAGTTTTACTGGTCGTTTCTGCAATGAAATGTTTTCTGGGCGGGAATTCCACTTCTTTTTTTTTAGTTCCCTATATATAGGGGTGTTGCATGCATCTTTTCCGTATCACTTTTATTTTTCTCACTTCCAGCCATCTTCTTAATGCAAAGTGTTTTTCAAAATTCGTTAGCTTTCTTCGAATTGTCTTTCTTTTGATCAGGGGGGTACCATAGACCGTTCTGATTCAGAGGTTTCAAGTCCTTCACTTGTCGAATCGAGTTCCACTAGAACATCTAGCCTATTCACTGCAATTCTTCTTCTGCAGTGAATATGGGGTGGGGCGTTAGTCGGTCATCGGTTGTAGGTTAAGGGAAAGCTATGTTGTTGATTACCAGCGTGGCTTAACGGACCCACTGTCAACGGGCAGCGCAATTAGCGGTTGTGGCCAACGTGCTTTATGACTGTAGTGGCTTTATGCTGGCGGGGGAGAGGGATGTCAGTAGGGGTGAGGGTGTCTCCTCGAGCTCTACTCAAATCATGTCGTGGATAGTGTATGAGTGGTTTTCATCGAGTGGAGCATTATAATCCTCATGCTTCTGGAGCCGAGTTAGGATAGAGTTATTTTAAGTCAGGGTCCATAGTGGGTCCCGAAAGAATTGGGACTATGCCTAGGTTAACCAATTAGGGGTTGGTGCGTTGTTTGTTCGAGGGGGTGTCTTTGGACGTGACTAAGTTCGACATGGTGATTCCTTAAGTTGATCAATGCGTATAAAACCGTCCTGCAAAATACTTTACGTTTACGTTGAGCAAGTTAATTCCAAGCTTCGATGGTTCTTTCATCCCTTCGTAAGTTAATTACACCAAGTCAATTACTGCCTTCTTCATTTCGATATGCGGTGGGGGTTTTGTTATGTTGTGCTATATTGGACATAGATTGCTCTCCCCTTCACTTTCGGCCGCCTCTTCATTGCGTGTAGTACACTCAAATTTTCCCTTCTTTTGTTTTGAGCCGAATAGTCCATCCATTTTCTTGGAGGTGGGATCTTCTTTAGGTGATGATGATGCCTAGAAGAAGGAGTTCTTCTAATTAGCTCCTTGTAATTTTTTTATTGAGGAATGGGGCGTACGTACTAGGTAGGGCATGAGTTCGGCACAAGTGCTTCCGTTCGCTGGAGAACAAGCGAGGTAAGAATTGAAATGGCGAAGATTATATTTTGGTCGTTACAATGTGATTTCATTATTGAATTCTCTGGTGGCTATGATCCTAGCAAGACATCAACCAGCCGTTGAAGTGCTAGAATTCCACGAGGGTCCCCTTCATATGAATCCCATATTTAGTAAGTTGACCTTCTTATTCTCTCGAAATATTTTTCTCCAATTGTTATTTGTGCACCTGATCTTAACTTGCAACCCTTCGGGATTTTGTTGGCTCAGGGGCTGAGATGGATGTACATGTTTGGATGTCGTTCTCTGTGGATTATCCGATTCCTTTAGGGCGTCGGATTGAAGAGATGGCAGTCGAGCCTTTTTTAGAGAGATCGATCCTCTACCTTATATGTTTTCTTCTCCTACTTCTTTAGCCAAATGTCATTTTAACTCACCCTTCGTTCCGAGTCGGGTTCTTCCTAGTTTAGTTGTCCAACCATCCCGATTGTCTAGGGAGGGTTCTAGCCATGCGTTTTTCTTGTTGGGCCCATGGATGGCAGGGTTGGGATGTCCTTCTTTGATTGGTGTAACGGATAACCTTTCTCTTTTTACAGAAGTGCAAGGGAATTAGGAATATTGTCGCTCGTATTTGTGTGGTTAACAAAACGATAGGGATATGGAATTCTTACTACCCTTTTCTTTTTCTACCTTGCAAGATGTTTTAGCACGAATGCGTGCAAAATACTCTAGATCCTTATTTGGATATGGTGGTCTATGTGTTGCTCATTTTCCTCTTTTTCTTCCTTTATCTTTGATATATATTGACATTTATCGCTTCTGGTAGAGGCCAGGGAGAGTGCTATAGAACGGCTCTTTTTGACATTCTGGCCTTACAAATACGCTGCCAAGAACTGGAGAAAAAAAAAAGTTTAAAAATAGTTAGTACATAACAAATTTGTATAGTGGAGTCAATGTTTAAATATATGTAAATGCATATCATGAGAAATATTTTAATTGGAATGGTTGACCAAATACTCAACGTCTGACGTCACACAATAAGATTCAAGTTCATTATAGTCTAGAATTAACTTTTCTTCACATACATACATATACATTAAAAGAACGTAATTGGCTAAGCGTTTTTCATCGATAGGCTAGGCTGACCTGAGGTATGTTCTCTGATGCATAAGTCAAACTGTGAAGTATAGAAAGATTTTATCGGTTTCACGATTTTACTAGGAGTTAGTCAGAAAAATGGATGAAATAAAAATAAATTATAGAATTTAAAGAGATTTTAAACTTATAAATACTTGAGATTTAAAATAACATAAACAATTTAAAAATTCAAATAGTGTTAATTAAATTAATTACATATTATTGTTAATTTAAAGCTTATTCGAGAATATCTTAAGAATTTAAAATTAATATTGTGTAGACTTTATGCAGTAAGTACATGCATTAATATCTTCTATAATCTAATACATATAATACACCCAACTACACCTTTTCATGTCACGTATAATTTTATCTACTTTCCTTAACCTTTTGACTGCTCTAGGCAAATTTGGGTATAATATCATGACGACACCAAATATTTCTATGTCTTAGTGATTGTTAGTTTTTGGGGTGGTCGTTATAATTTTTCAAACATCAATGGAGATTTCTATCACTATAAGAAAAAGGCACAATAAACCACAAATGTGGTTCACATTGCCCTTATTGTTGTTCCCAAAGGCCATGAGAACGAAATGTCTAACCAATACTATTTTGGTCTTATTTCGTCCGGGTTACAATACATCAGAAATAATTACAAATGGGCCTGACAATACTAAAATGATGCTAATCTACTACAATAAGTGGACTAGCTTGGTCCGAAACACCTATTGTCTATTACAAGTAATGAATTGCTCCCGATATCATATTAAGACAAAGAACTGGGTAGATTGAATCGTTGTCGTTCGATCTATATGTATCGAATCAGAGTGATTCGATGTTGCTGTCGATCGAACCTGTAGTGTACCGAATTACGCGGGTTCGATGCCGGTGAACCTCAAATGGATTCGATCTTGATCAAAATCAAATTTTGGTGTATCAAACGAAGTTGAGGATCGAACCTACAAGTGTATCGAATCAGCCAATTTGATGTACTGTAATGAGTCGTCAATGTTCAATGAATCCTCAGAAGGTCAAGAGGCGGCGTATTTATAGACCCCGTCCCGTGGATCCCTGTGGCAGCTGGGGGTTGAGCATCGAATTGGGATGTTTCGATCCATTCCTTAGATCGAATCAAGGTCGTTCGATGCTCGACTCATATCGAATTTCTTATGTTCGATATACTATTTCAGTTGGCCTTCCTTCTTGGGCCGGCCCAATATTGGTATTGGATCGTTCCTAAAATACACCCATCAAATACGTTTGTTCCAATTGCTTAGGGAACAAGAAATTTTGTTCTCGTTACCCATGGGAACTAATTCGTTCCCAAAGGAAACCAGAAATTAGTTCATATCGCTTAATGGGAACAGAAATTCAGTTCCCATTTATTTTTCATCCAAAATCAAAATTAATTTGCTACTTTTTCATTCAAAATCAAAATTTGAATAGGAAGTTCTTACTTTAAATATTATAATGTTAGAAATTCGTTTATGATATAATTTGTCCCAATATTAGCAATTTTAATTGTGTGTTAAATTTAATTTGTTATATTGTCATAATATCAATTATTTGTTTAAGGATTTAAAGATGTTTGATAGAAACAATGTGTAATATTAATCATTTGTTATAAATTACATAAACAATACGATAGGTGTAAATATATAATGACATGAATGAAGAAGTTGATGTTGATAAAGATGTTGATGAAGATCTGAAGATATGGATGAAGATGGAGGGATAAAGATGGATGAAGATTTGAAGATGTTGATGAAGATAGAGGATAGTAATTTGGGGTTGTGTGTTTTTACATGGGATAGAATGAAGTGGGTTGCGGTACTTATAGAAACGGATCAGCAAGAGGAACCGAAATTTTTGTTCCCCTTGCTCGCAAAGGGAACCAAAATTTGGTTTCCATTGGTGGAACTACTTTTTCGTTCCCATTGCCGGTAATTCGCTCTTATTTTCGTTTCCATTGCCTGGGAACGAATGTTTTTGTTCCCTTTGCTAATGGAACCGAATTTGTTCCCTTTGCTTACAATGAGATCTTTATAACCCGATATTCCTCTTTTTCTTCATTCCACCCATCCTTCATTCTCATTTTCACCCTCTTCATCAATTCACTCAATTATGCTCAATGAATTGAAACGTGTTAACAAGGTATGTTTAAGTTTCTAACTTCTACTTTGCTAATATTTCACAAGTTTTTATGTTTTTATAGATTAATTACGTCTTAAAACTAATTATCTTACCTTTATTATTAGATCATTGTAAAGATGTTTAACAACGGAGATTGGAACTAGACGTAGATAGACTCGATGATGACAATTGTTTGACTGAGCATTTTGAGGGTGTTGAGAAATTCCTTGATTATGCATTCTCGCGATTTTACTTATAATCTAGTAGAAAAGGCAAATGTCCATGTAGGAAATATACTTCTAAATTTTTAAAGAGGGACGCAATTCTTACGCACATCTACAAGCGGGGATTTGTTCTTAAATACTTGGTATGAGTAGTAGGATAATAGTTCGAGGCATGAAAATAAAAATCTAGACGAGTCGTCACATAGTAATGTTGTTGATCTACGAAATATGGTCAGTGATGTGTTTGGTGGACAGTTTGAACACATGATTTCCAGTGATGTGGAAAATAATGAGCCAATAGATGAAGCAAAGGATTTGTTTGAAATATTGCGTGCATCTAAGACGCCCATAGCCTAAGGTATAGAAATAACTTTATTAGAATGGGTTTCCAAATTTATAAAAAATAAAACATTGCACAGAATCAACATGATAGCTTGTGACAAACTTATTAAGCAACAACTTAATTTTTTACCTCCAAATGTTCGAAAAAACTGCCAGACAGTTTTTATGAAATAAAAATATTAATGAAGAGTTTGGGTCTTGGGGTCAAAACTTTTGACGTATGTGTTAATAGTTGCTTATGATTTTATAGCGAATTCAAAAGTGGTACTTTTACTTCATGCCCCGAATGCAGTCAAACTGGTATGAGATAAGACCAAATACAAGTAAAAAAATAAAACTCGTACCTCGCAAGAATTTGAAGTACTTTCCATTGACTCTCCGTCTACGGTAATTGTGTATGTCTCACACCACTTCACAACATATGACATGGCATACGAAATGCCAAGGTGATTCTGATCATATCCTTCATCTCGCACATGGCGATGCTTAGAAGCATTTTGATTTGGCATATCCTAGTCTTGCTGCTGAGCAAGAAATGTGAGACTATGCCTTTGCACAAATGGATTTTCTCCCTTTGGAAACTCATCAAAATACTCATGTTGGCCTATTCTAGCAATGCCATACATTCTGCCACATGATCTTTGCATGAGACAAGAATATATATTCCTCAGTTTGTTGATTTATGGACTAACAAGTCTAGGAAAAAATCTTGAGTTGTTCCTTCGTTCGTTAATTGATAATGACGAGTTATATCACTGTGGGAGATAGGTGTCCAAACATATGATAGCTTCAGAAAGAAAAAAATTCAAATGCATGCCTCTTTGTTATGGACTATCAGCAATTTTCCGGCATATATCATGTTATCGCAGTGGAGTACGCATGGTAAGCTAACATGTCCTTATTGTATGGAGAAGACAAAAGCATTTCAGTTGAGAAATGGTCGAAAGACTAGTTTTTTTATTATCACCGTCGATTCCGACCTACTAACTATCGTTGGAGATTCAGTGTCACTGATTTGTAGAATATTAATGGAGTTCGGTCTGCCACTACATAGAAGAACACGGCAAGAAACGGAAGCCCATGTTCATTTTCTTCTAGATGCGGGATTTGGTAAAAGCCATGGAACAATCGAGGGATTTGGCCTGCAGCATAATTGGTGCTGACTGAGCATATTTTGGGAGCTACTATATTGGTCTTCTAACTTGATCCGGCACAATTTAGGCGTGAAGCACTGTGAGAAAAGCTTTTCTGACAATATTAAGAATACTATAATGGATGGTCATGTGAAAACAATGGATAACTTTGAATGCTGGAAAGGATTTGAACCTACACACAACACGGAGTGAGTTACTCTTGGTACCTACCTGGTCCAGATGGTCAAGATTACAAACGGAAGGCAAAGCATTGCCTCAGTAGAGATCAAAAGAGGCTAGTTTGTGATCTCCATACGGTTCTGTTTCTAACATATCAAGTTGTGTTCAGATGCAACATCTATGACTATCAGAGATGTAGAGTCACGACTGTCATGTGTTCATGCAATGACTTTTTTTGATTACTTTCTGTGGCATCTTAGACGATATTGTGTGGGATCCACCTGTAGAAGTAACTTCTTTAGAGCTTTGTGTGCTGCTGATCTTTGCAAATCTGAAATGGAGTAGACGACCATTATAAAGACGATGCTCATGTTAGAGCAAACTTTTCCTCAGCCTTCTTTGACTCGATGGAGCATTTGGAGATACATCTTCTATGCGAGGCAAAGATGGGTGGTCTAGTGCAATATTGATGGATGTACCCATTCGAAAGATAGCATATATAATTTTATACATAATTTGTTATAAATTATTGTGGTGTTTTATCTTATTATGTTTCTATTATATGTTTTAGGCGTATGTTCAAAATTAAAATTTTGTCAGCAATAAGGTGCGGGTTGAGGGCTCTATTGCTTAGGCATATCTTACTTCATAGCTGACAAACTTTACTTCTCATTACATCAAGCATGGTGTTGAGACTAGAGCAAACCGCTTTGAGACTAGAGCAAACCGCTTGAATCAGAATAAAACGAGGGTCGATCCTAGTTTTGTTGTCTAGATTTCAGTGTTTCAGGCTTTAGAGGAAACTATTGGTAAAGCTAATGACAAACACTTAACAAGAGAGTAGTATCGAGTTGTTGAGTAGTATACACTTCTTAATTGCAGTTAAGTGGATTCCTATCAGCTATATGATATTAATTTTTGTAGATTAAGTTCTTTTGTATAGTAATGTATCATGTTATATATTTCATGATTTAATATTTGTGTATTAGTTTAATTATTGAGGAGACGTGCATTGAGTTTAGTGCTACTTAGATTCACTAAAGACGTAATACTCATTTTGTTCGGTGGTTCAAAAATTCAGTGATGTCGAGTCGATTTAGGAGAGACCCATGTTTACGTTCGTTGGGTCATGGTCCAAACTACATGGTGCATTCGTACGATGAGTACAAAATTAACGGCCTTTATTTTCACACAGAGGAGCATGCTATTGGTAAGAGAAAGAGGAATTGTGGTGGGTGCGTCAAAGCTAGTATAGGGGATCCAAATGAACTTGTTTTTATAGAATGTTGTAAGAGATGTGTTAGAACTCGACTATCCAGGAGTGGGGACTTGCCGAACAATTTTGTTTATATGTGTATGGTACGATGTTTTGCATAAGGGATTATTTGTCCACCCAGTGCACCGATTGATAGAGATAGATCCTTGTGGTCGCCTTGCGATAGAAGAATCGAGTCCCTTCATTCTAGTAATGCAAGCCCAACAGGTGTACTATACACCTTACCCATGTCAGTCTAACAGAATTCGAAGAGTTTGGTGGGTAGTTGTTCACACCCATGCTAGGAACATTGTCGACACAAGTTCAATGAAGAATCCATTGATATCAGTTCATATATACCCATGTACCAAGATAACATTGTGCCAGTGATGGGAGTGGTTGTTGACTTGGGTGCTTACAATATGAGGCAGTTGGCTGATGATGAGTTTGAGCCAGTAATTGGAGAAGACGAAGAACCTGAGTCTAGTAGTAGCAATAACGATGAAGATGAAAAGGAATGTGAAGACATTGTCTCAGTTGGTGGTTATGATGATAGTGACACTGATTATGAGTAGCTTGTACTTGTTTGTTATAAATATTTGTTATATTACTCGTTGTTCTAAATTATGTTTTAAAAAATTGAAGGGAATGAAATTATGTTTTAGTATATGTCGTTTTATGTTAGTTTGCACTAATAAAATATGTGTTCCATTACTTGTCACTCAATAACCAAACCAAACCACTTGTCCAAATAGTAGAAAACTACAAGCATCTTATGTTCCGGCATAGAAAACTACAAGCATCTTATGTTCCGGCTTCCATTCCATGCAGGTTATGTACACCTTCTCCAAGGTCCTCTTAAGAATAGAACTGATAGTCATCGTAATTCGGAGACTTTCTTCCCACGAACTTGTATGTGGATCAATGCAAATCCACGCCCGATCATTGCTATTGGCAGGTGGCAAAACTTCTCGAGAGATACCGTGGCCTAGTGCCCCATGCTCACTAACCTTATTTGTATTTGAAAAAAAACTGCTTGATTTCACGCAAAAATGGTGAATGTCGTGTGTGTAGTGTGTGTATGTGTTGAGAATGGGGGCGACCAAATTTTAGGGACGTAACTTTTTTTAAAACCAATTGGAACCACTTTTTTGGTTCCCATTGCATTGAGGTGGCACCAATGGGAACCAAAATTCTCGTTGCTATGGTGACAACGAGAACGTGCGTTCCCATTGCCTCGTCACAACAAAGGGAACCAAAAAAGTGGTTCCCCTTGCTCAATTTTTTTTTTATTATTTTTATTTTGAATCAGATAAAAGAATTTCGTTCCCTTTATTTCATTTGCATTGCTAAGTTTTCTTGTAGAGATAGTTACATCACAAGGTCTAGCCGTTTAGCTATAATTATCCTTCGTTTTAATATGGGAAAAAGAAAGATTCCTTAATAAAAGAACCGGTGCGTTCATTTTCTCATCTATATTTATTCTTTAAGGAATGGCTGGTTACATCAGAAGTTTAATTTAAGACACAGCGTGTTGACCGGTGTATCTGAGACCAACTTGTACAGGAATTTGCTAATGAGGGTGGACAAATTATGCACGTAGATTACACGTAACGCTATACTGCATGGGAAAGTTTCCAACCAGTAATTTATTCAACGAATACAAGAATGATAAAGTCCAATAGGATTTTCAACACCTAACTCCTAAGCTCTACCAACCTTCTGGAACACTAGCATGGAAAAGTTGGAAACCATCCAAGCCTTGGAAAAACTTAAAACGTTTGTTTTTTTGATCTATGATGTATTCATGTATAGGCGGTGCTAGTAATGATTTTAAAAAATAAACCTTGATTAACCTTCTCTTTTTTAATTGAAAATCGTGTATAAAAAAGCTAGGAACAAACATTTAACATACTCCTCTGAAATGTTAGCTAAATATCGACCTGTATTTATAATCTTTCCGCTTTTAATTGACTCTAAATTTGACATTTTCTTTTCAGTTTAGGCCTAGTTTGTTTCCCCGGAAAATGGGGGAAAAGGAACAAAAATAAGAAAAATGAGGGAAAACAAGGTTTTCCAGGAAATTCATTAGAGAAAATAAAAAAAATTCCCTTCTTTTCCTTTGTTTGGCTCATAATGACTTTTCAGGGAAAATTCTTAAGTTTTTTTTTGTATTTCTTATAATCTAACCATTTAAAATTCATAATTATATTTTATACTTTGAAATATGCATTAAAAACAAAAAAAAAAAGAAGTTATATTAATTTCGTTAATATTTTTATTGTTGAAGTTCTCCTTGAAACTACTTTATATAAATATCAATAACTTGCATAACTTTATTTCATACGTACTATGATAATTATCTTTAAAGATATGTGTTATATATAATATAATTAAAAAAGAAAAACTTGTGCAACTGAAATAAAAATAAAACTGAGATATTTACTCACCTTGTGTAGATGAAGAAGATTGATATGTATAATTAACAAGATACAATTTAGTTTATATAGAGACTAACAAACGAAAATTTTGTTTAAATTGGTGGGAAAACAAAACTTTTTAAATTTTTAGAAGAGATTGGGAAATTTTTGATGAAATTTTCCCACCTTTTTTATAGGAAGTGAGATAAAATTTTAAAATGAGAGATAAAATTTCACAGGCCAGTTTTCCTCCCCTTTCCAAGATTTTCCCTTATTTTCCTCTATTTTCCAAGATTTCATTTCTTTTTCAGGAAAATCTTAAATTACCAAACAGTAGGAAAAAAAGATTTTCCTTCAAGATTTTCCTTTTCCCCTATTTTCCGGGGAAACAAACTAGGCCTTATGGTCAATTTTAGTTTGACTCTGGAAAAAAAATGGAAATGAACTATTAAATATTAATCCTTATATGATGATAATCTATCAATTAATAAGTCCCATTGGTCCCACGCTGACATCCGATAAAATTGGAATAAGTCTCATTGGAGTATTTTTGGGTCTATATAGCTAGGTATTAAAATAACAAGATACGAACATATTTGAGGCTTGAATGGGAAACTAAACACTTTACACTACAAAAAAAAGGGTCAACCGTGACCGCCAGCTCGTGACCGCCGGACGGTCGCCACCATCGGCGACCGCCCAGTGGTCACGGAAGACTCCGTGACAGCTGGGCGGTCGCGAATGCGGAGCATCCTTGACCGCCCGGCGGTTGCGGATGGCAGGGAGGCATCCGCGAATGCCCAGCGGTCGCGGAATCTTCCGTGACCGCTGAGCGGTCACAAAAGACCCCTCTTTCGTGACCGTCGGGCGGTCACTAATAATATTCATAAAAAAATTAATTTTATTGAGCGATTTTGATTTGTTTATGATTTTTAACAATAAATCTCATTACTACATGTGAATTAAAGTAATAAATTAGTACAACATTAGTAATTAACATATTAAAATAGTAGATTACATGTAATTAGTCGAGTTATAAAATGAATAATCTATTTTATGTTATACCACTAATCATCATATATACCAAGTAGTTTTAGATGTTATATGCGGTTTTATGATAAAACCTTATAATTAACTTAGTATTAACTATTTTATCAATTTAATAAACAACGCACCTTAAATAAACAAACGAAATCAAAAAACGTCGAATGAAGGTTATTCGTGACCGCCCAGCGGTCACGATATAAGGTCTTTCGTGACCGCTCAGCGGTCGCGAATTCTTTCGTGACCGCCCAGCGATCGCGAAATTCTTCGTGACCCCCGAGCGGTCGCGAAATGCTTCGTGACCGCCGGGCGGCCACAATTAATATTCATAAAAAAAATTAGTTTTATGGAGCGATTTTGATGTGTTTATGATTTTTAACAATGAATTTCATTATTACATGTGAATTAAAGTAATAAATTAGTACAACATTAGTAATTAACATAATAAAATAGTAGATTAGATGTGCTTAGGCGAGTTATGAACGAATAAACATATTTTATGTTCTACCACTAATCATCATATATACCAAGTTGTTTTAGATGTTATATGTGATTTTATGATAAAACCTTATAATTAACTTAGTATTAACTATTTTATCAATTTAATAAACAGCACACCTTAAATAAACAAACGAAATCAAAAAACGTCGAATGAAGGTTATTCGTGACCGCCCAGCGATCGCGAAATTCTTCGTGACCGCCAAGCGGTCGCGAAATGCTTCGTGACCGTCGGGCGGTCACAATTAATATTCATAAAAAAAATTAATTTTATGGAGCGATCTTGATGTGTTTATGATTTTTAACAATGAATTTTATTATTACATGTGAATTAAAGTCAAAAAATAGTACAACATTAGTAATTAACATACTAAAATAGTAGATTAGATGTGATTAGGCGAGTTATGAACGAATAACCTATTTTATGTTCTACAACTAATCATCATATATACCAACTTGTTTTAGATGTTATATGCGATTTTGTGATAAAACCTTATAATTTAATTAGTAGTAATGATTTTATCAATTTAACAAACAACACACCGTAAATAAACAAACGGAAATCAAGAAATATTGAATGAAGGTTATCCGTGACCGTCTAGCGGTCACGAATAAGGGTCTTTCGTGACCGGTCACGAAGCATATGGGGCGACCGCCTGGCGGTCACGAATATTTCGTGACCGCTCGGCGGTCGCGAAAGACCCTTTTTCGTGACCGCTAGGCAGTCACGAATAACCTTAGAATTTGGCGGGATGGGGGGGAAATTATATTTTCCTAAAATTTAAAATTTTCACCCAAATTCTATATATACCCACCATTCCACACACAAATTTTTATCACACTCAAATTATCTTCTCTAAAAAACCTAACACTTCCTCCTCATTTCTTCATTTCCCAAATCCAAAACAAAAACACCAGTATTTTTTTTTCTTCTCTTTCCTTTCCTTATATCCCCAAAAACAAAACACCAACTATCTTATTTTCTTTCTTTCTTTACTTATAAGCCAATATAAAAACCAAAAGTTTTTATATGATCTTTTAAATGATGTTTTATATCAAAATATCGACCAACCAAACATTTTATTCGCTAAAAGAAAATATATTCCGGTAAATTACCGGAATATTTTTTTTATTTCGTTCAGTAGTATTCGTGACCGTCGGGCGGTCACGGATGCTTTGAATGTTATCTGTGACCGCCGAGCGGTCATGGTGGTTCTCGTGACCGTCGGGCGATCACGGACGACACCGGGGTCATCTATGACCGATGAGCGGTCACGGTGGAGCTCGTGACCGTCGGGCGGTCACGGATGACTGTCGTGACCGTCGGGCGGTCACGGATGACCCAAAGTCTTCCGTGACCGCCCGGCGGTCGCAGAAGGGGTCATCCGTGACCGCTGAGCAGTCACGGAGCTCCCACGACTAGGGGTGGGCAAAAAAAATGGGTATCCGCACCCGTATCCGTACCGCCCTCATATTTCCCGCGCGGGTTGGGAAAAGCTGGTACGGATACCCGTTACGCGGGTACCCGCATCGCAAGGGAGGAAACGGGAACGGGAACGGTAACAATTGGCCATTTCCCATTCCCAACGGATATCCGCAAATTGTAGAAGCTTATATTTTATATATTTTGATAATAGCATATTACGTACAGTGAACATATATGTACAGTATATATTGTATAAAATAGTCGTATGGTTTTAATCAACTTATATATACAAAGGAAAGAAGATAAACTACTATAGGCATAATATATGTACAAAGAATAATTTCCTAATTAATAGCTGCTAAGAAAGATTGGTGGCTTGATAGATGAGATCATGAGAAGATTCACACGGTTTCCTAATACAAATTACTAATTAAGTTAAATGTATGAATAAACACTCGGCACTCGAAAGTAAATTCTTCACGCCGCCATTCTTCACGCAGGGTAAGCAAATATAATAACCTGCCTCCGTTGAATTGTTTGAGAAGATCAGTTTTGTAGACTTGTTGCCTTTCGCTATTTTTTATTGACTAATTTTCACCCATGCATGTGAACATATCGTTATAGAATAATTATATTTCTTTACTATCTTATCAACGTGTGATTTCATCATATGCCTGAACTACTGTTAACCAAAAATAAATATGAGTTCAAAATTTTGATTTTATAAATTCAAGTTTGTTATGGTTTACATATAAAATACTGTTGATAGAAACAAGAGTAGTATCTTTTGTTAAACTCAAGTATTTGTGGGAATTTGAGAATTCAGGTTTAGTATATATATAAGAAATCTGAGCTAATCATTAGTTGTATGGTGATAAATTAATTGTATAGTCCTGGTTTCCTTTTCTGCCATTATTTGTATGCTCTTTTCTGTTTATTTTTCTATGGTGTGCTAAGTAATTTACTTACTTAATGTTTATATGGAATTAGCACATAATGGAAGGGGGCTCTTCTGCAGCGAAATCAACGGTTGATTCAGAAAATATTTCTAATGCACCTCCCGAAGTAAGTAACCCAAATGCTTCTATTGAGGTTGATGATGTTGATGATGATGAGACAGGGGAAGGGGAAGGGGGCTCGCTTAGGTCTCCAATTTGGGTCCATTTTTCAAGATTTTTTTCGAAGAAAGATAAAATTTATAAGGCTAAGTGTAAGCATTGTGATACAGTGCTTAAGGGTGGAGGTAGAAGGTACGGAACAAAGGGTCTTTGGAACCATTATGAGAAATGCAAAAAAGCACCCCATAATATAGCAACCAATCAAGCTCGACTTAACGTGCAAAGGCCATTATTTGATTCTACTGGGCAAAACGAAATTGTGCCTTTTAATCCCTTATGGAAATATGATGAAAAAGCCGCTAGAAAAGCTTTAGCATTGATGTTTATATGTGATGAATGTCCTTTTAAGCATATTGAACATGACGGCTTTAGGTACTTAATGTCAGTTGTTTGCCCCCAGTTACTACTCCCTTCTAGAAAAACATTAGGGAAAGATTGTTATAAGATCTACGAAGAGGAAAGGATTAAGCTCAAAGCATTTCTGAAACAGACTACTCAACGTATTTCGTTTACCACGGACACTTGGACTTCAATTCAAAGAGTCAATTATATGTGTCTTACTGCTCATTTTGTTGATAATCAGTGGAAATTGCAGAAGAGAATCTTGAATTTTTGTCCAATTTTAAGTCACAAAGGAGATGAGTTTGGTAAAGCAATTGAAAAGTGCATTAAAAAATGAGGGATTGAAAATATCTTTACAGTGACCGTGGATAATGCTTCTGCAAATACAGTTGCCATTGATTACTTAAAGAAAAGGATGGATGTTTGGAAAACAAGCATATTGGGTAATAAGTATGTGCATATGAAGTGTGTTGCGCATATCTTTAACCTAATTGTGCAAGATGGCTTGAAGGAGAGAGAAGAAGATGATGCTATTTCAGCAATTAGAGGGGCGGTAAGATATATTAAAAGCTCGCCGTCAAGGTTACAAGCATTTAAGGACTGTGTGGCTAGTGAAGCTCTTGATACAAATAAGTTGTTATGCTTGGATGTACCTACGAGGTGGAATTCTACATGTTTGATGTTGGAGACAGCCTTACTGTTGAAGAATGCAATTAATTCCTTCTTTGATAGCAATGATAGTTATAAAAAAGACATGTCACAAGTACATTTCAATGGAGTTCCAACTGAGTACCATTGGGAGCGGTGTGAGAGATTGGTAACTTTTCTCAGTTGTTTTTTGATGACAACAAAGAATGTATCTAAATCTTTGCACGTTACATCTCATTCTGTATTATTGCTGTTTTACTTGAGATTCGAGAGGCTTTGGCCAAGAAAGACGATGATCCAGTTTTGTTTAAAATGGGGGTAAAGATGCAAGAGAAATTTGACAAGTATTGGGGAGCATTGCGAGATACAAACTATATCTTGTACTACGCTGTAGTGCTTGATCCTCGTCACAAATTTACCCTTATCAATTACTCATTTGATGATATGTATGATGATAAGACAAGTACCATAATGAAAAATGCGGTAAAAGATGGTTTGTTTGCAATGTTTGAGGATTACAAAGTTAGATATGGTATTGATGCGACACCAAGTACGAGTACGACTTCTTCTCATGCCAAACCCCCGCTCTCTGAACCTGCTGCAAAAAGACCGAGAGTTACCTACAAGAGTAATTTGAAGAAGTTAAAGAGCGTGGTTGAAGGTAGTGAAAATGTGAAGTCGGAATTGGAGCGGTATTTGGCTGAAGATGTCGATCCTGAGGGTGATGATGAAGACTCATTCGACATCTTAAACTGGTGGAAGGTTAATTCTTTGAGATTTCCGATTCTTGCAAGGGTAGCACGTGATGTTTTAGGAGTTCTTGTTTCTACAGTTTCTTCAGAATCAGCATTTAGCACGGGTGGTCGTGTGCTTGATGCTTTTAGGAGCTCGTTGTTGCCTAAAACAGTTGAAGCTCTCATTTGCACTCAAGATTGGGTTCGTAGATCATCTGCGCCGGTAACTATTGAGGAGGATGTCGAAGAGATTGGCGAACTAGAAGAAGGTATATTACAACTTTATTCCTTCTTATGATATAATTTGTTCTTCCCTTATTTAAAGTGGGAATAAATAACTCTAACTGTGTTTGTCTATTTTACACAGAATGGGCGAGAGGCGTTGTTGAATCATGTGGTGAAAACTCACCAATGAGGGAAGAATGACGATTCTTTGAGTTATTTGTATATTATTGTGTTATAATTTGTTTTTACTCAAATTGTTCTTTAATGAAAAGACTTTAACTAATTTTTCTTTTTTGTTTTATGTTGTGAACTTGTGCTTGAAAGCTGCATGGAGCCATGAAAGATTGACGTGACAAATGAAGGATGATGAACGATGGATTTGAGTTTTATGAAGATGGATGATAATTTTACATGCTTATGGTGGTTGTTTTTTCTTTGTCTTGGATTATTTTTTTATTTTTATGGGTTGAGTTAATGGAGTATTGTTTTATTGTTATGGGTTGATTTAATTACATTCAACGTTGAATTGATGCTTTGGTTTTTTCCAGTTGGATTTGATGATTTTGTTTTTTATGACAAAGTTGAATTTGAATGTTTGCTTACTCTTTAATTTTTAAAAATGTTTGATTACGCTTTAATTGAATGTTTAATCACTAGATAATTTACATAGCACAGGGATGTTTAATCATGTTATTACAAACATTTTTTGGCTTGTTTGTAAACTTGCAAAAGCTGGAAGTATAAGATTGGGTACCCGCTCCTGTCCCCGTACTCGCGCGGGTATCCGCTATGTGCGGGTACGTGAATGGTTAATAAATCTCATTTCCCGCAGGCGCGGGTATCCGCTTGTGGGTATCCTCAATGCGGGTATCCGTACCGCGCCCACCCCTACCCACGACCGAGGCTTCCGCGACCGCCCGGCGGTTGCGGATGAGCATCCGCGACCAGAAAAGGGTCATTCGCGACCGCCTGGGCGGTCGCGAATGGCCCTTTTTTTGTAGTGAATTATGAATATTTCGCAATTAATATTATTTGACAACAAAGCATTCGGCTGATGTTTTTCTCTTTTTGAACTTCAATCAGAACACATTGCAGTTATTTATAATAACTCTGCCAGGTGGTGTACTCTAGAATTCCCCATCTTGGGGGCGCAACGACTAGGACTCGTGTCGGAGGAGTTTTGAGCAAAGACGAAACGTCTTCTCATTTTGAACGAGCTCACCCCCATTGCCTATTATTCCTGAGGGAGTGATCGGGATTATTTTGAATGTTTCGCCTATGGGAATGAAAGCAGATGTCTGATCAAGAATTTCTTGCTAGAGTCTTGTCATGATCGCGCAGTCGATGAAAGAGCTCTAGATTATAGCAGTCGGTTAGGCTAGACTGGGGCCTTTAGTCTTTTGATTAGAGTATCCTTGACCGAATATGGGAACAAGTAACTTTACGAATAAATTGGTAAAAACTACATGAATATTACTCAATCATATATTGGTGTAACGCTCCTTGGACATGTGTTTTTTGTTCTTTTGATACTCTTATAGTTGACTACTTCTTGTACTCGACCTTTTATGTTCCGCACTTTGTCACACATTTTACTTAATAAAATTGACTTGTCTATAAAAAAAATGGAAAAAACTACCGGTATATTATGTTTAATCGGTAAATAATATTTGTGTTTTTAATTACCCGAAAAAAAAATGATGTTGAAAATTACAAAAAGTCCCCGTGTACAGAAACTGGACGTCACAAAACCTGATTGTTAACATGATGGAAATTCACCTGCTTAAAATAGACTATAAATCAATTACTGGAATTACCAGATATATTATTATGCGACCTGCATTCACGATACAGGTATCACACCCCAAATATCCCTCGGAAGACCCTCGAGGATCGAAAAACGAGAACAACACTCAAATATCTCCTAGCTACATCAAGCGCCCTCGGAACACATCTCCAAACATCAAATACTGGAGCAAAGTCGTGCCTAATGGCCCGATAGGCGGAATCCGTAACCAATGCAGATACCTATCGGAATATACATCTGAAGAAAGCATTCTACAGACTAACCGCTATTGGAACCACCGCAGCATCGGACAAACACTCCGCCCCACTCATTCTGCTTCTCCGAGAAGTAGGAACTCTCGGAAAGGATGAGTTAAAAGAACCAATCTATAAAAGCCCACTGGAGCTGTGGGAGATCAACAGAGTCCCAGAACCTTGACAAAAACACTTCCTTGTTATGCACTCCCAACACAAATGCTCTCGGAACACTACCCCAGTCGACCAACCCAGAGGACGGAACTTCACAATAACGTAAGAACTACAGAACAACACTTTCCGTGCACTCGGAGAAAGTAAACACCTACCCACGATAGCTAAAAGCCCCTTGGAGATCAACCCATGAACAAACGCCCCCTCGGAGAATATCCTGAACCACTCACTCCAGAATACACACCTATCGGAGAAGCACTGTCACTAAGAGAACACCCAGACTTGGCCTTCGAGTCACCATTAGAAGCAATGAACCCTCAGAAGCAAAGAAGGCAGTCTACCCCTTGTCATAAAGGAGACCAAAGCCCTCGGAAGATGAGAAAATGATATAGTCAGCACTCAAGATAGACGTTATCTTATTGGTTAAATAAACATTGTAACACGTGTAGAACACCACCACATGCATAACGACACATGTAAAAACATGCATAACGACACATGTCCCAAAAAAATCTATATAAACAGAGGAAGAAGGGAAAGAAAGAGAGGTCGGACAATTGGGGAAAACACACGCATAGACTCGAAAATACGCGTATCGACTCGGAAAAAGAGTGGATCATAGTGAATAAAAGGAAGGAATGTTCTTGTCCTTTTTTCTCTCTTTAAATAGCGCTTAGTTTTTGAACCTCGGACAACGCGTTCCAACCCAAATAAATAATTCAGTTAATTAGGTCGTAATTCCAAACCCGTTAACAAAATCGCGTCGTCTGTGGGAACGCCATAAGATTCGCCTTCAAGAGTATTCAAGAGAGATGCCAATCGTGGAGAATTTATTCTCGCGGTCATTAAACCCTTAAGCAGGTTTGCGGGATCCTTGCCACAACCAAAAGGGAAAGCAGGTGCTACAGCAATGGAACGATACGCACCAAAGATAAGTATCCTTCCTTCACTATTTGTAGTTCGAGTCCGGTTTTGGATATATTCGTGAAAAATAATAAGATTCTCTAATTTACTATGTAAATACTTGCGCGGAGTCGATACAAAACTTGTGGGAAGAGGGGAAGACATGGTCCAGTGGTCTCGGAGAATATCTCCGAGAGCAGTTACTCTGGGAAACTTCATTCGTACTCTCTCACCAAAGGCTTTCCAAAAGTCTACATAATTAAAAGTGACGAGGATATAAACAATTCTATTGGAATGATTCTTTGAAAGGACGTGAAAATATTCACTAAATTCTAAGCACCTATATATACTTAGGACCCTTTCCTTGAATAACCGAATTAAGTTGAGCTGCCCAAAGCATACTATAAAAAGCTACGAGGGCGTGTCAGAGGATACTCCTATTTAGGATAGTATATTTCCCCAAACTTGCACTGCAAATGGACACGCTATGCTAAGAAAATTGTTTGTCCAGTAAGAGTGAGATGTTATCTCATTTATGTAAACTCAATCTTAAAATTCTACAATTAAAGGAAAGGGACCAAGTATTCATAATATGCTGAAAAGTTATGTGGCTATTAACGCGGAAAAGAAGTTTCATTCCAAACAAGAAAAGTTTCATTCCAAACAAGAAATGTTTCATTCCAAATGAGAAATAGAAATACCACTACACATAATAATAACAAGTACAATAGTCCTTAAGAGAAAAAATGAACTAAAAACCCCTAAGACTGTGGGGGGTAGAGCACTCGAGACGGGGGCTGGCTCAGTTGTGGAGAGAAGAACCAGAGCACTCGCAGGAGGAGGAACGCCAGAGGAAACAGCCTGGACCCCCACTCGGAGAGGGGCGTGAACTGAAGGCCGCGGAAGTACTGCTGCCAAGGGCACCCGAGTCGGGGAAGAGGAGGAGGGAGGAATTTGAGAGCTACTCTTTTTAAAGAGGTCGTAGGCTTGCTCCAGAGTAGGCCTCTGCATCTCCGCAATATTGACTACCCGCGGATCTAAATTGGGAGCCACCTTACTGCGCACCTGCCCAACGCATTGAAAGAACCCCCACATAGCATATCCTACTAATTATCCCTGGTTCTTATTGATGTATAGTTCCTTCACTTGAGTAGTGGCGTCCTCCCGAGCTTGCTTAACAGCAACATCCACCCTTTGTTGTACCTCCTCGGAAGTGACGCCCCCCAGAACTCTAGCCTGTGACAACCTCTCGTTAAGAGTGTCCACCTGGCCCAGTGCCTGAGACAGATCCCGCTCCAACTCCTTCTGCCTTGCCTCCCGAGCAACTTTTTCCTCCTCGAGGGAGGTCACCCTTTCTTTCAGTACAAGCCCTGAGGCCTCCATCTCCTTTACCGAAGAGTGGAGCTGTTTATATTTCCCCCTCAGATCTTGGTTGTGCTGTGTGATCTTGGCCCAAGCCACCTCGTACTTCCCCACTTTCTCTTGCAGACTCTTGTTCTCCGCCTCTAGCTTCCGAGACCTCTCCTCAGCTGCGCTTGTCAGTTTTTGCAACTTCTCGCCCTCGAGTAACAGAAGAGGAAGCATTTTAGGTGCCTAAGAAAGCAAAACAAAGGAATAAAGATCCCGACAAAGGATCTTAAGCGAATTAGGTAAATAAAAACTTACCAGCATAGCCACGTTGTTAGTACAAGCTCGGACGAATTGCCACCCGTCCGCTGGCAGGGAATTGGCAGCCGTTAGATATCGATTAACGGTCTCGAGAGCCACCTGGTCGTCTTCAGAACTAGGCTCTCTTCCTGGGGCTAGAGCGTTAGAAGACGAGGGCCTCCCTGGAGGTACTCCCCCTGACAGTGGTACCTGAGTGACTACGGGACTATCTGACTGGATGGCCGAGAGCGGTCCCAGAGTGGGAGCACCCATAAGCGGGGGACCCGTAGCCAGAATCTCGTCCAGTAGACTCATTGTATCCTCAAAAGCGGGAGGAGGGACGGGGTCCGAGGGAAGCGACCCACCTTCTACATCAAAAAGGTCTTCACCTCCTGCGAAATCAGAAATTTTTCTAAGAAAAGCTATCCCTTCGTCTATCAAAAGCAAATTCCCGTATAAATAAACAGAGTGTATGATGTTTCAGTATTGTCTAAGGCTAGGGAGAAACACATACCTTTGGGAGGAGTCGACAGTAACGCATACACAGAATCCTCCGATAACTCCGAGGAGGAGGGTATGCTGATAACACCTGGGGGTGGTAAAGTCATCCCCTCTAACCCAATCTCATCATCCCCACCCCCTATGACAAATACCCCCGCAGGGCCTGCATTTGCGGAAGTCACGCCTAACCCCGCTTCCTCAGGGGTATCGGAAGTTCCGCTAGACGACCGAGACGTGACTGAAGCAACCTTTAAACGAGTCCCCCCTTGCTCGTTCTCATCCTCCGCGGTACCGAAGGCTTCACCCTCTCCTAGTGTAGACTTCCCCTTTTTGGTTACCACATCCTCGTTCTCCACCATGAACGGTTGTAGAACATTCACTACAAAGACGGTTACAAGTTAGATAAGATAGAAAAAACACTTGTAAGATAGGGGATGAAAGTGTGAGAACTTACCAAAGGTATCGAAGAGCTTCTCGGGAATAGCCAGGGGAGTATTGATTTTGTCTACAGGATAAATGTGCCTCAATCCCGCGGTCCGATAGAGGCGAATAAAATCCTTCGACTCCACCAGAGGCATCGCAGAGAACACCGATGAGAACACCAGGGTATCATCCATCACTCTCTCGGGAAAAGTGGGCTCCCTCCAAGTCAGGGGTATGTCCCACTCTCCCTCAGCAGGACATATGAAGAAAAACTTGTTTTTCCATGAACTAAGGGAGGTGGCCCTCGGAGATCCGGTCATCCTTATCCCGAAGGGTGAAACAGTAGAAAGGACCTCCCCCCGGAGATGGCTTCAACTCAAAGATAGCGAAAAACCTATCTCTCGTGCATTCGATGCCCCTCACCAGACACCAAAAAAACAAAAAGAGCCAACGCTGTGAAAGAATTGGGGGTGAGTTGGCTAGGGCACAGATTGCAGTAATTGAAAACATCGCAGTAAAAAGGCGGGAAGAAAGAACGCAGTCCCTCCTTTATTTGAGGATAATACACCGTTAGGTGTCCTGGCGGAGGAGAATCACCCCGGTGATAAACTTTCGGCACCATCACCTCCACGTTACGGCCAGAAGCGCCGTGCTCAAGGAACAAATTTCTAACTTCCTTCTCCGAAGCGGTGCTAACTGTATCACCCACTTTCTGGGTAGCCCGCGGAACGCCACCCTTTTCGGCTTTCTTCTTCAACTTTTTCACCTTTCCGGCACCATCCCTGCCACTCGCCACCGCCACAGCTGCGCTCCTCTTTCGGGAAGTCAAAAACGTTGCCCCCGCTGCTCATCCGGTGCCGGAAGTGGCCGACACCAGGTTGGTAGTAGATTGAGATGCCATTAAAGAGATTTGTTGAAAGATCAGAGAACTTTTTTGCAGAGAAAAGAAGTTTCGCTTAAAAATTGCAAGTAAGAGTATGATTAGGAAAGGAGAAGGTTTATAAACCCTACTCCCAATAAATGCCTTAAAATGACCACTAAACCCACTCACATCCCACGATTAAAAGTCGTGCTTAGTGTTATTAATTGTCACGTCTCCTCGATTAACATAAACACAACGGTCAGGACGCTTCGATTTCCGCACAAATACATAAACGTGGCATTAAATTATCATTGATTGCATTTAAATAGCACCATTAAATAGCACAACATTAATTAATGCCCCGATATTGATCTAACGAGGGCACTTTTCAGAATACATCGGGAATAACTCGCCTCGGAGAGAGTAATCACGATACTCCTCCCACCTTTTTAAAGGTAATGCCAAGAACGAGGGAAATGTCGAACAAAGACATAAATGTCCCTGACGAATGTCTACGACATCCCCGGAGAGTTCTACGAGGCCTTGTGAAACATTCCCGGCGTAATACCTGACAAAGTCTATGATACCCAAGCCCTCGTACCCTTCGACCTATTAAGTTTCTAGTGCAGTCGTAATGACCAACTGCACTAAAAACTGGTGGGGTTTGTTAACAGGATGGAAATTCACCTGCTTAAAATAGACTATAAATCAATTACTGGAATTACCAGATATATTATTATGCGACCTGCATTCACGATACAGGTATCACACCCCAAGTATCCCTCGGAAGACCCCCGAGGATCGACAAACGAGAACAACACTCAAATATCTCCTAGCTACATCAAGCGCCCTCGGAACACGTCTCCAAACATCAAATATTGGAGCAAAGTCGTGCCTAATGGCCCGATAGGCGGAATCCGTAACCAAGGCAGATACCTATTGGAATATACATCTGAAGAAAGCATTCTACAGACTAACCACTATTGGAACCACCGCAGCATCGGACAAACACTCCGCCCCACTCATTCTGCTTCTCCGAGAAGTAGGAACTCTCGGAAAGGATGAGTTAATCAAAGCCCACTGGAGCTGTCGGAGATCAACAGAGTCCCAGAACCTTGACAAAAACACTTCCTTGCTATGCACTCCTAACACAAATGCTCTCGGAACACTACCCCAGTCGACCAACCCAGAGGACAGAACTTCACAATAACGTAAGAACTACAGAACAACACTTTCCGTGCACTCGGAGAAAGTAAACACCTACCCACGATAGCTAAAAGCCCCTCGGAGATCAAACCATGAACAAACGCCCCCTCGGAGAATATCCTGAACCACTCACTCCAGAATACACACCTATCGGAGAAGCACTGTCACTAAGAGAACACCCAGACTTGGCCTTCGAGTCACCATTAGAAGCATTGAGCCCTCGGAAGCAAAGAAGGCAGTCTACCCCTTGTCATAAAGGAGACCAAAGCCCTCGGAAGAAGAAAAAATGATACAGTCAGCACTCAAGATAGACGTTATGTTATTGGTTAAATAAACATTGTAATATGTGTAGAACACCACCACATGCATAACGACACCTGTAAAAACATGCATAAGGACACATGTCCCTAAAAACTCTATATAAACAGAGGAAGAAGGGAAAGAAAGAGAGGTCGGACAATTGGGGAAAACACACGCATAGACTCGGAAATACGCGTATCGACTCGGAAAAAGAGTGGATCATAGTGAATAAAGGAAGGAATGTTCTTGTCCTTTTTTCTCTCTTTAAATAGCTCTTAGTTTTTGAACCACGGACAACGGCGTTCCAACCCAAATAAATAATTCAGTTAATCAGGTCGTAATTTCAAACCCGTTAATACTGATATTTATTCTATTTATTCGAAACATACGGAGTTCATGGTGCTCAACTAAAATTAAATGCATGGTTTAATTACTATTATTTTTTTTAAAAAAATAGTTTCTAAAACTAGAAATATAAATACCCTGTCAACAGGCTTAGATTCTGGCATCCACTGCACTTGAACGGATAGTCCTTTGTCGCTTGATTACTTTTTGTGTATATTTTGCAACATAAGTCTGAAGTTTGAGAATTATGAGCATGATCTATTTGGATAATTCAAATGGTCATTTTGATTTATCCTGCTACCTCTGGCCCCTCAATTGTTGTTGAGGCACTTTTGTTGTTCAGCAGCCTTTCATTTTCTTGTTATGTGCATTAAGTTTATCTTAGAAAGTTTGTTCCAAATTATGGTTAGGAGATCAACTTATTCTTTTTTCCTTTGCTTTGAGTGACCTCATAGTTTCATGTAACACATTTCGATAAAACTTTAAATCCCTCGATTGCACCAGCTTTTTGGTCAAATTTTGGTGGCAGGCTCCATAGTACTTTGCTATGGACTATATCCTACAACTAAGAAAAAGTGTCATGATTATGCATTTAAGCCTATAATATAGCCTGAGTTTAAGCATATCAATAAGCGGAGGAAAAGAAACTTACAAGGACTCCCCTAGTTACGGCGAGCGAATCGGGTATACGCAACTTGAGAATCGGCCAACTTTGTCATCCAAATTATAGTCTGGAGAAGCGTCCTCAGCGGCGACGGGGTCCAAGTCCTCGGGGAGGGGGCTTCGGAGAGGGTTGTGCCCGAACCTTGTCGCACCACGAGGTGTTGTCGACGAGTTGGGTTGTTTGGAAATGTATCTCGAATCAGGCCTTACCAAATTGTAAAGGTCAATCGTCTATTATAACAGCTTGAAGCCACGAACAAAATTACAATGGTAGAAAAATAATAAAACAACCTTGTGTTTAATTGGAGTTTTTGTTTCTCAAATTAAACAAAATTTAGAAGGTGTAGGATCCCTCAAGTATCCTACAAAATTACATCATAGACCGGCGACTTAACTCGGTCTCGCTTCATTACCTGAAAACAAACCAAATACGCGATCCATGTCGAAAGATCGCGACATCAATCTTCTACAAAATTTCTTCTGCAACACTATCTCCATGTGTCCCATTTTGATTCACAATAATAGCGAGTCTTACAAGAATTATCAAAGTCGTGCCATAAGTTTTGTAATTTAATGAAACTTAAACAAAATAATCTATGATAGATAAAATTGTCTTACATAATGCATTTTGTTAGTGAAACTTAAAAATGATAATCAATAAATTAGTATCACCAGGAGGGTGGCTTTCTTGAAATTGATCTAATGAAACTGGAAGAGGTATTTCGAGACCACACTTTAGGCTCATTTTGTTTGCCAGGAAAATGGGAGAAAGAAAAAAAATGTGGAAAAATATTTTTTTCTATTTGTTTGACAAGTTTAAGATTTTTCGGGAAAATAAAGAAAATTTTTGGAAAAGATAGAAAAAAATATTCAAATCAGAACAATCTACAAGAATCTTTAACCATTTGTCCATTTCCCAGGAAAATCAGTATACAACCAAACACGTGGAAAATAAGGAAATCTTAGTTTCCCTCATTTTCCCTTCTTTTCTCTCATTTTCTCCCATTATCTGGGGAACCAAACTGAGCCTTAGAAATTAATAATTAGTATTTTCCAGTTAATTGTTTAAAATTTAACAAGATATGGCACTTAAAATCCATAGTTATAAACATGCATCTAGCCAAATACAGAGTGTATTCAAGTCAGTGTAGGGCTGCAAGCTCAACTTCGACTAACTGGATTTCGATCCAATAATCAAGACAATTGATACGGGCCTGCAGGCAACCCCGATTATCACTACCCATATGCGAGGTTACACGGCCCAGATGGACTACTGTATTTTATAATTAATTAAATGATTGATATGGTTCGTTTATGTATATGTAATAGCAGTGGATAGTTTTATTTACAGCAGTTAGGGTCAGTTGTACGTTCTATTATATTAGGAAACCTTTGTAATTGTTGAAGAATAGAATATTATCATCCAAGTTCATCTTCTTTATTTTTTCGTTGTTTCAGGATCTCGAATCTGGATAACATTTGATTCATCTTTATCTATTAAGGTAAATTAACAAGACTTGGATTGAATTTGGATTCAGCCATTGATCTAAATCCACCTCGTACGTGGTTCAGTCTAATGTTATTACAAAAAGTTTAAAGCATAAAGTGAAGTTGTAGTTTCACAAGAGAGCGAAATAATTATGTGTCACGTTTCAGCTTCACGAAATAACTTGTTAGCTTGTTTAATTACCCCAATTACTATTGGTCCTCTTACATAGTATTCAACAACCCCTACCAAGGTGACCACCAGGGTGATCTCATCATCTACAAAAAACCTACTCATCACCAAATTTCGTCCCAAACCAATTCATGCATATGTTATTTATTATAAATCAAAGTGTGTGGATTTGAAGAGTACATTTAAGGAACTAAATTTTCAAACCCACGCTTTGGAAAGGCTAAAGTTGATTGATTATATGTGGAAATGATCAAGTGTTAAATAATAAAATATGGATGTAGGTGTTAAATAAGGTAAAAGATGTGTTAGATAAAAGTATATAATTGTTGCATAATCATCAAATAAGGTATGAAGTAGTTGTTGCATATTTGTATAAATACATGTTTCTTGTAATAGAAATAAGTAATTCACTATCGAAAGAATCTCGGGCACTTCTTTGTTTCGCTCTCAACTAGGAAAATCATTGTCCCATAAATTTAAGCATTCAATATCAATGACTTCATTATTTGCAATCAGTTTGGTATCCCACCTTCTTTTTTCAAGTTTTGTCATTTCCACAGCTCAAATATGCTCAAACAAAACATTTTCTTCATATAAAATGTTCAAATCATGTATTCATCTTCCTTGTTTAGACGCTCATCTTCATTGGAACTATTTCCCTTCCATGGGAAAAGTCTCGATCGCGTACAGAGTCTCCCAGGCTTCAGATGACGGATGGATTGCGTGGGCGATCAACCCAACACGAATTGGCATGGTCGGATCGCAAGCATTGGTCGCTTTTCGCAAGGCAGATGGTAACATGGCGGCTTACACGACCTCGATAACGAACTATAATCCTTCAATGCAACCATCACAATTCACTAGTTTCAAGGTTTCTAATATGTCTGCAGAGTATTCAGACGGTGAAATGATAATATTTGCTGTGATCGGGCCTTTAAGGAATGGGACAAGTGCCAATCTTGTTTGGCAAGCTGGAGATTCAGTTGTAAACGATACTCCACAGATTCATCCCACATTGCCCGATAATCTTGAATCAATGGGAAAAATTGACTTTGCATCAATTTAAAAGTAAAATTGGAGTTACCAGTTTATGCTTGTTACTAATACTTCAATGATGATGAGTGAAGCTCGTATTTGATTATACTAGTAAATGGAGCACGCGGTTCCCGCGAGCATAATTCATTTTTCAATGTCATCCTATATGAGTTAAAAAAGAAGATTCATCTAGATGACACAGGTTGAAAGCATGTGCCATAAATTTGGAGTAGAAAAATGGAAGAAAAACAGATTATGGGGAAAGTAAATCATTAATTATAATTAGTAGTGTAATTAATTAGTCTAATTTAATGTGTAAGGCTATTTTGGGAATTTAATTATACATTTTTACAATGTAGCTAAAACTGAAGGTTAAAGTTGGAAATCAAAAGATTGGTGTCACAATGGGTTTCTTTATATAATAGTATATAGATAAGTAAAAATTGTATTTACCCGAGACAAAGTCATTGGTCGTTTTAGTTCAACAAATTAAATATAACTTTTGGAGGACTCTATGGAGTTTAATATCAAATGTAAGACTTATGTAACTAACATAAAATAGGGCTTAAATATAACATAAAACTCAAACTTAAAACAAAAATGACTTTTTTTAGAAAGAAAAACTTAAAAAGTTAACTGAAAAAAAAGCTTTTAATGATGAAATTATATTTTAACTATAGAGGGGTTAAATATAGAAAACGTGTGTGAAAAATAGAAGAGATGTTTTTACTTTATAGACAAAAATAAAAGTAAAACAATGGGGAAAAAATTGGGGATAAAAAATTATACTCTAAAATGACAAATCAAGAAGTTGCAATTTGCAACATTCAAAGTTTTGAACGTTGCAAATTGCAACTTTTTTGATCCTATAAGCACCATTAATGGTGCCTATTTAATTTGGCACGAAGGGCCAAAATTTTGGCCCTTCAGGCCAAATTAAATGGGCACCATGTAGGTGCTATGGCCCAAGGTTTACATCATGGGCCATTGGTTTTAGAAAATGATAAATAAAATAAAAAATAAATAAATAAATAATCTCAAATCCATGCCTAGAGCCGGCCAGCCCGGACGAGGACCACATTTGAGGTCTAGTTCGGTCCGACTTGAAATGTGGGTCGGGCCCAGATTTCAAAATCTAGACCCTCGTTCCTGGCTGAATCAGAGTTGGCCCGAGCTGTGTCAGCCCGGCCTAGTTAACAACTATACTTTCATCAAAAGGTTACATGTGACACTGAATCGTGTCCTAATGGATGATGACATAGCGCCGCGTGAACGCAATTAAATTGAGGTTTTTTAGATTGTGGCATGCCAGATCTAGTACGATTAGAAAAAGTAAATTAACTTACTATGGGAAAAAAAAAAAAAAAACAAAGTGAACATGTAACTTAACTGATACACTACTAGGATAATGTTGTCAAAACGATATTGGTTTTGGACTTGGTCAATGACTTCGATAACGTACAAGGTATGTTTCACTATACCATAATTGGGTAGTTTCTAGCTGAAACCAGTGTTTTAAAAAGCATTCCTGGAGCGCGCTTTGAGGCTAGCCTTGAGGCAAAGCGCAAGAAAAATGCTCCAAGGCTTAGGTGTAAAGCGTAAGTCCTAAAAAGCGTACGCTTTTATGTTTGAGGCGTACGCTTTTTAACGCTTTTTACGCTTTGTACGCTTTGGCCGAAAAGCTACGCTTTATCTGAGTTTGAGAAAAAATTAAAAATTTACACTTTTCAGGGGTCAAAAAGAAATTATCCTAATTTTTTAAGGCAAATAACCAACATTCTATTTGACTCTTCACTTTCTCCTTTTACATAAAGTGTTTCTCCGTCATTCTCCTTCCTTCCGAAGGTAAGCTTTATTCTTTTTTTTTTAAAATTGATAGTATTTCGTGAATATCAAATTGTGTATGGTAATTCTTTTTGTTGGAATGAAGCTTTAGCAAAGCAACAAGATCACTACTTAACTACAAATATATATTTTTCAAAAACTTTGATTTAGGGTCTTTTTTCTTGAAAGTAATGAATCTCTTATGGGTTTAAGAAATTGAAGTAAGAAACATTATTTATTTTTTATGGGTATCATTTAAACTTCAAGAGTTATCATTTTCTTATGGGTATCTTGCAAAATAGTTTAATTTTTAGTACTAACTTTGTTAGTTAGTCACTTAGTTATAGTCTATGATTCTGCATATTAGTTATATGAGCAGATGTGAAGGAAATCTTTTACTAATCCAAACATAAACAAGCTGAAATCTTTTTTTTTTATAGTAGAGTCCCCTGTTTTTATTCTCATGTATTTTTTTCACTGATTGCTAGTTTCTTGCTGTTTTTTAAAATGTATATAGTTTTTTGTTGGAATATGTATATACTATATATTATATATTGAGTTTTACGTCAGAAAAATATATCATATGCAGATACCCTTGCATTCAAGAGACACTTTTATTCACTAATACTATGATTTATGAACATGAAACATGTGTACCTTTATTTATCATTGTTTCATGTTTCTGTATTGTTAGATGGTTATTTGAATATCATTCATTTTGACTTTTGAACTCTAATTAAGAATAATTGGTGGCAGGGAACTAGCTTGTTCAATTTGAAATGGCTGAGAACGAAAATGAAAGTGATAAGAAGGACTTTGCTCATGCTTATTCAATTCCAAAAAAAGATGATGAAAGTTACTTCAGGTGTCTGTTTTGCAAACAACAATGCAGCGGAGGTGTCTTCCATTTAAAACATCATTTGGTTGGAACACGTGTTTTGCAAGCCCTCTTCATGACGTGGTTGAAGATGGTGCCAACAATGAAATAAAAATGCAAGATGATTGTGATCAAGATGATGAGAGTGACCAAAGTTGGTCTGATAAGAGTATTTAGAACTCTATCTTTTGCAAAACTAGATTTGTCTTTTGAAACTTGAAAAAGTATTGGAATTGTAATAGTTACTTTTCTATGATTCATTTTGATTGAGCTTTGGAGGAATATAAACTTTAATTATTTGAATAGTATTTAAATATTGGTGATTTATTTAAAAATGCATGAGATATCATTTTCTACTAGTTTAATGGAATAAGAATCTTGAAAAGTAACAAATAGTATACTTGCAAAACGTATATAATATATATTTAAATATTAAATTCAGTAACTAGCGAGACTTACGCCTTGGCTTTATGGATCCAAAAACGCTTCGCTTACGCTTTCGCTTTTTAAAACACTGGCTGAAACTATTGTAAAGTGTAACTTCAAGTATTGTTACCCCTCACGGGTGGTTTTGAGCTAACACCCGCACAATATGTAGGTATGATAATGTTGAGCCTGATGCAGTTGTCGAGATTTTAAAGAAAAAGAGTCTCGTGTTGATTGGCTTGACGTGTGAGCCGCAGTGTCCAAACTGAGGGTAGGAGTGGCTCTTAGAGTATTCTCTATCATTTCTTGTAGGATGGGAGATGTCATTTACCGTTTAAGGTATTTTTATCTTTTACCGTAGGCGAATCGACTCATAGTAAATGTCAAGCAAGGTTGCAGGGAGAGCAAAAATCATATGAAACAACACTTGGAAAAGTTAAAGCCCGTCATGGCGGACTGGAGGCTTCCAATGCCAACGTTTTTAAAAAATAGTTTACGTCCATATCACTTATAGGTCCAAGGAGAGATGTCAACATTCTCTCCCATGTAACTTAACATGCGCTTTGTCAATATTAAAGAGGATAAGATAGGTAATGAGCGAGAAAACATCGTAAGGAAGGCTTTCAGCTATAGTAATTGTAAAAATGATGAATGTGATGATGGATGCAGAGAAGTCTCTTGACATTCCTAGGTTTGCGCCTAGTGCGTATTAGATCGCTTGCTTGCGCTACTAAGGGGAGTAGGTTGGTCACCCTTTGAAAAAGTTGTATACTTTACGATGATGTATAGCGTAGCATAATATGCTTCTTGGAATGATATTTTGGCTAACATTTCTTGTGCTTTGGAGCGATTTTATTTAATCAATGTATCCTCATTTATTTGACCAGTAGTTGTTGATTTTGAACCTTGATTATATATCTTATAGTCGTAGTGGTATTATTGAAGATCTCATTAGCGATGAGAATTTACCATTGGTGCCAGCTTCATTTAAAAATTGACAATACCTTAAAAGGTAAAGTCATATCATACCACATAGAGTGGAGCTTTTGAATTGATTGACCAGTATGGGTAAGATGTTAACCCTCATAGTGGATATACATGTTGTAATCATCTGCAACATGTTTTAGAACTTGATCTTTTTCTTGACTCGCGTTTTGCACGCGATAAGGAATGTGTTTCACGTTGTAAGATTAGTCGCAATACGGTGACAGATGTAACGTTGCTGCCATAAAATTATGGTATGAATGATTTATTCAGTTAATCGTTATCGCATTGTTTTTGAGCGTTTAGCAGTATTCTGCCATTATATAGGTGTTATCTTCTGTTTATTATAATTCTGCGGAGTAGGCGTCTAGCTAATTGCTTGACCTTGGCTTCCCCGAACCAGATTTAGAGGAGGTATTTGGCGGGCTAGATTTAGAGGAGGCATTTGGCGACAATTATGTACCCTTGAGAGGTGAGGTCTCATTTAGTTGCTTCATTGCGCCTTAAGAGGCGGGATACCGCATACGTACTTGTTTTTGTATCGAATGAGGCGGGTTACCGTGTGGGTACTTGATGTTGTAATCTGGTTCATCTTTGTCTGGATTAATATAAGCGTGTAATCTCATATTTGTGCGCGAATTTTTGCGATTCGCGTGAAATTAACTTATTTATTTATAATATTTAAAAGAATAATGTGTAAGGGATCATGTATTTGATTTGTTGTCATTTCAGTTAGGGTACCTCGTAGGTACATGTTCTGTTGTCGTTTTAGGTAGGGTACAGCGTAGGTACGTATGTCTCTGCCGTTATGGGCATGAAACTGTGTAGGTAGACGTTGCTCTGTCATTTCTGACATGTTACCGTGTAGGTATATGTGACTCTTGCCATTTCTAGCATGTTTCCGTAAAGGTACATGTTACTCTTGTCATTTTGGGCATATTACAGTATAGGTAGATGTTACTCTGCCATTTCTGGCATTTTACCATATACGTAGATGTTATCTCATAGATAGATGTGGCTCTGCCATTTCTTGTATGTCTCGTTTGTGTTGTCGAAATTGTTTGTTTCTTCGTTTGAATTCATGAATAAAAGATGGTTTCAGAGTCTATTTAAATATTTATGGTATATCATGTAGGATAGTAAATAAACAAATTACATACTAAGTTATTCCTCTGTTGTCTCCAGTAGGCTAGGAGATACCTCCACCGTATAAGTAGTTAAGATGGCGTAACCTCTGTTGTTGTATCACCATATCCACTACTAGGGTATGTGGATATTTTTCGTTGTAAGCGATATGTCCTGAGGGTGAGACCTATGTTGTTGTATCATCGTATTTACCGCAATGGTATATGAACAGTCGCCTTTTCAAGCGATATGTCTAGAGGGCAAGACCTCTTTGTTGTTGTATCAGCATATATACCGCGATGGTATATGGACAGTTGCCTTAGTAAGCGATATGTCCTGAGGACGAGACCTTTTCGCTATTGTATCAGTGTATCTATCGCGATGGTATATGGACAGTCGCCTTTTCAAGCGATATGTCCTTAGGGCGAGACCTCTTTGCTGTTGTGTCAGCATATTTACCGAGAGGGTATATGGACATTCGCATTTTCAAACGATATGTCCTTAGGGCGAAACCTCTTTCCTGTTGTACCAGCATTTTTCTCTTTATCCTCCTTATCTCGATGGATAGGGGATCTTCTATTTGTCCTCCTTATCTCGATGGATAGGGGATCTTCTTCTCCATGTTTTGTTGACGGAGGATGTCTACGTTCCTGTCACTTAAACGGATAATAATATATGCAAGGATATATCAATATAAACTTTAGATACATAACAACCAGGAAATGGATACAATCCGATCTGCCTACCCTTAGGATGGGAGATACTTTTACCCTTTAAGGTATATTTCTGTCTTATCCCATAGGATATGTTCGCTCCTGCAATCAGTCTATTACTATGAAAAAGAGAGATTTGTATCATTTGCAAGATAAAGATTAATAATAGATAGCGGTCGAAAACCGGGTAAAGCCCAGTTCGCCTAATATGGAGGAAAGGCAATTTAGGTAAATATAAATTGTTCCAGCATAATTAAAAGCAGAAATTAATAAGCCCAAGTGATTCTTGTGCAATCACTCCGTCGAGTCTGAAAAACATCGAATCTAGGCGATGTCGAATTCCAGATAATATCGAATCTAAGCGATATCGGATCTAGGATAACATCGAATTTGGGATTATATAGAATCTAAAATTATATCAAATCTGGGATTATATCGAATTTGGAATTATATCGAATATGGGATTATATCGAATCTGAGATTATATCGGAGATACGAGATATCGAGTGTATGCGTATATCGGGTAAGTTATGATATCGGGTATGATATCGGGCTTAAGAGATGTCGAAGATAGTCTCCATATCAAGAATGGTGTATATTGAAGGTCGATGTTTATATCGAAGGTAAGCTCGATATCGAAATAGGCTCGATATCAAAAATAGGCTCGATATCAAAAATAGGCTCAACATCAAAGTTAGGCTCGACATCGAAAAGGCTCGATATCGAAAAATAGGCTCGACATCAAAAATAGGCTTGACATCGAAAATAGGCTCGATATCGAAAATAGGCTCGACATCGAAAAGAGATTTCGATATCAAAAAATATGCTCGATATTAGGTGAATCAGCATAACGTAATTAATTGTCGAATATGCAGGTGAACAATATAATGTAATTAATATGACTTACCTTGATTGGCAGGACGGGGGTATTGGGTGCTCGATATGCTCCAAGATTTTGATGAATGTGGGTCAGCCAAGAATCGTAAGAATGAGCTTCATGTACGGCATAGGTCCGATGGCGCTCCAATTTGCCCTTGTTCTTGATGAATTTGATTGAATTTTAAGGTTGTGTGATTGTTTTCTAGTACATTTCAGTGTGTTCCCAAAGACGGCACTAATGATTTGGTGCGTTGTCATCGATTGGCTTGGCAGACTGACGAAACACTCCACATCACTAGCTTTGTCCTTTGCACACATGTACTCCAAGCAACGTGGTGAGGGGACGGGTGTATCTTTGATGATTTCAGACTGAACTCGGGTTATCCCAAGCTGCCTACGTATCCCATTGAGGGAATCAAACCGAACGTAGTTCATTTATCTATTCTGGTTACCGAGCACTAATCAGATTATGTGATTCACTTGTTTCTGAATTGCGCGGCTTCACGGTTTTGATCATATCTCCTTCTAGGAAGGTCCAAACCTCGATCTACATCTTGATATAGAAAGTAGACTCTTTTAGATTTCCAAGAATATAAGGTACATTTAGGGGATACATGTAAAACGTCCTATATATGGAATATCATATCGGGTATCTTGCATGTCGGTCATTTCTACGAGGCCTCACAATATCGTCCATATCTCAATGTACGTATATCGAAAACTCGATCCGCTTCTTGATATGGAAATTAAACTTCCTTGGCTTTCCAAGAATATAAGGTACACATCGAATGGACATGTAAAACATTCTTTATATCTAACACAATATCGGATCTGCTCCATGTCGAATGTGATGTCGAAAATGGCATTTTACATCACATGTCGGGTGTGATGTTGAATATATTAGACATAGGAGCTGGGGGGGAGGTTTCCTTAGGCGTTTTCCCTACCCTTTGTGGCCAAATGGAGGGGTATTTATAGGCAAAAGGGGCCTGGTATATCAAAAATGGCATATCGGGGATGATATTCGACATCATATTCGATATGTTGTCAACATCTATGCAGTTCCACCATTTTGGGCATAACTTTCACTCCGGGACTCGAAATTGCAATCCGCTTGTTGAATTATGACCTAGGTATCCGTGGCTTTTCAATGATATATCATAGGGTGCCTAGTTCGTTATACACAAATATTGATGATCCTTGCAATTATGGCATCCACGTGACAAGACACGTATTGTTTCTATATTATGTATTATTAGTAGTCCACCAATTTGGAGTGTGCTTCTAGAACATGAGTGTTAATAGGTTTGGAATAATACCCGATTAACTGAATTATTTGTGAGTTCGGAACGCCGTTATCCGTGGTTCGAAGAGAGTAAATAACTATTATGGAAAATTACGAGAATATCCTGCCTTTATTCACTGAACTTCTCACTCCCGAAGATCATAAGTATGACCTTATGCTTTTTTTTGAGTGAATTTTGTGTGCACAGTATGTCTTCTCCTCTTCTCCCCCTTTCTCCTTTTTTCCCCTCCTTTTATATAGGATTTCTTGTAAGGTGCATGGGAGGGTACTTTTGAGTCACTATGCATGTGTTACAAGTGTAATGTTGCATGTGTTACAAGTGTCCTTCTATAAGATAAGGTATATCTTGTTGATAAGGCGCTGACTAGGCTGATCTTTATCTTGTCCGATGGCTTCAAGGAGTTCCGAGGGGTTGCTTCTTCTGTTTTCTTTTCTCCGAGGGACTGGATTTCATGAGAAGGTTCACTAGTTGAAGTGAAGTGGGTGTCCGAGGAGGTTTACGCTCCGGGGGCAGTCATTTTCTTATTGTCTTCTTTGGTAAGGTTCTCCGAGAGGCAGATTTGCTTATTCCTGTTCGTGAGGTGGGCTCCGAGGGCATCAATATGCAAGTAAGGCTGTGCTCTTGCGTCTGGATCTCCGTAGTATGGGTTCCGAGCGTTTCTTGTCGTCATTAGAGTAGTGGTCCCTTCGGGAACAATTCTCCGAGGGCTTCTTGGCCTTGGCTGAGTAACTTTCTTGGCTCGGGCCTTTGGGGTAAGTGACTTTGATGATTTGTGCTTTGAGTAAGGCGTTGTTTTGTGAATTTAGCCTTTGGGGTGATGATTCCGAGGGCTTTGGGAGTGTTCAGCAAGGAAGTATTCTCGTACAGTGGTCCCTCTTGGCGCAGTGATGGATATCAGAGTCGCGTGGATCCATCGGGGTTTACTCTTTTTCCGATGCCACGTTGATATCTTATTTTTATTCTTCTTGACTTTCCAAGGGACGCTTTGGTGCCCACTCGGACGTCACGTTGTACCATAATCGGGTATGTGAGATCCGAGGGGTTCTAGTATCTCTTCGGGTGCCACGTCATACCATCGTAGGGTATGTGACATACGAGAGTATTCGTGACGATAGTATCGTCTTTGGGATTAATCTCTAATTTAAGGGTTAATCTTTTGTTTAACTCGTATAATCCCTTATTTATTTTTTAGGGTTAACACTAGCCCCCCAAATTTCGATCGTTCTCGTAGAGACGAGTGAATTTTTATTCCGTGGCCTTAATATGGCAAAAGGGGCTTTTTCTTTATTTTTTGGTGATTTTTCCGAGGGGATTGGAGTTTCTCCATTCTTTTTTATGATTTACGGGGGTATTATATGTATATAAGTATATACTTAAAATACCGTAAAGTAAAAGTACCTTTATGTTCTTGGGAAGCAGCGGTTCAGATGAAGAGTTACTTTTATAACGGCTCTTTCTAGCCGTTAGATATCTTAAATGACATTTATTCATTCGTCCGTTAATCTGCAGCAACGGCTAGCGCGTGGAGCGACACGTCGCTTCCTGAGTGGAGACGTGGGGCGTGGGGGACGAGGCACGTCTTTAATGGCGGTTCGCCTATAAATACCCCCGTCCGTACTCTTTCTCCCCCATTCTCTTCACAAAATCTTCAAGCTTCCAATTCTCTCTACTTCTCTAATTTTCTTAAGCAGAAAAGAACGATTTTTGCTCCTCTCAAAGTTTCTTCTTCTCGCTTCTTTTTTCTTTCATCAATTTCGTAAAATTTCTTCCCTTGCCCCAAAAGAAGATGGCTTCCTTTGCAAATACCTCTTCTGCCGACACTGCTCCTGTTGACATTCCCGTTTCTACTGCGACTACTGCTCCCCTCATGGGACCTGCTGCTGCCACTCGTAAGAGAAGAGCTGCCGTCGCCGAAGGGAGCGGCGCCGCCTCCGCGAAAAAAACTAGGGTTTCAAAATCGAAGAAACCTCCTGTCCGTGACTTCTCTAAAATTGAGAATGTTCGGTCCGTTGTGACATACGAGCAGGTTATGGAGTTGTTTCGGGTCACGGGGACGGCTATGAAGAATGTGACGGTCCACATTCCGACCGAGGGTCAGAGTGCTTGCTACCCTCCCGCGGGTATGCTCACTGTATTTTTTGCACAGGTGAACTATGGGTGGCGCTCCTTTATGTCGCCTTTCTTTTGTGAGGTGTTTAAGACCTGTGGCTTCTGTCCGAGTCAGTTGGTGCCTAACGGGTACGCGGCTTTGTGTATTTATGTGTTCTGGTGCCATGTCAAGGGATACGAGTGCAGTGTAGACCATTTTCTCTCTATTTTCGACGTGGGAGTGTCGCCCGGGGGATATCCTTTTCATTACGTCCATCATCGGGACAGCTCGAAGAACTCTACAAAAAGAATTCTGAGTGCGGCGATTACCTCGCATAGCGTGTGGAAGGACAAGTTTTTTTATGTGAAGCCTGTCCGAGGGAAGTGGGATGTGCCTTTCAAGTGGGGGGAGGGTGTGACTTCAGTTCGCACATTGGATGAAGATGTGGTGCTTTCTCCAGTGATTGCCCAGCATGCACTAATGGAGTCGGAAGATTTTTCGTGGCTGTACGATAGGGTCGGGCTTCATCATGTGGTGGTTACAGATGACAGGGTGAAGAAACCACTTTCTGTCGGGAGTGGTATATAACAGCTTTCAGTAAGTTTTTCCTCTTTTTCTTTTTAGTACTTATTTTTTCCGAATGGGTTTTTTGTATTTTCCATTGTTTATACTGGCTTGCTTGTGTGTGATGTATAGGAGGTCATGGCCAGATATTATCTAGCACCAGGGGTTGAGGAGGTAACCCCTAGCGCTCGTAGCGAAGCTTCCGAGGGGGGAGACCACGAGGGAGTAGAAGTGCAGTCTCTGGAGAAGGATGGGATAGATACGGAGGCCGAGAAAGTTCATGAAAATATCCCATCTCCCTCCGAGGATGTTGGGGAAGCACCCCTGGAGGCTATTCCGTTGCGGCAGGTGGCTCCCTTGTCTGTTCTGACTTGGAGGTCTGCTTCCGAGTCCAACGTCGGTAGTTCTCTGAGGAGCTCTAGGGGAGTAATATCTCCGAAGGAGGAAGGAGATGAGCTCTTATCTCCGGGTCCGGATGTTGTTTTGGTCTCTTCTCGGGATCCTTCACCCACTATTCCTGACCCTTCCCCCACTCGCCCTCGTAAGCTTCTTTCTCTTCTCTGTTTACTCGGCTTTAGTACTCTATTTATGTTGACATATTATCTGACTGCATATCTTGTTCTCGTAGGTGTAGATAAAGGAAAGGCCCCTATGTTTCCGGGTGCTGATTTATTTGCTCAACTACTCCACCAGGACCCGGAGGAGCCATCGGAGGGTCCCGAGGGAACTTTCCAGGGTCCTGCCGACTTGCTCAAGGACTCAGATGTGAAGAGGGAGGTGTTGGACGCCTTGCTCCGGGGAGAGGGTTCTTTGGCCGCTACAGAGGTTCCTGAAGTGGTCATGACGGAGGCGGTGACCGTAACTCCTGCTGCTGTTATCCCTCCTCCGACATCTGATCTTCCGAAGAGGGCTACTTTGCGGAGGTCCTCTTCCGAGGGAGATCTTTCGCCTCCAGTACCCGAGAAGGAGCCTCCGACTGTGGGGGAGGCATATCACAAGATTTTCCATTTCTTCGGCTCTTCTCTTTCAGCGCCCGCGGAGGGGTATCAGTTTCTACGGGCCAGCACGGTCTGGATGGAAGCCATCGTAAGTACTTGTCATCTTGTAATTTTGTGTTTATGTGATGTCTCTGCCTTCTTCCTCATAGTCCTTCTCTTGTTATGCAGTCCAAGAGGACTCGGGAGGTTATTACCGCGGTGGAGCAGCGCCATTCGAGGGAGGTGGCGGAAGTGGGTCCCCTTAGAGAGCAAATGACTTCTCTCCAGGCCCGACTCCGTGAGGTTGAGTCCATGAACGAGGCCCTTCACACCAAGTTGGAGGCTTACGACTTCAAGTGGTAGGAGGACCAGGAGATGAAAGAGGTGATGCGTCTCACGCTGCAGCGAGTACAATCAGCTCATGATCAACTGGACGCGGAGGAGGGGGCTGTCCGAGTACAATTATCTTGTCTGGAGAAGGAAAAGGCGGAATCCGAGAGGTCCCTTCTTGCTCGGATAGAAGCTCTGGAGAAGGAGAAGTCCGAGGGTTTAGAGAGAGAGAAGGGGCTTCAATCGCGGCTGCATGATCTGGTGGCGTTGAAGTTAGTAGATGTGATGCCGATGAAAGATGTGCAAGCTCAGGTTGATGAGGCCGTTAAGGGTGCGGTAGCAGAGGCAGAGCGTCAATTTACTTCCCTGTCCGCTCGAGATACACTTGGGCACATGTTATGGGGATGGTTAGAGTGTGCCACTGTAGCCCGTGGGGTGGTGCCTTCGGGGGTGAACTTTGGCCGCCTCTTTGATGTCAAGAAGCTTGCTAGGCCATCTCCCGAACAGGTTCAGAACCTTCTTGAGATGTTTGATGCTGTGATGACGCCTAGGAACTCTCCCGCTCCTCTTCCGACTGCGTCTAATCTGGGAGCCGCCCGCCCAAGTGGGGTTTTACCTCCAAGTTCATCTGCTAGTCTCCCCGAGGGGTCTACTGTCATTCCATCCCCGCCCCCTCCGAGTACAAGGGGTTTAGAATAGGATTCCCTTATGTACACTTCAGTATCTTTCTAGAACTTTAGATTTCTAAATTTTTGCTTATGTAAGCTGCTCCGAGAGCTTCTCGGATTTTATGAATGAACAATTTGTCCTATTCTTCTCTTTCTACTCTGTCTTATTTGTTCATGAGCTTGAGATAGTAATAAACTATTAGCACGTTTATATATACAAACTTATCCCTTTAATTTTCTCTAAAAACCGAGCTTAAGACAAAATTCTTTATTTGCTGACTAAGTACGTGACTTAGCAGGACGTGTCGGATTGCATGCGTACTTAGAGTTATTTATCCCTAATTAGAGATACTCATTAGCACGTGTCACACCCTTGTAGATGGATTGAACAGCTCCAGCTTCATTTTGCGGGATTAGCTTATCATATAAAATATGCTAACAGTGGTACTTATACTTATCATTAATACCTATCTTGCTTTAGCAGATAAATCATTTTAATCCTTCCTTCTAGACATTTACTCTTGCAGGGCTTGGCATTTGTTTTCATAATCATTCTGAATACTTTTTCTTCGATTTTCACATAAGAGTAAACAGAGAACTTACTATAAACGATGATGCCGCTACATCACATGCAAGGGGGGTCCACTTCATCAGGTAGTTCTCCTCGGAGCCATGCTCGAGTTGTCCCTGGATTCCAGGTTCATAATGCGTCCTCGGAAAGTTCTTTCCCGGGGCAGCGGAACAGGCTGGCTGAGAATCAAGTGGCCACTGGGACAAGCTCGTCTTCAAGGGTGGGGAATAGGTCATCGTTCACGGATTCTCGAAGGATGGACCATATAAGGGATGTGTTCCTGGGTCGGGAGCCATATTCCCTTGCCGATGAGCATTCTGTATTTAACGTAATACCTTTGAGCCCCTCAAGGTTGATAGGTCGGGGACGGGTTGGTTCTGCCGCTAGCATTGTGTACAGAGAGTCTCTAGTGACTCTTTTCGCGGAATACAATCTGAATTTCGATGATTTTGACGTGATCGTGCCATCTCCAGATCAGAGAGCATATGACCCTCCTTCGGGATTTTTAACGGTCTATTGTGAACAAATGTACTATGGGTTACGGGTGTTTTTCCACCCTTTTCTTCAATCGCTCTTCCAGTACTGGCAAATTTGTCCGAGCCAGTTAACGCCCAACTCGTATCGCCTCTTAGTGGGATACGTTTTATGCTGCGAGCTCCTTAACCTTCCCCTGTCCCCGTATCGGGTGGGGGAAATTTTCATCCTTTGGCCCTGTTCGGATGGAGTTCCCTTTTTCAGCATGGCCTATCGGGATGTCGAAAAAGCCTTCACTGGTACATCCAATCCTCGCCCTCGTAGGGGGGACTGGAGGAGGAGGTTTTTCTTCGTCCGTTCGAAAGGTCATTCGGCACGATCATGGGGAGTGCCCATCCGATGGGGCCTGGGATACGTTTCGCCCATATCCGAGATGTTGGGGCGGGAATGGGAGGAACTGAGCCGTTCCGGGTTATTTTCTGGCTCGTATGATATTACCGGCCTGTTAGCGTGTCAAGAAGCTCTTATTCTGGCAGGTCTTCAAGAGGGAATAAGGAGAGAGAACTTGCCAATTCGTCCTCTTCATGGCAACTTCTATTTTCGTAAGTCTGTATGTTTGTCGACTCCTCTTTTATCAATCTGGGTGTCCTCGGGATCATCATATACTCTATACCTGTCTATAGGTGCTGAGATGGCGGTTTTTTCCATAAATCCATTTGAGGGTGTTTTTCTGGGGCGAGCTCTGCATGGTATGCGGCGGGCGTCGGAGGGCGCTTCCGATACCTTCATGGCTATTACGAGGACTGACCCTTCCTCGGAGAGGCGGGAACCGGAGGGTTCGCCCTTGGTAGCCCCCCCAGTGAGCTTTGCGATTCCTCCTAGGGTAGAAAATCCGGTTGCGGCTCTCTCTCCGATAGATTACTCATTGCCTCTTTTGGTGCAACCATTTCCTCAGATTTCCGATATCGTGAATGTTGTGGAGGGAGGTTCCGAGCGCGTATCCGCGCCACTGTCCGGAGGGAATCTTCCTCCCGTGGGCTCCTCTCCTCTGGGTGGTAATCCAGAGTTTTCTCCCCTCGGAGAGGTATCGGGGTTTTGCCAAAATTTTCTTAGCGGTCTGCTGAAAGTTACGGATTGTGAGCTCATGAGGACCCTTCCTTCCTCTCGTATTCAGGACTTGGTTTGCAAAAACCTGTGTGAGGTAGATACTCATTTTATTTGCAATTTTCAATTACTTACCTTTTAATTCTTCTGTAGTGACCCATTCGTCTCCATCCAGATATACATGGTGCTAGATGCCATCAGATCTCAGGGATGTTCCTCTTCGGATCCTGGCCTGGTATACCGCCGTCGGGACGAGTTGGAGCATGGTTTGTTGGAAGCCCAAACGGAGATTTTCCGCTTGCAGGAAGAACACGAAGCTGCTAAGGCGATTCACGAGATGGTCCTTCAGATTGAGAAGGATAAGTCCTGGGAGGTGGAGCGCCAGTTGATGTTAGAGAGGACCCGGGTAACGAGTTTTCAAGCGAGTTTGGAGGAGTTGAAGGGTCAGCTTCGCTACTCCGATGACCGATTACTGCAGACGACTCGGGAACGGGATTAAAAAAATATGCTCGATTACTTCGATATCAAAAAATATGCTCGATATTAGGTGAATCAGCATAACGTAATTAATTGTCGAATATGCAGGTGAACAATATAATGTAATTAATATGACTTACCTTGATTGGCAGGACGGGGGTATTGGGTGCTCGATATGCTCCAAGATTTTGATGAATGTGGGTCAGCCAAGAATCGTAAGAATGAGCTTCATGTACGGCATAGGTCCGATGGCGCTCCAATTTGCCCTTGTTCTTGATGAATTTGATTGAATTATAAGGTTGTGTGATTGTTTTCTAGTACATTTCAGTGTGTTCCCACAGACGTCACTAATGATTTGGTGCGTTGTCATCGATTGGCTTGGCAGACTGACGAAACACTCCACATCACTAGCTTTGTCCTTTGCACACATGTACTCCAAGCAACGTGGTGAGGGGACGGGTGTATCTTTGATGATTTCAGACTGAACTCGGGTTATCCCAAGCTGCCTACGTATCCCATTGAGGGAATCAAACCGAACGTAGTTCATTTATCTATTCTGGTTACCGAGCACTAATCAGATTATGTGATTCACTTGTTTCTGAATTGCGCGGCTTCACGGTTTTGATCATATCTTCTTCTAGGAAGGTCCAAACCTCGATCTACTTCTTGATATAGAAAGTAGACTCCTTTAGATTTCCAAGAATATAAGGTACATTTAGGGGATACATGTAAAACGTCCTATATATGGAATATCATATCGGGTATCTTGCATGTCGGTCATTTCTACGAGGCCTCACAATATCGTCCATATCTCAATGTACGTATATCGAAAACTCGATCCGCTTCTTGATATGGAAATTAAACTTCCTTGGCTTTCCAAGAATATAAGGTACACATCGAATGGACATGTAAAACATTCTTTATATCTAACACAATATCGGATCTGCTCCATGTCGAATGTGATGTCGAAAATGGCATTTTACATCACATGTCGGGTGTGATGTTGAATATATTAGACATAGGAGCTGGGGGGAGGTTTCCTTAGGCGTTTTCCCTACCCTTTGTGGCCAAATGGAGGGGTATTTATAGGCAAAAGGGGCCTGGTATATCAAAAATGGCATATCAGGGATGATATTCGACATCATATTCGATATGTTGTCAACATCTATGCAGTTCCACCATTTTGGGCATAACTTTCACTCCGGGACTCGAAATTGCAATCCGCTTGTTGAATTATGACCTAGGTATCTGTGGCTTTTCAATGATATATCATAGGGTGCCTAGTTCATTATACACAAATATTGATGATCCTTGCAATTATGGCATCCACGTGACAAGACACGTATTGTTTCTATATTATGTATTATTAGTAGTCCACCAATTTGGAGTGTGCTTCTAGAACATGAGTGTTAACAGGTTTGGAATAATACCCGATTAACTGAATTATTTGTGAGTTCGGAACGCTGTTATCCGTGGTTCGAAGAGAGTAAATAACTATTATGGAAAATTACGAGAATATCCTGCCTTTATTCACTGAACTTCTCACTCCCGAAGATCATAAATATGACCTTATGCTTTTTTTTGAGTGAATTTTGTGTGCACAGTATGTCTTCTCCTCTTCTCCCCCTTTCTCCTTTTTTCCCCTCCTTTTATATAGGATTTCTTGTAAGGTGCATGGGAGGGTACTTTTGAGTCACTATGCATGTGTTACAAGTGTAATGTTGCATGTGTTACAAGTGTCCTTCTATAAGATAAGGTATATCTTGTTGATAAGGCGCTGACTAGGCTGATCTTTATCTTGTCCGATGGCTTCAAGGAGTTCCGATGGGTTGCTTCTTCTGTTTTCTTTTCTCCGAGGGACTGGATTTCATGAGGAGGTTCACTAGTTGAAGTGAAGTGGGTGTCCGAGGAGGTTTACGCTCCGGGGGCAGTCATTTTCTTATTGTCTTCTTTGGTAAGGTTCTCCGAGAGGCAGATTTGCTTCTTCTTGTTCGTGAGGTGGGCTCCGAGGGCATCAATGCAAGTAAGACTGTGCTCTTGCGTCTGGATCTCCGTAGTATGGGTTCCGAGCGTTTCTTGTCGTCATTAGAGTAGTGGTCCCTTCGGGAACAATTCTCCGAGGGCTTCTTGGCCTTGGCTGAGTAACTTTCTTGGCTCGGGCCTTTGGGGTAAGTGACTTTGATGATTTGTGCTTTGAGTAAGGCGTTGTTTTGTGAATTTAGCCTTCGGGGTGATGATTCCGAGGGCTTTGGGAGTGTTCAGCAAGGAAGTATTCTCGTACAGTGGTCCCTCTTGGCGCAGTGATGGATATCAGAGTCGCGTGGATCCATCGGGGTTTACTCTTTTTCCGATGCCACGTTGATATCTTATTTTTATTCATCTTGACTTTCCAAGGGACGCTTTGGTGCCCACTCGGACGTCACGTCGTACCATAATTGGGTATGTGAGATCCGAGGGGTTCTAGTATCTCTTCGGGTGCCACGTCATACCATCGTAGGGTATGTGACATACGAGAGTATTCGTGACGATAGTATCGTCTTTGGGATTAATCCCTAATTTAAGGGTTAATCTTTTGTTTAACTCGTATAATCCCTTATTTATTTTTTAGGGTTAACAATGAGCATACTTCAAACTCTAATTGGATGATATATTTAACATACTACTATATATTAAAATGACTCCGCTCCAACTTTTTGGCTGATATGGTTTTTTTTTTTTATCAATGTAAGCCGATTTAGGTAGTGTTTGCAAATTCTTCTTCAAAAGCACAATCCCATAATCCAATCAGAAGTTGTAAAATTTTGTATAAGTTATAAGTTGGTAGAATTTGAAAAAAATCTAAAAGTTTAAAAAATTGTAAAAAAAATATACTGGAAATAACTATCACAAGCTAAAAGTAGGTATATAGCAACTTTTAGATTGTGGAGGTTACTGGCTTAAAATATGTAATTTTGTGATTTTAGATTGTAAAGCAAACACTCTAAAAGTGTTTAATTTAAATTAAAAATTGATTATAACTTTTAAAGAGTTTGCAAACACTTAGAATGGGATCTTTCCAATAAATAGACCTCCACTGAATAATACATTTTAAAACCAAATGCAAAAAAAAAAAAAAAAAAAAAAAACTGTAAATACTTTTTATCAAGATAAATATAAATAAAACCTTAGTAACGTTGCCTCACCTTCTGTTCGTCACGTTACATGGCTTGTGAAGTTCATGACATCCACAAGGGCAGTGCTAACCAACAAGAGAAGTAAGGGTATAGCCATCCCATGTTTAATTTGACGATTCACAACTTCTAGTTCACATGAAGTTGCAATGAAGAACCATGACCATCATCGCCCCTATCGCGTGCATTAGTTCTTTTTGTGTGTGTGTTTGTTTTCCCAGATTTTTACCTTTTTCATTTTTCTTATACTAAAATAAAAATACAACGAATTGTATTTATTATTCACACCTTTGACAGTCTTGTCCTGATTCTATGTTTTTAGTTCTTTCATTCTAGATTCCGAGTTTAATTTTGTTTATTTTCTATTCTAGAAAAATTGTAAAATGTTCTCACTTCTGAGAGTTTGTTTCCTTCACCTTTCTCTATTAATGTCTATATTGTTCTTATTTTGGTTTTAAAACTTTTGAGAGTTTTAACAAGAAACAAAATTAATTAAGTTTCGCTAATATTCTTGGCGGTATATGCGAAATTATAACAGGAATTGTTTATGTCATCACTTCATTTTATGTTTTTGTATCTTATTTTTAGTTGGAAAATTAAGAGATATTTACTGGGGTCGCTAAGTTAATACGTAAAGAAATCATACTGCCATAATGTTCAGAGACAGCAATGTCATACTGAATGATATTACTTATTTAATACAAATATTTATAGATTTAGCAATGATCACGTAATATTATTATTGGCACAACTCCTCAACTAGAAGTGGGCATGATTACCCAAAAAAAAAGTGAACATGATCGTTACACTACAAATACAAGCATTACATCATATCGTACAAATCCTTGTCGAAATCCTTTGGCTTTTTTTATGGAAAATATTCTTGGCTTTCACATTTTCGTAATTTGCTGGTATTACTCATTGTTTAATTTGAAAAAACAATTTACCCTAGCTTGAAATTCTTTTTCTACACTGAATAACTACCGCTTGACCTTTATTACCCCAAAGACTCATTTTCAAAATTATATTAAGAATAAAAGGATCAAACTCTCATTTTTGAGTTATTTTGTAAATCACCCGCATAACTTTCAAAAAAAGATACTGACCTTCTAACTTATCCAAAATATGCGAACTTCCATAAAATTCAATCTCTCAAACAAAATTTAACACATCTACAAATTGAACACAAATTTTGTCATCACAAAAAGACTTCTTACAAAGGTCGAAGGGCAAAAGATATAAATCAGTGAGGATAAATTTCAAAATAGCTCGTACAGTGGGAGATTCGATGCACTTTATCCCTATATAAAACTTGAAACTAAATTAAAAAACAAAAATATAGTTCTCGACTTCTCGTGTTTAGAAGAGTCATACTCATTGGAGTTCAATATGCCATATCCAAGCAACATTACTTGTATTTAGTTTCCTCCTAGTTTTCCTCATCAATTATCGTAAGTCTCAGTTCTCACAAGCGTATATATGTATTTCACAAATTTGCTTCCATCATAAGTTTAGAACAGGAAGAAGCATAGGTCCGTGTGATGCACTGTGATCTCATCAGCAGTAAATTTCAAAAGACAGATCTAAAGGGAGATGCAAATCCATATAAATAGACGAGCGTGTTCAGCAAATCTATTTGGGATCTCACGAGCAGTAAATTCAAAAGACATACGACAAACCAATTAGTAGTAATCACGTCGGAGTCATGCATATATAGTAGTGTTACTCGATAGTTGATACTAAACTAGATGCATCACGAAACGCAAAACATGCACACACAAAAAAAAAGTAAAATGAAAGTTTACATACTCGGGCAGAACATTTACTTCACAACCTTATTGTACAAGCATAAGAGCATGTCATCAAAGTTTTAAGGTTTCATAATTGTTGGAACTGGATTTAAATGGAATAGCAAGTCCGCTCCGACTCAATTCACCCTTAAACAACCGTGTATAGCAACAGAAATACAGGACAGTGCATAACAGCTCCGACTTACTATAGTTGATCACAGATTCAATTTGCCATGTACAAACCCTAAATCAATCGACAAACTACCTATCAAAAAGAAAAACACAAACTAATTTATTTACATATTTATTATAAGATCCCACTGACAGCCAAGAAGACGACCTCATAATAAGGCCAGTTAATACTGAATCACACAGGCATAATAACGATTTCTTTTACAGGAGAGAATGAAACATCTCAATCCACAGATCACGAATCACCTTCAAGCTCACCAAGATTCTGTCCAATTTGGAGATTATTGCTTCCCATTAATTATCCATCAAATATAACCCACATAAATTGACCAAAAAAATATATTACCCAAACACATCTATGCTGTAGCAACAATGTTCCTGTGGTTCTGGTATATCGTATTTATGTACATGTTCCCACAAACAGCCATCAATTACCCATAATATGGTAGTTAATAATGAATATTCTTTACAAGTAAGAATAGAATGGAGTATCTTACGCAGATAAAATTCTTGCTCATCAAAAGTCTGTGATCCGAATACAAGATTCAGTGTTTACCTTTACCCATATTTATTATAAGATCCCACTGATAATGCTACTTTTGTTCCAGTCTATCGTACAAGAGATGAAATATCCTCCCAGAGAGTACTAAACCACCTGAGTGGAAAAGCACCCACTCCATTCACAGCAAAAACATAAGAGCTACAAGTAAATTTTAGCTTATGAATGCGGGGTAACTATCAGTTGATAAAGAAAGCTCCTATGACTAGCCTACGTGTCTCACATAATCAACATTCAGAAAAGATTTCAGCAACCTTCATTCCTCAAAAATCCAAAATGGAGGTGTTCAACTTTTCTGAAACACCACTGCATACACCTTACCTATTTTCCAACAATTTTTGATGAATGTGCCAATCAACAAGCAATAAAGTAATATAGCCTCAAAACATAATAGCAATTGTTATCCATCAAAATCCATTTTCCACAGATTCAATAATTTTATTTGATATATGCATAGTTATTAGTCACTGTTTCAAGACAACCTTGAAGCAATTGACCCAAAAACTAAATTTAAGCAAAGTGATGCTACACCAAAACAACACGAATCTGCATCGATTCTTACGAACTCCTATCCAAGCGCTTGAAGTATATTCAGCTCAAGCCTAGAAGAAACTTAGGTAACAATGCCAAATACATGGCCAGCTGCCCTACTACAGAGAAGGCCAAAGAAAGTCATTTAATGGCGTTACATAGACCATAATTGTATGAAAAGGTAACGACTAAGGAAAACGCATCAGAAAGAAAATTAATAAGTAACTCATCCAGTAATGATTCTGTGGTTACGAGCAGTCCCTAGAAAACATTAATGTGAGTAGAATTGACATGAATCCTAATGTTTGTAAAAAGGTCAATGGTATGGCATATGCAACAAGTTCAGTCGAGACAACCAAAAAAAATCTCTGGCAAAAGCAAACCAACAATCCAAAACTTTGATGAGTTAAAAGCTGAGATATCACAAAGACACTTCCTCTAGAAAAGAAAATTAGGAAACATTAAGTACGACTCAGAGGTGCGAAAGACAACTAAAAGAAGAAGAAAATGGCCATGGATTAGCGCGTCAGCTGACGAGTATTATCATCAACAACAATCGCAAATTCTCAAAACTGAAGTTCGTACAAACGGTACTTGGTAAACCATAATAACTGTATCCGTTACGAAAACAATGGATGTGACAACCTCACCATCCAGTATCCTACAAGAACATTCAGCTACAAAACTAGCTTCCAGGACCAAAAGCATAAAAGGAATATACAACAATTACGGATTAAATAAACCTTAACAATTCAAGGCAACAAGCATATTTTCGCATCCAACTTCGGGTTAGGTAGTAAACACTACTTTCAGCCATGACCAAACATAGAGATGCCAGGCATGTCTTCATCTCACGCGTAAAGAGTACAGAAAACCAGATATAACGGATATCCAGACTGGTAAATGGAATATACAAATATGAAAAGATCCTTGTTCTTATTTGAAGTGCCACAAGCATTTCGAAACACAGTCAGCCGTACAGCGAGAAGACATTAAAAAAGCAAACAACATATGGAGAAATCAGTTTACCAAGGTGGATTAGAGCCCTCTTTGGCAGAAGGGGAACTGGAATCTATGTTGCCATCTTTTCCCAGTCTGGACATGCTCCTACCACTTTTAGGAGTAGTCAGTCCAGGGCTTGGACTGCGGTAACTTGCTCTTAGAGATGCATCAATAGAATGTGAAGATTTTGCAATTGCTTTCCTCATAAACTTCTGAGCAGCGGGTGACAGAACCTTTCTGCTCGGACTTGCAGTGCCTCCTCTAACTGGTGAATGCAATGGTGGTTTCTGAAACAGTTTTGACCTCTCCCTGATTTTCCTTGCAGCCTCCCTAGATAACGAGTGTGCCTTTAAATCTCTTGTAGGCAGCGTTGGAATTTTAAACTGTGGCCCATTCCCACTACCACCAATGTCAATTGGTGTGTCCTCCGACTCTAATCTTAAAGGCGTACCCTCAATTTCTCCCCAGGTAATAAATGGTGACTCGTCTAGCCCTGGAGCAGGAGATGGTGTTTTCACAAAATTATATCCATTCTCAGCCTTCTTCTCAGACTCCATATAAAATCTATTTGGGGTCCTCCTCAAGTCTTCCAAATCATATCTATTCCCTTTATCACCATGTCTATCGAACATGGGATGTGGGCTAGACCCAGCCACCGGAGCATAAAGCACTTCAACATCGTTGTCATCATTCTTTAATGCACCAGCATCCATCGCTTTGGAATGGAAACGAGTACTTGACTTGCTAATCTCCTTCGTCAAACCCTTCAGCCTATGTGCTCTCTCCTCCTCGGTCAAGGGAACCTCCCCTCTATCAGCTGGATGATACATGAGTAAATTCTTTGCTGTATACTTCCAACCTTCCAATGTATGCACAGGCTGATCCGACGTCCCATACCCATCGGTAGACACCCGTTCCCGTTTCCCGTCCTCTAACAAGTTATTCCCTGCGGATGTCCCGTCTTCCAGCAAATACCCATACTTCTCGTGCCTCTTCTGATTGGTCTTATCAATAAGTTTGGTGAAGTTCTCGTTATCCTCGCTGGTGTACCTCCTAAAGAACTCATCCAACGACAAGTTAACATCAACTTCATCTCCCTCCCCTCCATCGTCGCGCTCATCGTTCAAAACACTCTCATTGTAAAGGGAAGGAGTAACGGAAGTGTTGCGGAAGAAGGTCGAACCTGGGGTGGCAGTGGACGTGCGTCGCGAGGAATTAGAGTCCCCGGAACCGGATTTGAGAAGGCGGCGGCGTTCGAGGATCTTGAGCTGGGCGTCCCGGATGAGCAGCGGGTCGCGGGTGCGAACGGCCTGAAGCCAGTCGAGGCGGTCGTTGAGCTTTGGGATATCGGGGAAGAAATCGCGCTCGATGATCTTTTCAATGGCGGCGACGTAGCTGTCCTCGTCGAGGACGGTGTTGCTGTGGCGGCGCTTGCGGTTGGGGAAATCGGAAGTGTTGTTTGATGAGGAGAGAGAGGGAGTGGACAGGTGGCGGGGGGAATGGCCGGGAGAGGACAACATGGTTTGGTTTGTCGGAAGAATCTGATCTCAGAAATTAGGGTTTCAGAATTTGGGGATTTCTGATTCCAAATTGCTCGCTCACAGCCCACAGGGGTCTCTTCTCTTCTTCTCTTCACAGCGTCGAAGAAAACGCGTTTCCAGATATATCTCGTTTATTAATTATTTTTAATAATTTACTTTTCTTGTACTATTATTTATATACACCGTGCCGTCCTATTTTTACAATCAATTGAAATTGATGATGATTCTCACTACCGTCCTAGCATAAAATAAAAGCCGGAACAGATATTGTTTAGTATCTTCCTAGTTCCTACCTGTATAAAGAATTTTGAAATACATAATTGATAATTCCCATCACAGGTACAGGAATAATCGCTTGTTTATTACAGACGAAAGTGCGATATTACAATGATATAAAAATCAAAATCACAGATCTAAAAGTTGCGCAATAACTCTGTTAGCATACCAAAGTCACAAATCATATGTATAAATAATTAGCTTAACATCTACGCTATGGCGGTCCCGGAGTAGTGCTTCCATTCATCTAGCGAGAGTAAGACTAATCATGTACAATAAGAACTAATCAATCTAAACACATGAACTCTCAAACACAAATCAAACAAAACAAATAAACATATTCATAAATCAGAGCTACCTCTCCACTCCAAACACGAAACCGTTTAGCTACTCATAGCCTTGACTTCAATAATAAATAAATAGTTAAATAACATAAACATAAATAAAGGAGATAAGAAAAGCTTCTTAGATATCGATGAAATGTTGACGCATTGTTATCTTCTTGACTCCTTGCTATCTTCTTTTTCACAAACTATTGACTCTTAAATATGAAAACAATACTACAACAAAATTCTAATGGTGTTTTCTCTCTTTCTCGCTTCTTTTTATAACTTTCTCACGACTCCGCTATAGGACTCTAGGTTATAAGATTATGATGAAAGGTGATGATGCATAATCTGCCCCACCCTCGTACAGTGGCAGAAAAGCAGGTACTCTACAAAGAAACTATCCACGATCTTGCGGGAAAGTATGTAACGGCCACGTCCCACATCCGCTCAAATAGAGGTAGACGATCCAAACTCTGGAGACGGTACCCCCGAGTCACGACTCGAAAATACCCTCCAAGGGTACTCGATCTAAACACTCGGAGAAAGGTACCCCCAGACCCGGCCAATGCCTCTTAGACGGGATGTGGTGAGGCCACGAACGCTCGAACACGTTCCCCCCAACGACCTAAGACCTACCTAAGATCAGGGTACCCACGACAAAACAACCTGAGACCCCCCAGTCTGAAAGAATAACCGCTCTCGGAGCAATCGACACCCCACGAGGCGCCCGAGGAGCCGTCACCAACACTTAGCCAAAATTGAGGAAATAGGAGCACACAACAAACATTAAGGACACGAGTGAAGACAAGGCACGGTCAAAGACCCACCATAATCTCAAATTAGCAGTCCACGATCGAAGAACATCCCCGGGTCTTCTTCACGATGAGCGACCCGCAAAGACAGCCCAAATCGACCAAGACATTTGACTCACCTTAAAGGACGCACTATTCGTCATCACCACTCCCAATGTCACGACTGCCCTGATAACGAGGAAAGACCATCCCCCATTGGTCCAACTCTCCCAACGCCACGACTATCCTAATAACGAGGAAAGACCATCCCATCATTGGTCCAACTCATTCATTGGGACAAAAAGCAAATTGTTCGATATATTGTTCCTCCTTTAGTAATAGTTCCTCTTTTCCTCAAGCTCGAGATTGGCGTTCCGAACACAAATACATGAGTAACTGTTAACGGGTTTGGAATTACGACCTAATTAACTGAATTATTTATTTGGGTTGGAACGCCTTTGTCCGTGGTTCAAAAACTAAATGCTATTTAATGGGAGAGAAAAACTGACAAAAATATTCCTTCCTTTTATTCACTATGATCCACTCTCTTTTCCGAGTCGATATGCGTATTTCCAAGTCTATACGTGTGTTTTTCCTTAATTGCCTCCCTTTTTTTCCTCTCCCTTTTCCCTATGTTTATATAGAGTTTTTAGGGACAGGTGTTGTTATGCATGTTTATACAAGTGTCGTTATGCATGTGGTCGTGTTCTACACGTGTTACAACGTTCATTTAACCAATAAGATAACGTCTATCTTAAGTGCTGACTGTATCATTTCTTCTTCCGAGGGCTTTGGTCTTCTTTATGATAAGGGGTAGACTGCCTTCTTTACTTTCGGGAGCTCATTGCTTCTAGCGGTGACTCGAGGGCCGAGTCTGAGTGTTCTCTTAGTGACAGTGTTTCTCCGAGAGGTATGTATTCTGGAGTGTTTGCTTCAAGATATTCTCCGAGGGGGTGTTCGTTCATGGGTTGATCTCCGAGAGGTTTTTAGCTATCGTGGGTAGGTGTTTTCTTTCTCTGAGTGCCCGGAGAGTGTTGTTCTGTAGTTGTTGTGTTGTTCTGTAGTTGTTGTGTTATTGTGAAGTTCCGACCTCTGGGTTGGTCGACATGAGTAATGTTCCGAGAGTATTTGTGCTGGGAGTACGTAGCAGGGAAGTACTGGTGTAGTGTTCCGAGAGCGTTTGTGTTGGGAGTGCATAGCAAGGAAGTGTTTTTGTCAAGGTTCTGGGACTTGGGAGTCCATTGGGGCCCTGCTCGGTGTCGTGATGGATATCTAAATCAGGTGGATCCATCCGGGTTTGCTCTTTATCCGATGCCACCCCGATATCTAGTTTTGAGTCATCGTGACTTTCCGAGGGACTCTAGGTGCCCTCGTCGGATGGCCACTCCTACCGTTTTGGGTTAGTAACCGAGCGATATTGGTCACACCCGATGGGCCTCCTCGTTGGGAGTGGGTACAACTCATCGGAAGTACTCGTGACAATAGTATTGTCCATTTATTAATCCTTTTGATTTAGGACTAATATTCTCTTTAATCTCGTATTTTCTTTTATACGGTTAACACTAGCCTCCCCCCCCCCCCCCCCCAAATTTCGATCGCTCTCGTAGAGACGAGGGAAATTTTATTCCGTGGCCTCTGTGAGGTAAGGGGATTATGTTGGCGGTCTTTGCGAGGGGAGGAGAATTTCTCCTCTTTTGGGATTTCCAGGGATATTATGTGCAGATAAGCATATGTTTATAATATCGTGAGAAAATTACCTTTTTGCCCCTGAGAAGCAACGGTTCAGATAATTGTAATGGTTCTTTTTGATTGTTCGATGTCTTAAATTGGGCTTTACTCATCCGCCCGTCGATCTCAAGGACACGTCGCTTCACGAGTGGAGACGTGGGTCGTGGAAAATGGGGCACGTTTTGATGACTGTTGTCTATAATTAGGCTCGTCCGTACCATCTTCCTCATTTCACCTTTCTTTTATCTCCCAAACTCTTGCTTTCTTTCTTTACTAATTTGCCAACTCTTTTCCTTGCTCAAAAAAGAAAATGGCTTCTTCCGTCAATCCTTCCGCCGTTGATGTTCCCGCCGCTTCGGTTGTCATTGCTCCCCTTGCGGGGCCTGCCGCTGCTACCCGTAAGAGGAAATCTGTCGCCGCTGAAGGGAGCGGCGCCGCTTCGGCTAGGAAAGTTAGGGTTTCAAAATTGAAGAAGCCCCTTGTTCGTGATTTCTCCAAAATTGAAGGGATCCGGTCTGTTGTCACCTACGAGCAAGTTATGGATCTGTTCCAGGCCACGGGGACCGCTATGAAGAATGTGACTATTCACATTCCAACTGAGGATCATAGTGCTTCTTATCCTCCTGCGGGTATGCTCACGGTGTATTTTGTACAGGTAAACTACGGGTGGCGCTCGTTTATGCCACCTTTTTTTGTGAAGTTTTCAAGACCTGTGGCATATGTCCGAGCCAATTGGTGCCCAACGGGTATGCTGTGCTTTGTATCTATGTGTTCTGGTGCCACGTCAAGGGGTACGAATGTGGGGTGGACCACTTTCTTTCGATTTTTGACGTGGGGGTGTCGCCCGGGGGGTACCCCTTTTATCATGTCTGCCATCGAGACAATTCTGGGAGTTCCACGAAGAGGATTCTGGGTGCAACGATTACCTCACATAGTGTTTGGAAGGACAAGTTTTTCTTCGTGAAGCCTGTCCGAGGGAGGTGGGACGTTCCCTTTAAGTGGGGGGAAGGCGCGACTCCAATTCACACTATCGATGAAAATACGGTGCTTTCCCCGGTGGTTGCTCAGCAAAGGTTAATGGAGCCGGAAGATTTTCCGCAGCTATTTGATTGGGCTGGGCTTCACTATGTAGTTTTCACTGATGATAAGGTGAAGAAGCCGCTTTCTGTCTCGTCTTTGTATCTGCCAGCTTTTAGTAAGTTCTTTCTTATTCTCATGCTTTTTCTCTAGTAATTATCTTTTCGATTTTAATGATCAACCATTAGTCGCGATATTCCTCCGAGTGGTTATTTGTATCCTTCTACTGCCCGTCCTGACTTGCTTTTGTGTGGTGCAGAGGAGGTTATGGCGAGATACTATCTTGTGCCAGGTTCTGAAGAGGCAGTTCCGAGTGGGCATAGTGAAGCTTCCGAGGGGGGAGACCACATGGATGGCGAAGTACGGTTTTCTACAACGGTAAGGGTGGATCCGGAAGCTGAGGAAGTTCATTGGGACACCCCGTGTCTCTTTGTGGATGCTGAGGGGGTATGTTTGGAGGTTGTTCCCTTGCGACGTGTGGACCCCACGCTCGCTCTGGCCTGGAGGTCAACTTCCGATTCAATTGCTGGTATTTCTCCGAGGAGCTCTGAGGGGGTTCTGTCTCTGAGGGTGGGAGAAACAAGGCCCATACCTCCCGAGTTAGAGGTTGTGCATATCTCTTCTCGGGACCCTTCTCCATCTCCTCCTCGTAAGTTTTCTTCTTTTTTCTACTACTTGTTTTAAACCTCGAGTCCTTTTAGTATGATTACTTAAATATATCCATTGTTCTGGTAGCGACACTCAATAAGTGGAAGGCCCCTATGTTCTCGGGGGCTGGTCTATTTGCCCAACTACTCCAATCGGATCCGAGGGAACTGGCAGGGGGTCCAGAGGCGTCTTCCAAGGGTCCTACTGACTCGCCGAGGGGCTTGGAGGTGAAGAAAGAAGTGCTGGACACCCTGCTCAAGGGAGAGGGTTCATCGGCCGCCATGGAGGTTCCTGAAGTGGTGACGATGGAGGCAGTAACTGTAACTTCCACTACGACTGTCCTTCCTCCGACTACTGATCTTCCGAAGGGGGCTATACTGCGAAGGTCTGCTTCCGAGGGAGACTTTTCTCAGCCACCCGGGAAAGAGCCTCCTACCGTGGGGGAAGCTTATCATGAGATCCTCCATTTCTTTGGGTCCGCTCTTTCCGCGCCTGCGGAGGGGTACCAGTTTCTGCGGGCTAGTACCGTTTGGATGGAGGCTATCGTAAGTATCTACTGCCTTTTAATCTTCTTTTGCCATGGTTCTCTTACCTCCTTATTTATATTCTTCTCTCTGCCTTGCAGTCTAAGAAGACTCGGGAAGTTATTACTTCCGTGTAATAGCGTTGTTTAAAGAAGGTGGCGGAGGGGGGTGCTCTTCGGGAACAAGTGGCTTTTCTGCAAGCCCAACTCCACGAGGCTGAGTCGTTGGCTGCAGTTCTTCGCACCAAGTTGGAGGCTAGCGACTTCAAATGGAAAGAGGATCAGGGGGCAAAGGAGGTGACGCGTCTTGTCTTGCAGAAGGTGCAATCGGCCTATGATCAGATGGAGGCTTCCGAGAGGGCTGTTCGAGCATGATTTTCTCATTTGATGAAGGAGAAGGCAGAATCCGAGGAAGTCCTATGTGCTCGGATAGAGGCTCTAGGGGGTTTCGCCCGTAGCCGCGTTTTGCGTGGTCCGGTAGGCCCATAGTATGCCTGGTATTTCCTCCACCCACCTAGCTTTGTGCCAGTCGAGTCGAGCCTTCATATTCTTCAAGAGAGTTCGGTTAGTCCTCTCTACTTGACCGTTGGCTTGAGGGTACCCCACCGAAGCGAAGCGGTGTTGAATTTCCCAATGGTCGCACCACTTCTCTAACCCCTGATCCGTAAACTGTAGACCATTATCACTTACCAGGTTCCGACGGACACCGAAACGGCACAGGATACTCCTCCATAGGAAGTTGATAACCGCGCCCGCAGTTATACGGGTCAGGGGTTCCGCTTCTACCCACTTGGTGAAGTAATCCACTGCTACGAGGAGAAATTTCTTTTGCCCGACATCGGGTATAAGAGGTCCCACTATGTCTATGCCCCATTTAGAGAACGGGCAGGGGGTTAAGTGCGGTTCCCATGGGGCAGCGGGCTGATGAACCCGAGGGGCATAAGCTTGGCACGGTTTGCACCTTTCGGCATGGCTTTTGCAATCATTGGCCATCGTGGGCCAGTAGTAGCCTTGGCGAATCAGGCGCCCGACCATACTTTCGCCGCCCGTATGACTACCGCATGTTCCCTCGTGGGTTTCCGCCAGTTGAGCTTCTTCCTTACTTAGGCACCGAGCATGGGGGCAGGAGTATGTTATGCGGAATAATATTCCATCTTTAAGGAAATACCTGATAGTTTTTCTGGCCATAAGACGTTGCGCGGTTTTATTCGTGGAATACCCTTCCGAGTCCTGTAGGTTGATTTTGATTGGGGTCATTCAGCTGGACGGAGGGTCTATAGTGGCATTCACTTCGTGGCTCTCGGCCTTCTCGGACTCGGTAACTTGAAGCAGGGTGATCTTCCGAGTGCGAATAACGGCCGTTTGGGTGGCCATTTTGGACAAGGCGTCCGCCTCTTGATTCTCCTTCCGTGGGATTTGGGCTATTTTGCACTCGTCAAAGCGGTGACCGCCTGAAGGTATGCTTGCATCCTTTCTTCTTTAGCTTCATACGAGCCATTGACTTGTTGTACAATTAGTTGCGAGTCGCTGTGGATAACTATCTTTTTGATGTCCCCTTCTCGGGCAAGCCTCATTCCTATGAGTAAAGATTCGTGTTCCGCTTCGTTATTTGACAAGGGGTAGTCGACTCTGACCGCGAAGTGGAGTATCTCCTCCTCGACTTCTTGGTTTGCTAGAACTATCCCTGCCCCCCCCCCCCCCCCCATGTGTGCTCACAGAGGAGCCATCCACATAAATGTGCCACAGGGGTGTCTTTTCTTCAGCTACGATGCCCGTCATTTCCGTCATAAAATCTGCTAGGACTTGTGCTTTGACAGAAGGTCTCGGGGCATAAGAAATGTCATATTCGGTGAGCTCCACGGCCCACTTTATCAATCTTCCCGAGGTCTCGGGCTTGTTAAGAATCGCTCGCAACGGGTGTTTAGTTAACACAGTCACGGGATGGGACAGAAAGTATGGACGAAGTTTCCGAGCCGTGGTAACCAAAGCTAAGACAAGTTTTTCGGTTTGGGTATACCTAGTTTCGGTCCCGAGAAGAGTCTTGCTCACATAGTACACGGGGTGGTGCTCGTTGTCTTGCTCCTTAACTAGCACCGCGCTTATGGCTTGGCTTCCTCTCCAACTGATAAATACACAAAGAGCTCTTCCTGTGATGCCGGTTTCACTAGTAAAGGAGGTTTCACCATGTAACCCTTTAGCTGTTGGAGAGCTTCTTCGCATTGCGGGGTCCATTGGAACTCCTTGATATTGCGTAACACCTTGAAAAATGGAAGTCCTTTTTCTGCCGATTTGAAGACAAATCAGCTCAGGGAGGCCATTCGACCCGTAAGTTTTTGCACATCTTTGATGGTTTTTGGGGTAGGTAACCCTATGATGGCTTCGGCCTTCTCGGGGTTGACCTATATTCCCCTTTCCGTAACCATGTAACCGAGGAACTTGCCCCCTCTAATGCCGAAGGAACATTTCTTAGGGTTAACCTTCATCCCGAACCGGTCCATGATGGCCAGGGCTTTTCGTAGGTCCTCGGGATGGTCATAAGCGGAGAGGCTTTTCACAACCGTATCATCCACATAGACCTCCACCGTATCTCCGATAAATCCTGCAAATAGTAAGCTTACCAATCGCTGATAGGTGGCCCCTGCATTCTTGAGTCCAAAAGGCATTACTAGGTAACAAAAGGTGCCAGCGTCAGTGATAAAACTAGTCTTGTCTTGATCCATAACGGCCATCGGGATTTGATTGTATCCCTGGTTCCCATCCAGGGTGGACAAGAGTGCGCAGCCCGCTGTTGAGTCTACCAGTTGGCCAATACTTGGGAGGGGATAGCAATCCTTAGGGCATGCGTCATTGAAATTTGTGAAATCCACGCACATTCACCACTTACCCCCATGCTTTGGGACTAAGACCACGTTGGCCAGCCACTCGGGGTAAATGACTTCTCTGATTTGCCGTAGACCTGAGGAGTCGCTGAATTTCCGACCGGATGATTTTGTTGCGCTCCGGGCCCATCTTTCTCTTTTTCTGTTGGACTGGCTTGGCCCCGGGTTTCACATTAAGGAAATGTTGACATACCTTATTGCTGATTTGCCCTGGTGGGCCGTCTTCCCACGCGAAAATATGGTGGAATTCTTTCAAGATGGGAATCAATTGGGCTTCCACTTCAGGCTCCATTTGGGTACCTACTTTGACAGCTTTCTCTGGACTTCCCTGTACGAGTTCCACCAATTTTAGCTCTTCCACGGGTTGTACTCGCACTTCCTCTGTTTTTCGTTTTTTGCTATTTCCGAGGGTAGGTTCGTCCTCTTCAGGAGGGAGAGCATTCATGCGGCACTCCCGAGCCCTTGCCTGGCTCCCTCGGACCTCTCCGATACCTGACAAGGTTGGGAATTTTACCTTGAGATGGAGTGTTGAAGGGATTGCCTCGAAGGCCCGAATGGAGGGCCGCCCGCATATTGCGTTGTACGTTCTTGATGAAGCCTCTACCACCCAAAATTTTGTGGGCTCCGTTCTCCGAAGAGCTCCCTCTCCCCATGACATCGGGAGCGTTACGGTTCCGAGGGTGTTGGAGGTTTCTCCCGAGAAACCTAGTAACGGAACTTCGGCTACTTCTAATCGTTCTCTCCTTAATCCCATGGCCAGATAAGTGGGAAGAAATAGGACATCTACGGAACTACCGGTATCAACCAGTATTCTTTGGACGTCAATCCCATATATCACGGCTTCTATTACTAAGGGGTCCCCGTGGGGATAAATCACTCCTTTTAAATCTGCGGGTCCGAAGGTGATGCTAGGAAGCTTTGCACCTTGAATAGACCCCACGAATAATCCGTGTTCTGCTCTCCTATCTTCTTTCAAATATTGCTTCTTTTTACCTTGTGATGTCACGGAGAGTTCTCCACCTTCTATCATACTAATGGTACGTCCCGAAGGCGCATTATTTTCATACGTTTCCGGGGGAGGGGGTGGGGTCCGTTGCCTCACGGTTTTCTCTCGAGGCTTCCGACGGGGAGTCGCCCGGTCTTTTTCTTCCTCTTCCTTTCGGGGTCTCTTATAGGTATAACGAGTGGGATTCTCGGGGTTGTTTACCTTGAGATAGTTCTTAAGGTATCCGGCCTCTAAGAGGCGGAGCACCTCCCTTTGCAGGGTGGTACACTCCTCGGTGGTATGCCCATAAGTTTTTGGTATTTACAATACTTACCTGTATTCCTGTTTCTGTCGGGGAATCGGGCTTCCCTTGGCCATCGCAACTCAGTGCTGCCTCGCATCACATTGAGTACTTCAACGGGGGCAATGGTCATTGGGGGCAAGGGAACCGGCTTGAGGAATTTCTTGACCGGACCACTCTCATCTTTACGTTGAGGTGGTTTCCCTTCCCGGTTTCTTTCCTTGGCTTTTACTTCCCGTTTGGTGGATTCATGATGTTCATTGTCATTGTTCTCTAGGCGTCTCTTCGTGCCTTCAGCCTCCTCCATTAGGATATAAGTCTCCGCTTACTGCATCAGCTCGTTCATATCCGTGATGTGATTTCCCGTAAGGTAGCGGAAGAATTCGCCCGCCCGGAGCCCTTGCGTGAGTATATCCGCCAAATGGTGGTACTAACGTTCGGAACATCCAGCGCCGCATCTGTAAAGCGCTTTATGTACTCTCGTAAAGGTTCATTCTTCTTTTGTTTAACGGTGAAGAGGTGCGTGGTGGATTTAGGGTACCACCGGTTGCAAGCAAAATGCCTCACGAATAGGTGGGATGGTCGATCAAAGTTGTCTATGGAACCGGGTGCAAGATGGGTAAACCACGACTGTGCCCGTCCTCCAAGGGTTACGGGGAACACACGGCAGAGTACGTGGTCTGGGGCGGAATTGAGGTCCATCCCGACTAAGTATTGGTGTATATGATCCTGCGGATCCTTTCCATCTACATCCCCAGTATATAGAGGACCATTTACAGGCCGCATCCCCGCGGGGATAGAGGCTAAGGCTATCTCGGGGATAAAATGGGATGTTTTAAAGGTAAGTTCTTCCTTAGGTCCCATTGTTTTTTTAATATCACCAACCTCTTTCCTAAGATCATCAAGAATTCCCCATATGGTATGATCCTCACCTGAAGAGGGGAATGGTGCAATAAGGTCCAGAAGCACACCTCTTCTCTCTTGTTGGCCCGTTCGTTGCGTTTCCCGATAGTCGTAGTGCGCTTGGCCGTTTTGCGGGGTTTCGTAGCGCCATGGATCGGAGGCAGGGCTCCACCTAGATTGAACTCGACCTTCCTCGTTCCAGGGATTTTGATGGCGAGAGGATCGAGGGGATAAATCGTGAGGATCCACGTATCCAGGCGAGGTCCTTCGGGCCCTAGTCTCTATAAGTCTTTCAAAGATGGAACGAGGAACGTTGATAAAGTCCCTTTCTTCGCATTGGCGATCGGACAGAGTTTCTTCCGAATGTTGAGGCTGGCGAAGACGACTCTCGCTGTGGAATAGGTTCCCCATGATAAGCATCGTTTTTGAACACTCTCGAAGACAAATCTTATGGCGTTCCCACAGACGGCGCCATTTTGTTAACCGGTTTGGAATTACGACCTAATTAACTGAATTATTTATTTGGGTTGGAACGCCTTTGTCCGTGGTTCAAAAACTAAATGCTATTTAATGGGAGAGAAAAATTGACAAAAACATTCTTTCCTTTTATTCACTATGATCCACTCTCTTTTCCGAGTCGATATGCGACTATGCGTATTTTCGAGTCTATACGTGTGTTTTTCCTTAATTGCCTCCCTCTTTTTCCTCTCCCTTTTTCCCTCTGTTTATATAGAGTTTTTAGGGACAGGTGTCATTATGCATGTTTATACAAGTATCGTTATGCATGTGGTCGTGTTCTACACGTGTTACAACGTTCATTTAACCAAGAAGATAACGTCTATCTTAAGTGCTGATTGTATCATTTCTTCTTCCGAGGGCTTTGGTCTTCTTAATGATAAGGGGTAGATTGCCTTCTTTACTTCCGGGAGCTCATTGCTTCTAGTGGTGACTCGAGGGCCGAGTCTGAGTGTTCTCTTAGTGACAGTGTTTGTCCGAGAGGTATGTATTCTGGAGTGTTTACTTCAGGATATTCTCCGAGGGGGTGTTCGTTCATGGGTTGATCTCCGAGAGGTTTTTAGCTATCGTGGGTAGGTGTTTTCTTTCTGCGAGTGCCCGGAGAGTGTTGTTCTGTAGTTGTTGCGTTATTGTGAAGTTCCGACCTCTGGGTTGGTCGACAGGAGTAATGTTGTGAGAGCATTTTTGCTGGGAGTACGTAGCAGGGAAGTACTGGGGTAGTGTTCCGAGAGCGTTTGTGTTGGGAGTGCATAGCAAGGAAGTGTTTTTGTCAAGGTTCTGGGACTTGGGAGTCCATTGGGGCCCTGCTCGTTGCCGTGATGGATATCTGAATCAGGTGGATCCATCCGCGTTTGCTCTTTATCCGATGCCACCCTGATATCTAGTTTTGAGTCATCGTGACTTTCCGAGGGACGCTAGGTTCCTTCGTCGGATGGCCACTCCTACCGCTTTGGGTTAGTAACCGAGCGGTATTGGTCACACCCGATGGGCCTCCTCGTTGGGAGTGGGTACAACTCATCGGAAGTACTCGTGACAATAGTATTGTCCATTTATTAATCCTTTTGATTTAGGACTAATATTCTCTTCAATCTCGTATTTTCTTTTATACGGTTAACAGTAACAATATCTCCAAACACCCCAACTATATGAGCCTGGACGATATTTCCTCACCAAAAGGCAAGGAAAGCAATGTTGTATGTGTTGGTTGTCCTCTCCTATATATAGGTAAAATGTGTTGCCCTAGGTCGGTTGTAACTTAAACTGCACAGTATTGTGCTAGGACAAACATGTCGCGCGAGACAAACATGTCGCGCGAGGGTCTACGCGGCTCGCGTGTCTCTGATTGCTGATACGCCGGTCCACTAACACATCATTTTTTCTTCTCTATTTATTTCGATTTGTGTAAGAGGTCGTCTAAAGTGTTTATTTATTTAACATTTCCGAATTCCACTAACGACAAACTAATCCAAGATTAGAATCTAATTTTTGCTAACCTTTGTAGTCGAAACAAAAGGTGTAGATACGAAGTGGAAATAAACAAAATACTTTTGTTAGAAGTGAAATGGTGTAACCAACAAATTAAATTAAAAATATTTTTTTTAATATAGGAATTATCCACACTCTAGTCGCATTCCTATCATTTTTTGATAGGAGTAACTAAATAATATTGTTTTATAAAATAATTTCTCCAAAATTGTGGGATGTGAAAAGTGAAAATTCAAAACAATAATTTAAGTTTCATGGAGGCTATAGACTTTATGGTTAACTGATAAACTGTTAGGATCAAAATCCTAACGTATTTTGTTCTATTTTGAGTGAGAACACAACTCCTAAGACCCGAATTTTATTCTATTTTGAGTAAGAGCGCAACTCCTAAGAATTAAGACGACGAACATAAAATTTACTAAAACTAATTTAATTTCTTTTCTTCTTAAAAATATAATTTACATAACAATAATAAATAAAAATAACTTCTAAAACCCAATAACATATCTCCCACTAATTAAACACATAACTCCTCCATAATTAATATATAATAATTATTAGCATAGTTAAAATACTACAAATAAAACAAAATACTAATAACAACCAATTTGACGAGTGATTGAGTTGAGCAGATGATGTCGTCGTCGTCTGTTACTCACTACAAATTCGAGACGCGGAAAAGAGTCTCGGACCCGAATTTTGCCGCACTATTGGTGATCGATGTCTAGAATCACTTCGACTCCATGGCCGCACCTAGTTTGCCCGCAATCAACGCATCCATCAACCTCTGTCGACGCGCCTCCGTGCCGATATTCTTCACCCGCCACTACCACAAATCCCCCGACGACTACGGCATGTTCCACGAGTGGTGGCACGACAACATCATCCTCGACGGCACCCCCGACTCCCAGCTCATCTCCGCCTTGGACTTCACACGCGCCGCTGACACCCTCATTCTAAAGCACACTTACAGCGCCTTCAGAGGTCACAGCTTTAATTGAACACAAATTTAATTAAGGATGTTTTTTTTAATTTGAATTCGTGCTAATTTGACAAGGAAGGCTTGCCCCTTATACAGATTTCTTACAACTCCACCATAGGACTCTAGGTTATAAAAGTGTGATGAAAGGTGATGATGCATAATTTGCCCCACCCTCGGAGAGAGGCGAAAAGGCGGGTACCCTATAAAAAACTATTCACGGTCTTGCGGAAAAGTACGTAACGGCCACGACCCACATCCACCCAAATAAAGATAGACGGTCCAAACTTTGGAGACGGTACCCCGTAGTCACGACCCGAAAACACGCTTCAAGGGTAATCGGTCTAAACACTCGGAGAAAGGTACCCCAAGACCCAGTCGATGCCTCTTAGACGGGATGGGATGAGGCCACAAACGCTCGAACACGTTCCCCCCTAACGACCTTAGACTTACCTAAGATCAGGGTACCCACGACAAAACGACCTGAGACCCCTCAGTCCGAAAGAATAACCGCTCTCGGAGCAATCGACACCCCACGAGGCGCTCGAGGAGCCGTCACCAACGCTTAGCCAAAATTGAGGAAATAAGAGCACACAACTAACATTAAGGACACGAGTGAAGACAATGCACAGTCAAAGACCCACCATAATCTCATATTAGCAGTCCACGATCGAAGAACTTCCCCGGGTCTCCTTCACGACGAACGACCCGCAAAGACAGCCCAAATCGACCACGACCTCCGACTCACCTCGAAGGATGCACTATTCGTCATCACCACTCCCAACGTCACAACTACCCTAATAACGAGGAAAGACCATCTCACATTGGTCCAACTCTCCCAATGCCACGAGTACCCTAATAACGAGGAAAGACCATCCCCCCATTGGTCCAACTCATTCATTGGGGCAGAAAGCAACAAACAACATTGGTGCAGACTATTCATTGGTGTAGACCGTACTGCATGCATTGGCGCAGATTATCCCCGAAGACCACTGGCGCAGAAGACTCCCACACCATTGGGCACCAGCAAAAGCGACAAGACTAGCCCTCATTAGCCAAAGACCCTTGAACTTACACTATAAATAGTCCCCCTTTCTTAGCAAAGAGGGGGCTCAAACTCAAGCACTAATCCTCTCCACACAAAAGTAGCAATATTCTCCACTCTCATACACTTCACTTGTACTTAGAATTTATCGCATTTTTCTAGCTCTAACTCGTGCACTTTACACGACCCTTGTACTTTACTCAAAGTCCTTAATAAAAATATTGTGCCTACTTTCCTCAAGCTCGAGATTGGCGTTCCGAACACAAATACATGAGTAACAATATCTCCAAACACCCCAACTATACGGGCCCGAACGATATTCCCTCACCAAAAGGCAATGAAAGCAATATTGTAAGTGTTGGTTGTCCTCTCCTATATATAGGTAAAATGTGTTGCCCTAAGTCGGTTGTAACTTAAACTGCAAGAAAAATACGGTATTGTGCTAGGACAAACATGTCGCGCGGGGGTTTGCGCGGCTCGCGTGTCTCTGGTCGATGATTCATCAATTTTTCTTCTCTATTTATTTCGATTTGAGTAAGAGGTCGTTTAAAGTGTTTATTTATTTAACATTTTCGAATTCCACTAACGACAAACTAATCCAAGATTAGAATCTAATTTTTGCTAACCTTTGTAGTCAAAACAAAAGGTGAAGATACGAAGTGGAAATAAACAAAATACTTTTGTTAGTAGTGAAATGGTGTAACCAACAAATTAAATTGAAAACGTTTTTCTTTTAATATAGAAATTATCCACACTCTAGTCATATTCCTATCATTTTTTGATAGGAGTAACTAAATAATACTGTTTTATAAAATAATTTCTCCAAAATTGTGGGATGTGAAAAGTGAAAATTCAAAACAATAATTTAAGTTTCATAGAGGCTATAGACTATAGAGGTTAATTGATAAACAGTTAGGATCAACTAACGTATTTTGTTCTATTTCGAGTGAGAAAACAACTCCTAAGACTCGAATTTTGTTTTATTTCGAGTAAGAACACAACTCCTAAGAATTAAGACGAGGAAGACAAAACTTACTAAAACTAATTTAATTTCTTTTCTTTTTAAAAATAAAGTTTACATAACCTTACAGAAATTATAAAAATAAAAATAACTTCTATAACCCACTAACATATATATCCCTCTAATTAAACACATAACTCCTCCATAATTAATATATAATAATTATTAACATAGTTAAAATACCACAAATAAAACAAAATACTAATAACAACCAATTTGACGAGTGATTGAGTTGATGAGCAGATGATGTCGTCGTCGTCGTCTGTTACTCACAACAAATTCGAGACGCGGAAAAGACTCCCGGACCCGAATTCCGCCGCACTATTGGTGATCGATGTCCAGAATCACTTCGACTCCATGGCCGCACCCATTTTGCCCGCAATCAACGCATCCATCAACCTCTGCCGACACGCCTCCGTGCCGATATTCTTCACCCGCCACTGCCACAAATCCCCCGACGACTACGGCATGCTCCACGAGTGGTGGCACGGCAACATCATCCTCGACGGCACCCCTGACTCCCATCTCATCTCCGCCTTGGACTTCACACGCGCCGCCGACACCCTCATTCTAAAGCACACTTACAGCGCCTTCAGAGGTCACACCTTTAATTGAACACAAATTCAATTAAGGGATGATTTTTTTTTCTTTTATTTGAATTCGTATTATATAGCATGTTAATTGAACAATGAGGGTGAACTATTGCAGGTACAGATTTAGAGGAGAAGTTGGTAGAAATGGGAGTGAAAGAGGTTATAATTACAGGGGTGATGACCAACTTATGCTGTGAGACCACCGCTAGAGAGGCTTTTCTCAGGGGCTTCCGGGTTTTCTTCTCCACGGATGCCACAGCAACCTCATCAAGTGAGCTGCAAGAGGCTACATTAATAAACATGGCCTATGGTTTTGCTTACTTAGTTGACTGCGGTAGGCTTCAACACGCCTTTGCCAAATCTTAGATCATACAATTTAATTTGGTACCTACTGCTAAAAAATGCTTGTATATAGAACAACAGTTTATCCAAGTGATCAGGCATGATACTGCTTCTTGTTATAATCGTAATAATGTAAACTGAATCTGAACAAAGTTCTGAACTTTGTGGTCTTATGCACGTATAACATTTTGCTCCTAGCTTGAGAAGATTGTGTGTGTATGTGCGTGTTTGTGTGTTTTTGTGGGCTTCTGAGGCGTGAACTCTGAGTTCGTGTGAGACTTTGGCACTGATCAAGATTCGGTTTTCCAGTGCTAAGCGATTATCATCGTAAAATTATAGCGCTTTCCATTGGATGATCGATCCTCAGTGCAAAGAACTTTTGTGCGTTGATATGAGAGAGTAATCACATAATCCTATCTATCTGGTATAGAATCTTTTCAAAATCTACCTGATTATCTCTGATGTGGTAACTGCATGCTGTTAAGTGATAACATTTACCCGTGATTGTTTAACTAACTTAATTTTGTTAAAGCTCGGTGTTTGATCGGTAGGCTTTTCTTTGCCACCTTATCTTAAAGATGTCTGTGGATTTGTAAATATGTCTAATTGGGTGATTCAATATACTGAGAGTTCATGTCTTTGTAATAAGTACCATCCTCAGGCATGTTAGTGGTTATGGTTTTGTCATAGTCATCATACTCGCATAAGGTTAGGTTTTTTTCCGACTTAATTAACTTGTTCTTCTGGTCTTAGTTGTTCTCGGCCGGGGAAACTTTATATGGGTTCCCTAATGTAGCAATTGGCATATGTTTAACTTTAGTCCCTTTTTCTTTTATGGTTACAGCTCAACTTAGTCCTCTAATCCAGCAATTGGAGGTATATAGTATAAACTGTATAATTAGTGTCCAATTTTGTTCTCTCTTTTTCCTAAGGCCTAGTTTATTTCCCCTGAAAATGGGGGAAAAGGAAAAAGAATCCGAAAAATGAGGGAAAGTAAGGTTTTTCAGGAATTTCCTTAGAAAAAATAATTATAGATTTTCCCATATTCTCCTCTCTTTTCCAATTTTTTTTATCTTTTTCTCTAATTATTGCAAAACAATAGGGAAAAAAATAAATTCCTTCAAGATTTTACTTTTTCTCTATTTTCTCGGGAAACAAACTAGGCTTAAGCGACATTATTTGTTATATAAAGATTACAGGGTTTAAATATGTTTTGCTATAAGTACAAACCAAATAATGATCACCGAGGCAGAATATTAAAACTGGATATGGGCAAATCGTACCTATTAGTTGAACAAAATAACAGTTTGTAATACTCTTTTTCTACATGATATGAAACGCAAATCTCCTTGCTGTGGAACCGTTATTTTTAACCAAATCCATGGAATAATGAAATCCGTTACAGCTGATCTACTACTATATTAATGAAAACTACAGATAACTTCAAACCGTAGTATAATGTAACTATCCAAAAAAAAAAAAAAAAAAAAACAACAACAAAGTACTGCAGTTTACCTATTTTTGAAGTTGCATGGCAACCTTTACGACGTGATTAATCCTTTGGGTGGAATTTCGCACCTATAATAAAAGTTAATTATATTCAACCATTTTTCCTTGCCTAGAATAACATATCCGATATTCCAAGGAAACAAATTTATGATTTTTCTGGATTTTCATGAAAACTATTACTAAAAATTTCTTCCACTCAATATTTATACCATCACCACGCTTAATTTATTTTTAGAATATATACCATCTAGCTCAAATCATAATTTAGATTCGTTAAATTGTAAACGCGAGCCTAAAATACATAAGATTTTATTCTGTGAACTGATATATCGAGTTCCGCATCACATCGCAATATTGAGTATTGACAAGAAAAAAATATGAAAACTCAATCATTCCTTACTTTCACTATAGAGATAAATTGTACTTACTTTCTTAATTTGATCCACATGCTGGACAAAAAGTATAGGAATTACATTTTAGATAATATATAATTCCAAAGGATATATGTATATATATGTATATATATATATGCGTGTGTGTATATATATATATAATTGAATTGTGACCGAACCGGACATTAATTTTTGGGTTTCACATCTAGAATTCTAAATCCACGATAAAAAAATATGTAAAATCATAATATTGCACTGTTCATCATACAGTTTCCAACTTAATTGCATGGATCAAAAATTCCATGCGTTTCCTCGAAAAGTACCGAAAAGTTTCCGTTTTTGACTTCACCGATACGAAATATACATGTAGTTTCCATGGTAGTTATAACTATAATTTTACGAATTCTTCGAAACATGCCGAAAAGTTCTCGAAATATTACGAAACGTTTCTAATTTTTAGGTAACCGAAACGTACTCTCGTACCGAAATTTTCATCCATGCTTAATTGTATGACATTAGAAATTAAATCTGCCTGTTCTAGAAGTTGATTTTGAAAAGGCAACGTATTCTAAGATTTAATTTTCACCGTATCACGTTATCATATAATTCAAGCATATATATATATATATATATAGATTAAAAAATGTAAATGAGTCAATTAATTGTTCTAGTTTGAACCAAATCTTAATAACTGATCTCGCACTTCCATTCTCTGTTTAAAATTTAAACAAAAGACAATCTGTTAAATCATAAATATAAGGCAAGTTGATATGCTAATTGCTATAATTATAGATTGTGATTTAGAAAAATATACATTGTGAGATAGAAATGTAGACGTTCCTTATTCAGCAGAGGTAAATTAGAAATGTTATAAGAATGAATAATGAACAACACTTCCTGCTTAGACCACGAAATAAGTCGTTCTTCTTGTGTTCATTTTTCATTCAATTTCTTTACATGAGTAAGTATACGTAGGTGTAAGACTTTATCGCAAATTAAATGTATAGCAATATGGATTCAAAAATGGTCTCTATTATTTTCTTGATATTGTCTAGTAGTGTAGCTGCTGAAATAGAATTAGGTGATGTTTATTTCAACGACCTAGTTCCTTCTCCTAAACCAGGCCTTTTCATAGTCACTGATTTTGGTGCCATGGCCGATGGTAAAACAGATAACAGCGAGGTATGTACACATATATATATTAGTGATTATTAACTAAATATGATATTAAATCAATTTAAGGTTTCATGATTCATTACTTTTTTTATGATTGATGTTGAAATGCATAAACACAATTAATTCCAATGCTGCAGGCGTTCGTGACCGCATGGATGAAAGCTTGTTCAATTAAAGGAAGTGTGGTTATTGTCCCTCCGGGGATTTATTTAGTGAAGCGTGCGACATTTGAAGGTCCGTGCAATGGAGAAACGAGGTTCCAAATCATGGGAACCATGAAAGCTTCTTCGAATCCTTCATCTGATGATGATAAAGACTGTTGGATCATGTTTTATAACGTCGATGGATTGACGATTGCTGGATATGGTACTCTCGATGGCAATGGAGAGTCGGCTTGGCCCGACAAAGATGACGTCAGGTCCACGGTTCGTCACTTTTCTTTAACGACAATACATAACATTAATTTATCCTATGAGACAATTAGTAGAGTAGATTGTAAAAACTGTTTGTATTGTAAGTTGAAACACATAGGGGACAGTACCATCCATTATAGTATTACATATTGCAATGAAAAAGGATTTCGGGAAAGCAAACTCCTGCGTTAATTATGAAAAAAATCCACTTAATTAAAAGGTTGAATGCATAAAACTCCCGTTCGGTTGGTTATTTGTCAGGATCTTCTTCATAATTTTAATACTCACCATGAGTCTCTCCCATCATTTTACAAAATCTGCACAAAGATTCATTTATGTCCATTTCCATCAGTAACTGAAGTGTGTTACTGTTACACTAACTTTAAATGAGAGTGAGTTTGACGATTTTAATTTTTCTTGTACCCCTTAAAGTTTTAGCTTTATATATGTTGTTTTACAAAATTTTTCCCCTTCGAATTTTCCATTTATAATTATCAAGTGTAAAAGTAAAGTTTTGCTTAGTATTGTTAAAGTTAGTTCAACAGTATATGATCATTCCCCATTATATTGCGACCATTTACACTTTAACAAAGTTGTTTAATTTCTTTTCCTTCGTAGCCTAATTAACGATATGATCCAAATATAAAATTTCCTAAACTCCAGACTAATAATTTCATATGCTCTCTTTTTCTTTGTCACGCATATGTTCCTTTTAATATTTTTAATTATTGATTGGATGCACACTAATTTGACTTTCATTCGTCGTGTTCGACAGTCGATGAAATTTGTTCAAGTAACAGATACCAGAATTCAAGATATAAACTTAATCAATAGCAAGTCGTTTCATGTCCAAATTCATGAGAGCGAGAATATAGTCGCCCAAAACCTTACTATATTGGCCCCCAGAGACAGCCCCAACACTGATGGAATCCATATTGGACATTCGAACAACGTCCAAATCATCGATTCTCATATAGCCACGGGGGATGACTGCATATCCATCGGTGATGGATCCACTAACATTAACATCACGGGCATTTGGTGCGGGCCGGGCCACGGAATCAGCATCGGAAGCTTGGGAAAATACAAACAAGAGAAGGATGTTTACGGGATTACCGTTCGGAATTGCACTTTTACGGACACGCAAAATGGCTTGAGGATCAAAACATGGGCAAAACCTAGTTCTCCATCCGTTATTAAAGCTTATAACATTACGTTTGTTGACATTAACATTTACAATGCAGATAATCCTATTATCATCGATCAATACTATTGCCCCCACTCGTCTTGCGGATATCAGGTATATATGTAAAACTTCTACCTACAAATATTTTTACTACACTACTCTCTACCCATATAGAATTTGATGTGACATAGTTTGTAATGCAGAGCGAGTCGAATGTTGCAATTAGAGACGTGAAGTTCATAAATGTTCAGGGCCACTCGGCAATACCGGTCGCGGTAAATCTACGATGTAGCAAAAGCAAGCCGTGCCAAGACATAGAGTTCATCGGACTTAACCTCACTTACAAAGAACAACCGGCCACTGCGGTCTGTTGTAACGCTGACGATAAATTTATAGGAGTTGGTCAAGTTCCTTCAACTTGTTCTTCCTTACCACCATTTTTATTCTAGAAACATTAACTCATCGTTTAGAAATTAGGACCTATAAAAATTTGATCAGCGACCTTATAATTACTAATTAGTTTTAGAGGTTACATTTTATAACAATCGCTACATTATACTTGGTAATAAGTCAAGTCGATGGTACGTGTGGTTGTTGCTTACAACATATGCAAATGATGTGAGTGGCTTATTATGAGTACTTCTCCTTTATTGAAGAACCGATCAAAGTCTAAAAAATGTAGGGCCCATTTGAACGTAGTTTTACTGGTTTCACACAAAAAATGTGTGGTTAGAGTTTTTGAAGATTCTTTTAAAAAACGTGCTAAGGATTTTGAATTGTTTGAAGGTAATTTGAGTGTTGAAGTTATACGGTAAAAATATGTATAAAATAGTCAAATCAACGTAGGTTGTGAATATGAAATAATATACTAACTATTACAAATTGGACTTGGGAGTCAATTTTGCTTTTGTAATTTAAATTTCTTATATTGATAGCACAAAAATCAAGTATGAAATCAATATATGATAAAAAAAAAATACATGCATAGATTATCGACAACGTTAGTATAATTATATTAATTACTAGGGTATGCTTTAGAATTCTCAATAATAGGTTTGTAACTTTGTTGAAAAAGAACGTTTCAATACTTATTACAGCAGTAATAATAATAATAATAATAATAATAATAATAATAATAATAATAATAATAATAATAATAATAATAATAAAATTGTATTGTAATCAAATAATTAACAACTACCATTAAATAATGGTATATAGATAGTAGTAATAATAATATAACAAAACTCAATTATATATAATCAATAACTCGTATCACTTAAAAAACAAAATCTTCTATATATATGGAATCAATTTCAAGTAAGGTAGAACTAATTAATTTATAAATTAGACATATCATACAAATTTACGAAGTCTTCTATATGGAAGTTAATCTTTTCCATTCTCATTACACTTTATTAATCAAAGATTCTCACTACAAGAGAATCGAGTAGTAGCAACGGCTTTTTTCCCACGGCCAAGCCGTTGCTACTAGTACCCACGGCTCAGCCGTGGGTAATAACCATTACCAACGGCTAAGCCGTTGGTACTAATATGTACCAACGGTTTCGCCGTTGCTACATTAGTACCGACGGGCATACCGTCGGTACTAATTATAGGGCGACGGCCCTTTTTAGCTGGGCCTAATGGGGCGCAGCTGGGCCGTTGTTGGACATTAGTACCAACGGCTTGGCCGTGGGTAATAATATTAGTACCAACGGCCGAGCCGTTGGTACTAATCACAGAACATAAATCGGCCAAACCCTCTTTTTTTCCCCATTTTCTTTCATTTCTCATACTCTCTCACCTCTCTTCCTCACTTTTCCGACGGCGCTACCTCAATTTCCGACGGGGCTTCCGTTGCTAGTGCGAATTTGTAAGTTCTAATCTTTTTTTCGTTTGATATCATAATTTTTAGCTCGTGATTGTTAGATTTCGTTTGGAAATTTGTTGGACTTCATTTGGGAATTGTTATATGTTGTGATTTTTAGTTTTGTAGAAGAAAATATCTCATTTTTGAATGGATCATCATGCATATATGTCGTTAGAAAGAACCGTTTAAACTCGTAATTTTTTTTCTCGTGAATGTTAGATTTCGTTTGGGAATTCATTGGATTTCGTTGGGGAATTGGTTTATGCTCGTGATTCTTAGATTTCACTACAAGAAATTGCTTTGTTAGTAACAAAATATTGGTAACAAACGGCCATTTTGTTACAAGAGGACGTCCAATGGTAACTAAATTTTAGGTTTGTTACAAAAACTCGCATATTTGGTAACAAGCCGTAGTTTTAGTTATGAAAAGTATTCTTTCGTTACCATAAGTTCGTTTTTTGGTAACTAATATTATAATTGTTACTAGAACTGAAGAATTTCGTTACAATTAATCCATTTTGGTAACTAATATACATTATTGTTACCCAAACGAAAAATTTGTTACAAACAACACCAATGTGATACAACTGCAGAGTTTGTTACTAAAGTTTAGATTTAATTTAATAATATGTATTTAGCTCTAATTATGAGACTATAGACTAAATTTGTTACTAAGAAGAATATGATTTGATTCAAAAGGAAATAACTCTTTTACTTAAAGTGATTTGTAATTGAATAAGAATTTTTTACAATATTTCATTTGCATATATATATATATATATATATATATAACTATTTAAATAACTTGCTTTTCGCATAATAGCCAATAGAAAAAGAGAGCAAGCATAGAGCATATATATATATATATATATATATATATATATATATATCACATGATAATTTTGTGAAACAAAATTTCCGTGATGATCCGAATCACACGTGTATCTTTACAAGATTCTTGCTCAATAAGATAAGATATAGACGTAATTATAAAAAAAGAAAAAAAAATGAGATTCCAGTTCGAAGAGACTTGCACATTAATGGATTTCATAAGTTTTATAGGCAACAAAGTACTTCAAGTCATGTTCACACTCAAAATGAAGATGTTGATTTTAATGACGAAGAGGATGATGGCAATGACTTAACCGATGAACTACCTAGAATGATAGGGGATTGAAACAAGTAAAGAGGATTGAAACAAGTAAAGAAGATAATCCACTTTCTGAAAGAGAAATTCTAAGGGATGTACTTGACACAAGAAGTGGTTATGAAAGAGGTCTTGGATCTGGAATTGTGCCACTTTAAGGGAATAAAAGGTTGAGATGTGAGTCAACGCAAGAAAAGTTGAGTAACGCTGAAAATGAATTACAAGATGCCAGTTCCCTTATCCAATCTCAACAAAAAATGATTCAAAATTATGACGAGCGAGTTCAAAAGCAAGATGTTGAAATAGCAAGTCTAAAAGAGGGGCTGAATGAATTGAAGCAATTATTGATGAGCTTGGGTGCACAAAAACTCTTTGAAACGTCGACCTCCCTAACTCTTTCAGGTATTACTATATATTAACTTTTATTATCATTATATTGGTTTTTCCAATAGCTACTTATAGTGATTAGAAAAGGGAGAGAACATTACTATAGAAGGCGATCCTTTTACTTATTTTGTTTTGTGAAGATAATTAGTGCAGACTGCTAATGGGTTTGTGTTGTTGAAAAAGTGATAGCTACTTTTGTAGGTTTCTGTTATGCTTTGTTTCACTAAGAAAATAATGTTTAAGTGCTAATCTTTCAGGTGTGTTGGTAAAAATATAATTGATGTTTTTGTGTAGGTTTATAGTTTCTTTTGTTCTTAGATATTATGTTGCGCTAATTCAAAATTTATAAGCTTTAAAATCTTCTATTGTAGCACGCATGGTATTTGCAACTTTATAGTTAATATATTCTACTTTGTGCCATGCAACATTAGGTAGTAATGATTCATATATAAAATGTTTAACTTTACATGCGCATATCGTTTTTTTTCTCGAGCATTTGGACTGAGAGCCATTAATTTATGTTACCTTTTTTTTTGCTTTGACAATAATTTATAAATTATAGTTTTTTGTGATTGAATGATATAGGTTTAAGTGATTTTGTTTGGTGTAATTTTAATTAAGTAGTCATGCATGGTATGTGTTGAGTGTAGTTTTTCAAATTAAGTTTTATATCATGTTTTGGTTCGATTGCAGGTTTGTAAACAACTACACCATGTGAGGCAAGGTGGATTAATATTCAAAGAGTTGGGAGCATTTAGATGTTATATATATTTTTATTAGAACACTATTCTTGCAAATTGTATTTTGAAGTTAGCACTCATATGTTGTTTCTATTTTAGATACTATGTTCTTTTATCTAAAGATGATGGTATGAACTATATTTGTTTATATTTTGTTTAGTGGTTAGGATGGATTATTTTTTATGTAATAGACATATTTATTTGTAGTATAAATTTAGTATAGTGTGATTTATATTAGTAATCGCCAACTTGTATCTTTAAATACAGTAACAAAGCTATGGTGACAAATTTACTCAATTGTAACAAAATTATTGATTTTTTTAAAAAAATAAAATCATTATTAGTAACAAATATGTTTTACGTAACAATTTAAAATTATATTTATAACCAAAATATTGGTAACGAGAAAACTTTGGTAACAAATTGCACGGCTTTCCCTAACAAATTATTTGTTACAAATACGAAAGATCGGTAACAAAAATGATATTCGTTACCAAAGTAATGGTAACGAACACGTAAATTGCGTTACCAGAATCTTTCGTAATGGGGTTTAAAGCACTAAATTTTGGTAACAAAATGTTTGTTACCATTAGATTTGGTAACGAATAATGATACCTCTGATAACTAATTTTTTCGTTACCAAAAACCAATTTTCTTGTAGTGTTTATAGAAGAAAAATTCTCATTTTTGGATGGATCATCACATATTTCGTTAGAAAAATCATTGAATATCGTTTGGGAATTGTTATATCTCGTGATTGTGAGCTTTGTGGAAGAAAAAATCTCGTTTTTAGATGGATCATCGCATGTCGTTAGAAAGAATCTTTGGATTTTGTTTGGGAATTGTTATATCTCGTGATTGTTAGCTTTGTAGAAGAGAAAAAATTAGTTTTTGAACATGATTATTCATTGTTTTATTATCTCGTGATCGTGTTATCTTAGATTTTGTTAGAGAATCGTTATATCTCGTAATTGTTTGAAATGCTAGATTTTAAGTACGGATGTCTTTATGCCTTTAGGGAATTATTAGTTTTATAATACCGTCCATGTTTTATATGATTGTTTGAATTTTGTTTGATATTTTGGATTTCTATGCAGCTCATTTATATAGACATGTCAGACGATCCTAAACGCACCCATGATCGTACTACCGTAGCGAAAAATAAAGGTCGGCGATACGGTAATGATAGTTACCGTTGACATTTGCCACGGCTCGGCCGTTGGTAATAAGAGTTACCGTTAACATTTGTCACGGCCAAGCTGTTGGTAATGCAAGTTACCGTTTACATTTGCCACGGCCTGGCCGTTGCAAATAATAGTTACCGTTAACATTTGCCACGGCTCGGCCATTGGAAATGAAGTTTACCGTTGACATTTGCCACGCATAGGCCGTTGGTAATAATGTTTGCAATAAAACTTTAGGGGGAGAAAGTGTAAATAATAAAAAGCTGTAAAACGCCTCCAAACTCAAATTTTTTTTAAACCAGACACTTTTTAAACATAAGGAGACGTGTTTCCTAAAATTTTATCAAAAATTGAGTTGAGAATACGATAAATAAAACTTTAAGGGTGGGAAGTGTAATTAATGAAAAGTTGCAAAACGCCTCCAAAATGATTTTTTTTTAAATCACACACTTTTTACACATAAATATATTTGTTTCCTAAAATTTCATCAAAAATTGAGTTGATAATACGATAAATAAAACTTTAGGGGTGGAAAGTGTAATTAGTGAAAAACTAAAAACACATGCAAAATCCTAAACCCCAGACCCTATACTCTATACTCTAACACTACCAATGGTGCAACCGTCCCTATTGGCATTATTACCAAGGGCTTGGCCGTTGGAAAAAATACCCTAACACTAGCTACGGCCAAGCCGTGACTAATAAGGCTCATTACCCACGGCTTAGCCCTTGGTAGTAATATTCATGTACATAAATTTTACATTTTGTATGATTGTTTAACATATATGGGTGTTTTATTATCGATTACAACAATTATAAGTATAAGTTAGTTTAATATACATAAATTTTAGCTTTCGTTGCACAATCATGCATCATTTACACACTCCGGGTCTTAATGGCAAAATAACTGAATAACGTTGTTCGTAATGACTTATATTTGACACCAATTAAATCTATGTAACATTTGTAATTGCATGTTGTAACGATCATTAATCAATTACGTGGGATCATTACAACTTTGTAAGATCTTATTAAATACAATACATACTTAGTATATATAATGATATAAAACTTAACTTAGTATGTAATATACGTATGAGAATATAAAACGTATGATGATCTAATTCTATAATGTATATTCGATAACTCAAAAACTATCATACTTGTGTTTATAGTTCTTGATTTAACATATTGTAACAATATCTTAACTAAAATCATAAACAAATCAAATTTATATAATGCAAATCATGAAAACGAAAAATTTAGGGGTTAGTACCAAGGGCCTAGCCGTCCCTACTAATATTCAAACATTTTTACCCAGTTTTACCAAGGGCCTAGCCGTAGCTACTAATATTCAAACGTAATTTTACCAGCCAAGACAATATTCAAAATGTTTTAGCCAAAATTTTGGCGGAATTTTCAAATTTTCAAAAATTTGAAATTAGTACCAACGGCCAGGCCGTTGGTAATGACTCTAGAATATGCGGGAAAATGAAAATTTCAGGAAATTTTGAATTTTTCATCCAACATTATAAATACACCTCCCCTCAACCCTTCATCTTCATTATCCACGAAAATACCCAAGTTTCTCTTCATTTTTTCAAAGTTTTTTCTTTCCTCTCTTCCAAATTTGTCTTTATATCTTCAAACTTTTTCCTTTCTTCAAATCTTCAAATCTTCAAATCTTCATATCTTCATATCTTCAATTCTTCAAAGTTTCTTCAAATCTTCAAAGTTTCTTCATATCTTCAAATATTCATAGTTCTTCATTTACTTTACACTTTTTTCTATACATCTTCAAAATTATTTTCAATCATAACTTTCTTTTTCTTATTCAAAGATTTTGTTTCTCTACACACAACAAATCACAAGATTCGGTAATTGTTAAAATGCATCCAATAATATTCTGGCAATTTTGTAAATTGCCAGAATATTATTGGTTTTTTTTTATTCGGATGAATATTAGTAGCCACGGCCGAGCCGTGGCTACTAATATTTAAACGTAAAATGTGGTTCAATATTAGTACCAACGGCCGGGCCCTTGGTAATATCATGAATATTAGTAACTACGGCTTAGCCCTTGGTAATGACGTTTAAGTTATCACCAAGGGCTCAGCCCTTGGTGATAATATTTAGGTCATCACCAAGGGCTTTGTCCTTGGTAATGACTTTTCCAAGGGTTGAGTCCTTGGTAATGTCTTTTAAGTCATTACCAAGGGCTGCATCCTTGGTATTGTCTTTTAAGTCATTACCAAGGGCTGAGTCCTTGGTAATGATTGCATGTGCTTAGCCACGGCCCAACCCTTGGTAATTGTTTTTACCAAGGGCTTGGCCGTGGGTAATATGTAGCTACGGCTGAGCCGTCCCTAATTTGTAGCAAGGGCCCGGCCGTTGGTAAAGAACTCATTACCAAGGGCTTGGCCGTTGGAAAATTTTGCGACGCGATTACTACCAACGGGAAATTCCCAAGGACTTAGCCGTCCCTACTAACTCATTACCAACGGAAAAGGGGTCTTTACCAACGGCAGAGGCCGTTGGTAATGCCTGTTTTTCTTGTAGTGTCTGTTGTTCTTAATTATTCAAATGAATTCAATTCATAATCGAAAAGTCTTGTTATTGTTATAAACATAATTTGGAGTATAGGTACATAACATTGCACACTTTTTTTTCTCTATAAAACGGAAAAAATATGCCGTTAGGCCACATTATTAGCTATAATTGAAATAAGCTCTTGAGGTGGATTTTGCATGTAGCTAAAGTCCTCCTTCTCGGCATAACTAAGCTTGACATTGGCGTCCGCAAATGTGTTGACCTCGCGAGTAATCTACCGACTTGTGTAATAAAATGTGACATTCCTCTATGACCGACTGAAGGGCAGAGTTTGTGTTGTTCTCATCCGTGATTTGCTTACAAGCATCATAGGAATCGGTCTCGATGCTGATCCTAGGGATTCGCTTGTCCCACGCAATTTTTAGGCCAACCTTGATAGCTTCAATCTTGGTTTCAAGAGTCGTGGGACAGTCTCTCCTCCCCGTAAAGCCCCATAACCAGTTCCCATTCACGTCCCTAAGCAAAGGTCCCAGTTTTCTCGTGGGTTTTAACGCTCCCATCAACGTTTAATTTTACCCAACTCTGCTTTGGTTTTTCCCAACGGCTTTTAATTTGTACCTTCTGTCCCGCGTTAGCTTTGACAAGATCGACACTCAGTTGCTTGATGTTAACAGGATGATAATTCACCTGCTTAAAATAAACAATAAGTCAATTACTGGAATTACCAAATATATTATTATATGAATATGCGACCTACTTCCGCGATACAGGTATCACACCTCTTGGAGCACATCTCCCACACAACAAACTACTGGAGTAAAAGCCAACATGAGGAATACGAAACCAAGGCAGTCTCAAATACGAAAGCTCTCGGAACTCATACTACTTTCCAAGAAAATTAAGCTCTCGGAAAGAATGAGCCAACGGACAACAGTCCCAGAACCTTGGCAAAAACCCTTCCTTGACTATACATTCCAAACACGAAAGCTCTCGGAACACTACTCTCGACGATCAGACTAAAAGTCAGAACTTTACAAATAACTCAACAAACCTCTCTGGACACTCGGAGAAAGAAGAACACCTACTCACGATAGCTCAAAACCTCTCGGAGATCAACTCACCCACACCCTCTCGGAAAATATCTTGAAACACTTACTCCAGAATACACATCTCTCGGAAAAGCACTATCATTAAGGGAATACTCCAACTCGGCCCTCGAAGTCACCATTAGAAACAGCAAAGAAAGCAATCTACCCCGTATCACAAAGAAGACCAAAGCCCTCGGAAGAAGAAAAGATACAGTCAGCACTCAAAATGAACACGTTATCTTATTGGTTGAATAAGCATTGTAACACGTGTAAACATAACCACATGCATAACGACACCTGTAAACACATGCACAATGACACCTGCCCCTTTCGAAACCTATATAAAGGGAGATACCAATAGAAGAAAGGAAGGGGGACCAGCTCGGGAAAAAGACTCGGAAATATAAGAAAATCCACTCGAAAGAGAGAATGAAGTATAGTCAATAAAAGGAAGGAAGGTTCTTGTCAATTTTTCCTTCTCATTAACATAGTATTTAGCTTTTGAACCACGGGCAAAGGCGTTCCAACCCTAATAAATAATTCAGTTAATAGGGAATAATTCTAAACCCGTTAACACTTGATATGACTAATGAGTGCATGATTTCTTTCACCCTTGCCCTTAAATATCCACGCGTTCCTTGCTTTCCAAATGCACCAAAGACTCGCAGCAAAAATCACATTCCACGGAATATCAGGCAACCATTTACACACCTTAGCCGCGCATTCAAGATTCTTTTTAATCCATCCCTCATATGTTATCTTATTGAACTCTTGCAAATAAGTCTCGCTCAACAGAGTCCTCCAAATTTTCCTTGCCGTGATGCAGTGATGGAGAATGTGAATCGTGCTTTCCTCAGGGTTATGGCATACTTCGCACGCAGCCGACTCTGTTGGTTTCCGTGCCTTCCTAAGTTGATTTGATGCGATTCTATTCTGTTGAGCTAGCCACGGGAAGTGCCTTATTTTGTTGCTGACATGTGCCTTCCATATCCAAGCGTGATTATTCGGCATATTTCTACAGCGGTCTCATGCGTACGTGATAATTCTTTGTAAGCACTTTGACAAGAGAAATTACCATCATCCGACTCATTCCAAAGCAATCGATCTTCACTATTTGTAAGTCTTGGAGTACGCCAAATAATAAGATTGGCTCAATTCGATGTAACTTTTATGTTGAGCGTGGCAAAGGACCAATTCCCCTCCACGTCGACCATGTCGTTTAATTTCAATAACCGGTCTTCTTCCTCAATAACATTAACTCTCTCACAAATTCACATATTTTTCAACCAGTTATCGTACCAAAACAAAATCATATTGCCTTTGCCGATTTTCCACCAAAGATATGGCTTTACTAATTGCATGCATCGGATTAAATTCTTCCAAGTCACGCTATCACAGGATTTAGGCAAGTAATCCATAAGACTTTGGTTTTTAAAATATTTAAAACTTACCGCATCGCCCCCAAAGAGACTTGTTACTTGCCAACAGATTCCATGCGTGCTTCGAGAAGAGAGCATGATTGCTTAACCTTGTCGTACGAATCCCCAAACCGCCATGTTTCTTGTCCTTCATCACTCGTTTCCACCAAACGAGGTGAGTTTTCCTTCGGTTTGGCTCACTGGACCATATAAAATCACGGTTCAATTGATCGAGTCTCTTGCACACGTTGTTTGGTAGCCAATAAGTTTGCATAACGTGGATCGGAACAACGGTGGAAACTGATTGAACTAAAGTAGACCTCCCCGTAAGCGAAAGCGTCCTCCCCTTCCAACCCGAGAACCGCACCTAGAGCTTATCCAATCGCTGAAATCTTCTTTTTTTAACTCGCCCAAGGAATAAGTTAGCGCCAAGATATCTACCGAGGTTGTAAGTTTGAGCGCAGCCCAAGAGAGCACATATTCTCCTTTTCAAAGACCACCCGTCTTGTTTTGAGAAGAATACCTTAAATTTTACGGCATTTAATTTCAATCCCGATGCCTCGCAAAATATGTCAAGCACTTTTTTGATAGTGTGCGTGATCTTGAGCATGGCGTTTCCCATAAGGATGAGGTCGTCTGCGAAGAAAAGGTGCGGCAAGTGAGGACCCCTCGGCACGGCACTAATGGCTCCCAATTTTTGTCTCTCACCGCTTCCAATATTAGATAAGCTAGTCTTTCGATGCAAAGCACAAAAAGATATGGGGAGAGCGGATCTCCCTGCCTTAGCCCACATCCGTGCTTGAAAGAGTCCAAAGGTTCCCTGTTCCAAAGGATGCTCGTCGATGCATTAGTGACGCAAAATATGATGAGCTTTGTAATATTCGCTAGAAAATTAAACGCTACAAGCGCTTCTTCAAGAAAGCTCTAACTTATGTTGTCATAGGCTTTTTCGAGATCAAGTTTAAGGAGCATGTGACCAACCTTGTTATTCTTTTTGCTGCGAAGGGAATGGAGGATCTCCTGTACCACCAAAATATTATCATGTGTTCCTCTCCCTTTTATGAAAGATTACGTATTTGCAATCAACTCCGGCATAAGATTCTTGAGGTGCATGGTGATACATTTGGTAATGAATTTATAGGAAACATTACACAATGATATCGACCGAAATTGTGTTATTTCCGTCGGGCTAGGCAATTTCGGAATCAAACAGAGAAACGCCTCACACACGCTTAAATCAGCAACTCTTTTTTCGAGTGCGTCATCCACAAATTTAAACAAGGAATCACTCAACCAATCCCAGTACCTATGATACACCTTAGCTTGGAGTTCGTCGGGACCCGGGGCCTTTGACGAATGCGTAGCCCAGATTACGCTTTTAAGCTCCCCAGGGGTTAATTTCTTCCCCAAATTTGTCGCCGCCTCATCCGGAATCTGCCGTTGGAAACAAGAGGGCTGTAACGCAGTGGTTATAGCTGTTGTACCTGAGAATAATCAACGAAAAAAGTTAATGGATGAGCCTTGAGGATATGCGAATCGTTGCACCAAATATTATCGATTTTTAACGTGAGGATTTCATTCTTTTTCCTCCTTGTTATTGTCGATTTATGGAAGAATTTGGTGTTTTTATCCCCTTCTTTCAAACATTTTATCCTCGATTTTTGTCTCCAAAAGGTCTCCTCTTACCTCAAAATTTTGCCGTGTTCTTCAAGTAACTCTCGCTCCAACCAAATAAGAAAATCAATGGGAGCGTGCGCAAGGGCCCTTTGTGTTCCGTGTAATCATTTGATCACACATTTTTTTCCGCTTGAAAAGGTTCCCAAAGAATTCACGGTTCCATGGTACCCTAAATTCCAGGACTTTTTTTATTACCTCCATAAGCGTTGGGTTTTGCTCCCAAACCGATGTCATCAATTTAACACAATCCAGGTGATTGTACCACATGTCTTCAAAACAAAATGTCCTCTTGGAGCTTTTTGAGCTTGGTCTCTCACAATATGTAAGGATAGGGTGGTGGTCACCGTGTGTGCGAGGGAGGTGAACAACCAAGTGATTCTAGAACTCATCGATCCATTTGGTATTTTCTAGTGCCCTGACTATGCGTTCTCTGATCGTGGCAGCCCCTTCTCGTTTGTTTGTCCACGTAAATTTTGGACCTTGAAAATTGAGGTCTTGTACCCCCCAAGATGTGATCCACTGTTGGAACACGAAGCAACGGTTGGTAACGTTTGGGTTCCCTTCTGCTTTTTCATGCGCCGCTCCAATCTCGTTAAAGTCTCCCTGAATGAGACACATGATGTTTATGTGACTCGACATCTCTTCTAGTTTACTGAAACAACAGAATTTATCCTCGTCATGTGGTCTAGCATAAATCCCCGAGATTCTCCACGTCCTTTGTTTCTTAGGGCCGATCAAGGTGTGTATTCCTTGATAGTCGTTATCTTTTATTTCAACTTCAATGTTACTCGAGTTCCATAACATCCAAATTCCCCCGTCCATATCGTTAGTAGGTGCGATACAGAAATTCGTAAACCCCAATCTTGGTGCAATCTCAAGTGCCCTTTCTTCGAACACACGCGTTTCAAGTAGAAACACAACATCGGGTCGATTAACTCGAACTAACTCTCGGAAATTAAGTCTAAAGTCCAAGTCGCCCATACCTTGGCAATTCCATGTGATTATTTTCATTTTGGGATGGCTGAGTTGGTGCGTGGTCATTGGGTCGTCAATTTGGAAACAAAAACGTGCAAATCTACCTCTTGGCCCGGTAAACGTATTCCCATCAATTTTAATAAGTTCTCAAATAGCTTCCGCAATGGGGATGAGCATCGCTTTGTTAAGCATCTTGATGGGAAGTTTCAGAACTCTAACCCAAGTGATGACTGAGTCAGTATTGTTTTCATCGGTTCGGAATTTTGGTGTCCATGTACGGATATATATAGAAAGCTTTCGGCAAGTTGACAATGACCTTGTGTCTAAATTCTTTCCCGTTGAGCATCCGAGATTCCCTTTAAGCAATACCAACCTTACCTAAGGTCGACCAATTTGCTGCCTTCGGTAAGATGCCACATTGTACTTATTTTATTCACCAAATTTGGATAAAACCATGGCCTCCCCATGACCTTGATCATAATTGCATTCCTCCATTTAAGTGATAATGAATTCGTGAGTTCATCCGAAAGTTTTATTGTTTTGAACTTTCTGTCACCGAAAGGTGGAATTAGCATCGCTTTCCCTTTGATAGCCTCCTTCTTTGCATCATCTATTTTTACATCTTGTGGTCTAACCTTGTTAGTGTAGGACACTTGGGGATCGACTCCGGCGAAATTCCCACCGCAGAATCTGCAGTGTTATCCCTTTTCGCACTGAAAGTATAGGCGTTTTGTGGCCTCTTCAATGAATTTTGTTCCTCTTCTGTTGCATCTTCTTTCGTTCATGTAGTGTTTTCTACTACTTGTGGGAGGGGGTCTGGAGGCCAGAACTCCGCTTTCATTGATTGAATTTGAGCTTTAAATTGCGCAGAATTTTGATTCGCCACGCTGATCGCTTCTCTAGGGTTTTAGAAAATTTTCCATAACATTGCACACTATAATTAGGTAATGCATATGATGATATTCTATCTTTTTTATTATTACTTTGCACGAACAAAAATTTACAAATCAAGAAAAGGCTAAAATGAAATAGAACAATTTACGTGTACTCTGACTTGGAAAAAGCAGATAGTATGATTTATTCTATCTATTTCGTAATATCAAATTGTATTTTTGAAAACTATACCTAAAAAAAGTTGTATTTTCTAAAACTACCTAAACTCTTTTTGTTCTTTTTCCTTCGAATTCGTATATTCGTGGTCGAATGTAAATTTAATCTTAAGCTACTCCCTAATTGGATATTTACGAGAATCCTGAAGAAGGTTAGCAACTAAAATTTATTTAACTACTCTGGGTGTTAGATCGATTGTGTAAATGTGAGGGAAAATTTCAGTAACCTATCCAACGTTTACCCGCTTTTATAGTTTCCGATCCAACATTTCATTTTTTACACTTTGCGGTCCAACGTTTCATTCCGGTCACAATTAACGGTCTAACATTTAATTCTGCCCTACTTCTGCCCAAAACGTCATTATGCGACAAAATGACGCATTGCTGACGTTATTAAGAGGGGTATTTTTGGTACTTTACTATTTTCAACGGCTAACTCATTCAAAAACTTTTAAAACCAACTTAAACCTAAATTCGGCCCCAAATTGATTTTTTCCCACGAACCCTAAAAATCCAAATCTGAAAATTACCAACAAATTCACCAAATTAAAGCCACAATCATAATCGAGTAATGTCAGAGACTACTGTTACAGAGGATTTTCATTGCAAGTGCGGGTTTCCATCGGTTACCCACCTCTCTTTAACCAATAAAAAATTTGGGTCGTCGATTTATGAAATGTTACAAGGGATCCAAAGGTTACGGGTTGTGGTTCTGGGTTGATGAACTACTTTGTCATCATGGAAGAGAGGTTATACCGATGTTGAGGAGAAGAATAGAAAATTCCGAAGCTAAACTAAAGGAATTCCAAAAGGGAAAAATTGAACCTAAGATGCAGCAGAAGAACATTGACTTGGAGTTGGAGAATAAGAAGCTGATGAAGAAGATGAAAAAGCTTGAAAAGCGTGCTACTAATTTAGAGTCCAAAAATAGGAAATTATGGACACTCCTTTGTTTTTTCCTATTTTATATGTTGTACTCTAAATTGTTTAAGTAGACTTTTGTTATCTGATTTCGAGATTAAAGTGTGTTGAAACAGAGAGTGCTGAATAAAATATTTGTAATGTTATGCATGTTTTGACTAAAAACAGAATTAAACTACTTCCATTCATTAAAAAAACAAAGAAAAACTACTTCCAGTGATTACAAAATAAACCCTTCCGGAATCATGCCATATTCTACTTCGAGTCTTAATCCTCATTGTGTCTTCCTTGTTTGGTCTTGAAGCATATAGCTCCCATTTACAGTTGGCATGTGCACACTTTGCTTGGAGCTTCATCTGACAATTGATTAGAAACTTAACAGACCTCCCCTCAGTGATTGAGAAATGAACTATAGCATCCCTCGACAGTTCAGTTGTTGCAAAGTGCATCCCTAGCTCAAATGTGACACAATGCATGTCAAGTAATGGATTGAAAATTGGATGACCTTGGTGTGTAGGTCTTTTTGGTATTGGCTTTTGTGGTTTCCGCCCTGTCACTTTTTCCTTTCCTTTCCCTTTGTTTGAATTACTTTCTACCCCATCTTACACAGGAGCTTGTCTGATAGAGCTCTCAACTCCATCATCAGCATTTGGAACAAATTTAGGTGGTGTAATAACTTTTTCCTCCTCATACCCCACTGCCTCACTAGCACTCCTAAGATATTCATCATCAGCTGCATCATTGTCAATGTCATTCAGAGAGTCTGAAAATTCAGAGTCATCACCACATGAGACTTCACCATCACTATCATCACTGTCCACTATATCAACTATAGATTCCAACAGTGGACTTGTATTTATTGGATGATATTATTCTGTTGTATCTTTCCTTTGTTAAGTTATTCTTGCTATATCTTTCCTTAGTTTAGAAGATATGATTATATCCTTTCCGTAAATATCTTTGTATGTGTAATATATATACTAGTTATCATCAATAGAAGAATTATTCACTCCCATATATTTTATAACTCTTATATGGTATCAAGACGCCAAAATTCTCTAACGAGATTCTTGATCCTATAATGACGAACCCTACTCCCGAGCAGTCCACCCCGTCCGACTCTTCACTCGGCGGCGGTCTCATGGATGGATCCACATCAAACTCGTTGCTCTGTCCCGCTCGACTTGCGGCAGGGCCATCCATTGATGGTCTCTCATTGATTCCGATCAATGCTCATCAACAACTTCCACTGCAACTTGATGTAAACAACTATGCCTCGTGGCGTTCCCAAGTTCGTCATCTCTTTTTTGGGTATGGCCTTTTTGGCTACTTGGATGGCTCCACACCTTGTCCTCCTCTCGGGACTACACCGGAAAGCATGGCGGCGCATACGTTTTGGATGCGTCAAGACTCTCTTATCATCTCGGCCTTGTTTGGTTCGGTCCATGTGTCCCTCGCCAAACTTTTCTCCAATGCATGCACGTCGGCCGAGGCGTGGGAAACGCTTCAACGCACCTACGCAAATCGCTCTCGCTCGAGAGTGATGCAACTCAAGGACGATCTCAATTCTCTTCGTCTAGGCTCCAAGTCCGTTGCTGAGTTTCTCCAATGAAGGCAAAAACGGATGAACTCGCCATCATCGACGGTCCTCTCAAAGATGATGACATAAATTTGTATGTTCTTAATGGACTTGGGATTGCGTATAGAGATATTGCTGGACCGATCCGTGCTCGTGAAAATCCCATTCAATTTCTCGAGCTTCACGACCTTCTTGTTGGTCACGAGACATACCTACGTCGTCTCGAATCGGATGCATCCAACCTTGTGGCCACGGCTAATATGGTTGCCTCCCAGCCGCGGTCGAATTATCGTGGGTCCTCTCGTGGTCGCAACAACTCGGGTCGGGGTCAACCACATCACTATTCGAACTGCGGATCCCCGCAAGCATCGTGCGGCCCCTCGGCTCAACCGCCTCGTTCTTCGGGTTCGAATCGTCCCAACATTACATGTCAGATGTGTGGGATCTATGGCCATGGAGCGAGGACGCGTAGGAAATTTCCGCCGAGCGCACATCTAGCCACCTCACCATCGGGTTCAGCCACCCCTAACACGGACTGGCTCGTTGACTCTGGGGTGTATCATTCCTTGACGTCGGATCTTCAAAATCTTACCATTCATTCTGAATATGAGGGTTCGGATGAGGTCTCCACGGCTGATGGTTCAGGTTTGGCTATTACTCACACCGGTTGTTCCCATATTGTTTATCCTGATCGCACGTTCATTCTTGACAATATTCTATGTGTTTCTAATTCACCGCGAAACTTACTTTTTGTTCATCAGTTCACTAAGGCGAATAATGTCTGTATTGATTTTCACCCGTATCACTTTATTGTTAAGGATCGCAGATCAGGGGCTAAACTAATTTAGGGTGCTTGTGTGGATGGCGTGTATAACATTTGGTCGTCACGCTCTTTCGGTTCGGCTCCTACCGCGCTTGTTGGGGAGCGTGTTGCTAAAGGATGTTGGCATGATCGGTTTGGCCACCCGTCCTCCAAAATTACTACTTTTATTTTGAGTAAAAATAATTTGCCTTGTTTACCTTCACAAACTTTGGACGGTGCGCCTTGTCGGCCCTGTTTTTTGAATAAAAGTGAACAATTGGTTTTTCATGCTTCGTCGCTTCATTCACAACATGTTTTACAGTATATTTATGGTGATGTTTGAGGTCCTTTTCTTGTGAATTCCGTGAATGGATATCGTTACTATCTAGTGCTTGATTACTTTACAAAGTATTGTTGGACTTTTATGCTAACTGCCAAATCCGAAGTTTACTCAGTTTTTGTTCAATTCAAAAAGCTTGTGGAAAAACAATTTGGGGGCACAATTAAAAAATTTTATTCGGATAATGGAGGGGAATTTACTGCACTGCGTGGTTTTTTTTAATTCGAATGGGATTAGTTGGCTCACTACTGCCCCCCATACGCCTCAACAAAATGGTTCAAGTGAAAGACGTCACCGTATTATTTTCACAATGGGCCGAGCGTTACTTACTCGTGCACGTCTCCCACCCGAATATTGGGACTTTGCATTTCAAACGGCAACCTATTTGTACAATCGTTTACCTACCCCGGTTCTTGCACACAAGACCCCTTTTGAGGCTATTTTTGGGCGTACTCCCAACTATCTTCGTCTCCGGGTATTTGGTTGTCTATGCTTTCCCTACTTGAGGCCATATTTTTCGGGTGTTAACAGGATGATAATTCACCTGCTTGAAATAAACCATAAATCAATTACTGGAATTACCAGGTATATTATTATATGATTATGCGACCTGCATTCACGATACATGTATCACGCCTCAAGTATCCCTCGGAGCACATCTCCAAAACATCAAATAATGGAGCAAAGTCAACAGGAGGAATACGAGACCATGGCAGGCACCTATCGGATACACTTCCAAAGAGTCTCACAGACTAACCACTTTCGGAACTACTTCAGAACCAATTTATCAAAGCCCACTGGAGCTATCGGAAACCAACAGAGTCCCAGAACCTTGACAAAAACACTTCATTGCTATGCACTCCCAACACAAACGCTCTCGGAACACTACCACAGTACTTCCCTGCTACGTACTCCAAGCACAAAGGCTCTCGGAACATTACTCATGTTGACCAACCCAGAGGTCGGAACTTCCCAATAACGCAACAACTACAGAACAATACTCTCCGGGCACTCGGAGAAAGAAAACACCTACCCACGATAGCTAAAAACCTCTCGGAAATCAACCCATGAACGAACACCCCCTCGGAGAATATCCTGAAGCAAACACTCCAGAATACACACCTCTCGGAGAAGCACTGTCACTAAGAGAACACTCAGACTCGGCCCTCGAGTCACCATTTGAAGCAATGAGCTCTCGGAAGCAAAGAAGGCAGTCTACACCTTATCATAAAGAAGACCAAAGCCCTCGGAAGAAGAAATAATACAGTCAGCACTTCAGATAAACACGTTATCTTATTGGTTAAATGAACATTGTAACACGTGTAGAACACCACCACAAGCATAGCGACACCTGTAAAAACATGCATAACGACACTTGTACCTGAAAACTCTATATAAACAGAGGAAGAAGGGAGAGGTGGGAGAGAGGTCGGAGAATGAAGGAAAACACACACATAGACTCGGAAATACGCATATCAACTCGGAAAAGAGAGTGGATCATAGTGAATAAAAGGAAGGAATGTTTTTGTCAGTTTTCTCTCCCGTTAAATAGCATTTAGTTTTTGAACCACGGACAAAGGCGTTCCAACCCAAATAAATAATTCAGTTAATTAGGTCGTAATTCCAAACCCGTTAACAAAATGGCGCCGTCTGTGGGAACGCCATAAGATTCGCCATCAAGAGCATTCAAAAGCGATGTCAACCAAGGAGAAATTATTCTCACGGTCGTTAAACCCTTAACCAGGTTTGTGGGACCGTTGCCCCAACCAAAAGGGAAAGCAGGTGCTACAGCAATGAAACGACACGCACCAAAGATAAGTATCCTTCTTTCAGCAGTTATAGTTCGAGTCAAATTTTGGCTATCTTCGTGAAAAATCATAAGATTCCATAATTTACTATGTAAATACTTGAGGAAAAGGGGGAAGACATGGTCCGGTGACCTAGGAGAATATCTCCGAGAGCAGCTACTCTGGGAAGCCTCACTCGTACTCTCTCATCAAAGGCTTTCCGAAAGTCTAAATAAGTAAAAGAGACGAGGATATAAACAATTCTATTGGAATGATTCTTTGAAAGGACGTGAAAATATTCACTAAACTCTAAGCATCTATACATACTTAGGACCCTTTCCTCGAATAACTGAATTAAGTTGAGCTGCCCAAAGCATACTATAAAAGGCTACGAGGGCGTGTCAGGGGATACTCCTATTTAGGAAAGTATATTTCCCCAAACTTGCACTGCAAACAGACACGCTATGCTAAGAAAGTTGTTTGGCCAGTAAGAGTGAGATGCTCTCTCATTTCTGTATACTCAATCTTAAAATTCTACAATTGAAGGGAAGGAACCAAGTATCCATAACATGCTGAAAAGTTATGTGACTATTAACACGAAGAAAAAGCTTCGTTCCAAATGAGAAATGTTTCATTCCAAATAAAAGTTAAAAGTACCATTACACATAAACCTAATAATAAAAAGTACAATAGTCGTTAAAATAAAAAAAGAAAAAAAAATGAACTAAAAACCCCTAAGGCTGGGGGGGTAGAGCACTCGAGGGGACAGGAGTCGGCTCAGTGGTGGAAGGAAGAACTGGAGCACTTGCAGGAGGAGGAACGCCAAAAGAGACAGCCTGGACTCCCACTCGGAGAGGGGAGTGCACCGAGGGCCGCGGAAGTATCGCTGCCAAGGGCACCCGAGTCGGGGAAGAGTAGGAGGGAGGAAGTCGAGAGCTACTCTTTTTGAAGAGGTCGTAGGCCTCTTCATCTCCGCGATATTGACTACCCGCGGGTCTAAATTGGGAGCCACCTTACTGCGCATCTGCCCAAAGCACAGAAGGAACCCCCACATAGCAGATCCTGCTAAGTATCCTTGATGCTTACTAATATACAGTTCCTTCATGTGAGCAGTGGCGTCCTCTCGAGCTTGCTTGACCGCAGCATCCACCCTTTGTTGCACTTCCTCGGAAGTGACACCCCCTGAGACCATAGCCTGTGACAGCTTCTCGTTAAGAGTGTCCACCTGGCCCAGTGCCTCCGACAGATCCCGCTCCAACTCTTTCTGCTTGGCCTCCCAAGCAACTTTTTCCCCTTCGAAGAAGGTCACCCTATCTTTCAGTACAAGCCCGGAAGCCTCCATCTCCTTTACAGAAGAATGAAGCTGCTTATTCTCCCCCCTCAAGTCGTGGTTTTGTTTCGTAAGCATGGCCCACGGCTCGTTATACTTCCCCATTCTCTCCCGGATATCCTTGTTCTCAGCCTCCAGCTTCCGACACTTCTCTTCAGCTGCGCTTGCCAGTTCTTGCAGCTTCTCAACCTCGAGTAACAGAAGAGGAAGCATTTTAGGTGCCTAAGAAAGCAAAACAAAAGAATAAAGATCCCGACACAGGATCTTAAACGAATTAGATAAATAAAAACTTACCAACATAGCCACGTTGTTAGTACAAGCTCGGACGAATTGCCACCCGTCCGCTGGCAAGGAATTAGCAGCCGACAAGTATCGGGTGACCGTCTCGAGTGCCACCTGGGCATCTTCTGAGCAAGGCTCCCCTCCTGAGACTGGAGCTTTAGAAGATGAAGGCCTCCCTGGAGGTACTCCCCCCGACAGCGGAACCTGAGTAACTACGGGGCTATCGAACTGGATGGCCGCGAGTGATCTTGGAGCAGGAGCACTCGTAAGTGGGGGACCCACAGCCAGAAGCTCATCCAGCAGACTCATTGTATCAAAGGCTGGAGTAGAGGCGGGATCCGAGGGAAGCGATCCCCCTTCCAGACCAAAAAAGTCTTCACCTCCTGCAAAATCAGAAATGTTTCTAAGTAAAGCTATCCCTTCGTCTATCTAGAGCATATTCATATACAAATAGTAGTGTATATTGTTTCAATATTGTCTAAAGACTAGGGAAAAACACATACCTTTGGGAGGAGTCGACAGTAGTGCATAAGCAGAATCCCCCGATAACTCCGAGGAGGAGGGTATACTGATAACACCGGGGGGTGGTAAAGCCATTCCCTCTATCCCAACCTCCTCCTCCCCACCCCCTATGACAAATACCCCCGCAGCGCCTGCATCTGCAGAAGTCACACCCAACCCCACTTCCTCAGGGGTATCGGAAGTCCCGCTAGACGACCGGGACGTAACTGTAGAAACCTTCAAAGGAGTTCCCCCTTGCTCGTCCTCACCAGCACCAAAGGCTTCACCCTCTCCTAGTGTAGACTTCCCCTTCTTGGTTACTACGTCCTCGTTCTCCACCAAGAACGGTCGCAGAACATTCACTACAAAGACGATTACAAGTTAGATAAGATAGAAAAAAAACACGTATACTATAAGGGATGTAAATACTTACCGAATGTATCGAAGAGCTCCTCGGGGATGGCCAGGGGAGTCTCGATTTTGTCTAGGGGATAAATGTGCCTTAATCCTGCGGTCCGATAGAGGCGAATAAAATCCTTCGACTCCACGAGAGGCTTCGCGGAGAATACCGGTGAGAACATCAAGGTATCGTCCATCACTCTCTCGGGAAAGGTGGGCTCCCTCCAAGTCAGGGGTATGTCCCACTCTCCCTTAGCAGGACAGATGAAGAAAAACTTACTTTTCCATGAACTGTGGGAGGTGACCATGCCCTCGGAGATCCGGTCGTCCTTATTCCTATGGGTGAAACAGTAGAAAGGACCCCCCCCCCCCCCCGGAGATGGCTTCAACTCAAAGACAGCACAAAACTTGTCTCCCGTGCACTCGATACCTCTCACCAGACACCAAAACACAAACAACGCCAACGCAGTGAAAGAGTTGGGAGTGAGTTGGCTAGGGCAGAGATTACAGTAGTTGAAAATATCGCAGTAAAAGAGCGGGAAAAAAGAGCGCAGTCCCGCCTTTATGTGTGGATAGTACACCGTCAGGTGCCCCGACGGAGGAGAATCACCCCGGTGGTGGGCCTCCGGCACCATCACCTCCACGTTACGGCCAGATGCACCGTATTCAATAAAAAGATTTCGGATTTCCTTCTCCATGGCGGTGCTAGCCGTGTCACCCACCTTCTGGGTAGCCCGCGGAACACCACCCTTATCGGCCTTCTTCATTTTATTCGCTTTTCCGGCACCACCACTGCCGCTCGCCCCCGCCGTCGCTGCACTCTTCTTTCGTGAACCTTGAAACGTTGCCCCCGCTGCTCCTCTGGTACCGGAAGCAGCCGACACCAGGTTAGTGTTGGATTGTGACGCCATTATAGAGAATTCTTAAAAAATTAGAGAATACTTTTGCAGAAATTGTTTTGCAGAGAAGAGAATGTTTTTCGCTCAAAAATTGCAAGTGAGGCTAATGAGGAAAGAAGAGGTTTTATAAACCCTATGCCCACTAAGTGTCTTAAATGACCACTAAACCCACTCACGCCCCACGATTAAAAGTCGTGCCTAGTGCTATTAAATGTCACGTCTCCTCGGTTAACAGAAACACAACGGTCAAGACACTTTGATTCCCGCACAATACATAAATGTGGCACTAAAATCACCATTAACTGCATTTAAATCGCAGTTAAGTAAATGCCATAAATTTAAATTATAATTAATGCTCTGATAAATGATCTAACGAGGGCACATTTCAGAATACGGCGGGAATCACTCGGCGAGAGTAACCACGATACTCCTCGCCTTTTTAAAGGTAATGCCAAGAACGAGGGAAACGTCGAACAAAACATAAATGTCACTGACGAGTGTTTACAACATCCCTGAAGAGTTCTACGAGGCCTTGTGAAATATTCCCAGTATACCTGATAAAATTTACGATACCAGAGCCCTCGTACCCTTTAACCTATTAAGTTTCTAGTGCATTCATAATGACCAACTACACTAAAAACTGGGGGGGTTTGTTAACAGGATGATAATTCACCTGCTTGAAATAAACCATAAATCAATTACTGGAATTACCAGGTATATTATTATATGATTATGCGACCTGCATTCACGATACAGGTATCACGCCTCAAGTATCCCTTGGAGCACATCCCCAAAACATCAAATACTGGAGCAAAGTCAACAGGGGGAATACAAGACCAAGGCAAGCACCTATCGGATACACTTCCAAAGAGTCTCACAGACTAACCACTTTCGGAACTACTTCAGAACCAATTTATCAAAGCCCACTGGAGCTATCGGAAACCAACAGAGTCCCAGAACCTTGACAAAAACACTTCCTTGCTATGCACTCCCAACACAAACGCTCTCGGAACACTACCACAGCACTTCCCTGCTACGTACTCCCAGCACAAATGCTCTCGAAACATTACTCATATTGACCAACCCAGAGGTCGAAACTTCCCAATAACGCAACAACTACAGAACAACACTCTTCGGGCACTCGGAGAAAGAAAACACCTACCCACGATAGCTAAAAACCTCTCGGAGATCAACCCATGAACGAACACCCCCTCGGAGAATATCCTGAAGCAAACACTCCAGAATACACACCTCTCGGAGAAGCACTGTCACTAAGAGAACACTCAGACTCGGCCCTCGAGTCACCATTTGAAGCAATGAGCTCTCGGAAGCAAAGAAGGCAGTCTACCCCTTATCATAAAGAAGACCAAAGCCCTCGGAAGAAGAAATAATACAGTCAGCACTTCAGATAAACACGTTATCTTATTGGTTAAATGAACATTGTAACACGTGTAGAACACCACCACATGCATAGCAACACTTGTAAAAACATGCATAACGACACTTGTCCCTGAAAACTCTATCTAAACAGAGGAAGAAGTGAGAGGTGGGAGAGAGGTCGGAGAATGAAGGAAAAAACACACATAGACTCAGAAATACGCACATCGACTCGGAAAAGAGAGTGGATCATAGTGAATAAAAGGAAGGAATGTTTTTGTCAGTTTTCTCTCCCGTTAAATAGCATTTAGTTTTTGAACCACGGACAAAGGCGTTCCAACCCAAATAAATAATTCAGTTAATTAGGTCGTAATTCCAAACCCGTTAACAAAATGGCGCCGTCTGTGGGAACGCCATAAGATTCGCCATCAAGAGCATTCAAAAGCGATGTCAACCAAGGAGAAATTATTCTCACAGTTGCTAAACCCTTAACCAGGTTCGTGGGACCGTTGCCACAACCAATAGGGAAAGCAGGTGCTACAGGCAATGAAACGACACGCACCAAAGATAAGTATCCTTCTTTCAGCAGTTATAGTTCGAGTCAAATTTTGGCTATCTTCTTGAAAAATCATAAGATTCCATAATTTACTATGTAAATACTTGAGGAAAAGGGAGAAGACATGGTCCGGTGACCTAGGAGAATATCTCCGAGAGCTACTCTGGGAAGCCTCACTCGTACTCTCTCATCAAAGGCTTTTCGAAAGTCTAAATAAGTAAAAGAGACGAGGATATAAACAATTCTATTGGAATGATTCTTTGAAAGGACGTGAAAATATTCACTAAACTCTAAGCATCTATACATACTTAGGACCCTTTCCTCGAATAACTGAATTAAGTTGAGCTGCCCAAAGCATACTATAAAAGGCTACGAGGGCGTGTCAGGGGATACTCCTATTTAGGAAAGTATATTTCCCCAAACTTGCACTGCAAACAGACACGCTATGCTAAGAAAGTTGTTTGGCCAGTAAGAGTGAGATGCTCTCTCATTTCTGTATACTCAATCTTAAAATTCTACAATTGAAGGAAAGGAACCAAGTATCCATAACATGCTGAAAAGTTATGTGACTATTAACACGAGAAAAAAGCTTCGTTCCAAATGAGAAATGTTTCATTCCAAATAAAAGTTAAAAGTACCATTACACATAAACCTAATAATAAAAAGTACAATAGTCCTTAAAAGAAAAAAAAGAAAAAAAACGAACTAAAAACCCCTAAGGCTGGGGGGGTAGAGCACTCGAGGGGACAAGAGCCGGCTCAGTGGTGGAAGGAAGAACTAGAGCACTTGCAGGAGGAGGAACGCCAGAAGAGACAGCCTGGACTCCCACTCGGAGAGGGGAGTGCATCGAGGGCCGCGGAAGTACCGCTGCCAAGGGCACCCGAGTCGGGGAAGAGGAGGAGGGAGGAAGTTGAGAGCTACTCTTTTTGAAGAGGTCGTAGGCCTCTTCATCTCCGCGATATTGACTAGCCGCGGGTTTAAATTGGGAGCCACCTTACTGCGCACCTGCCCAAAGCACTGAAGGAACCCCCACATAGCAGATCCTGCTAAGTATCCTTGATGCTTACTAATATACAGTTCTTTCACGTGAGCAGTGGTGTCCTCTCGAGCTTGCTTGACCGCGGCATCCACCCTTTGCTGCACTTCCTCGGAAGTGACACCCCCTGAGACCATAGCATGTGATAGCTTCTCGTTAAGAGTGTCCACCTGGCCCAGTGCCTCCGACAGATCCCGCTCCAACTCTTTCTGCTTGGCCTCCCAAGCAACTTTTTCCCCTTCGAAGAAGGTCACCCTATCTTTCAGTACAAGCCCGGAAGCCTCCATCTCCTTTACAGAAGAGTGAAGCTGCTTATTCTCCCCTCTCAAGTCGTGGTTTTGTTTCGTAAGCATGGCCCACACCTCGTTATACTTCCCCATTCTCTCCCGGATATCCTTGTTCTCAGCCTCCAGCTTCCGAGACTTCTCTTCAGCTGTGCTTGCCAGTTCTTGCAGCTTCTCGACCTCGAGTAACAGAAGAAGAAGCATTTTAGGTGCCTAAGAAAGCAAAACAAAAGAATAAAGATCCCGACACAGGATCTTAAACGAATTAGATAAATAAAAACTTACCAACATAGCCACGTTGTTAGTACAAGCTCGGACGAATTGCCACCCGTCCGCTAGCAAGGAATTAGCAGCTGACAAGTATCAGGTGACCGTCTCGAGTGCCACCTGGGCATCTTCTGAGCTAGGCTCCCCTCCTAAGACTGGAGCTTTAGAAGATGAAGGCCTCCCTTGAGGTACTCCCCCCGACAGCGGAACCTGAGTAACTACGGGGCTATTGGACTTGATGGCCGCGAGTGATCTTGGAGCAGGAGCACTCGTAAGCGGGGGACCCGCAGCCAGAAACTCATCCAGCAGACTCATTGTATCAAAGGCTAGAGTAGAGGCGGGAAGAACGAGGGAAACGTCGAACAAAACATAAATGTCACTGACGAGTGTTTTCGACATCCCTGAAGAGTTCTACGAGGCCTTGTGAAATATTCCCAGTATACCTGATAAAATTTACGATACCAGAGCTCTCGTACCCTTTAACCTATTAAGTTTCTAGTGCATTCATAATGACCAACTTCACTAAAAACTGGGGGGGTTTGTTAACAGGATGATAATTCACCTGTTTGTAATAAACCATAAATCAATTACTGGAATTACCAGGCATAATATTATATGATTATGCGACCTGCATTCACGATACAGGTATCACGCCTCAAGTATCCCTCGGAGCACATCTCCAAATCATCAAATACTGGAGCAAAGTCAACAGGGGGAATACGAGACCAAGGCAGGCACCTATCGTATACACTTCCAAAGAGTCTCACAGACTAACCACTTTCGGAACTACTTCAGAACCAATTTATCAAAGCCCACTGGAGCTATCGGAAACCAACAGAGTCCTAGAACCTTGACAAAAACACTTCCTTGCTATGCACTCCCAACACAAACGCTCTCGGAACACTACCACAGCACTTCCCTGCTACGTACTCCCAGCACAAATGCTCTCGGAACATTACTCATGTCGACCAAACCAGAAGTCGGAACTTACCAATAACGCAACAACTACAGAACAACACTCTACGGGCACTCGGAGAAAGAAAACACCTACCCACGATAGCTAAAAACCTCTCGGAGATCAACCTATGAACGAACACCCCCTCGGAGAATATCCTGAAGCAAACACTCCAGAATACACACCTCTCGGAGAAGCACTGTCACTAAGAGAACACTCAGACTCGGCCCTCGAGTCACCATTTGAAGCAATGAGCTCTCAGAAGCAAAGAAGGCAGTCTACCCCTTATCATAAAGAAGACCAAAGCCCTCGGAAGAAGAAATAATACAGTCAGCACTTCAGATAAACACGTTATCTTATTGGTTAAATGAACATTGTAACACGTGTAGAACTCCACCACATGCATAGCGACACCTGTAAAAACATGCATAACGACACTTGTCCCTGAAAACTCTATATAAACAGAGGAAGAAGGGAGAGGTTGGAGAGAGGTTGGAGAATGAAGGAAAAAACACACATAGACTCGGAAATACGCATATCGACTCGGAAAAGATAGTGGATCATAGTGAATAAAAGGAAGGAATGTTTTTGTCAGTTTTCTCTCCCGTTAAATAGCATTTAGTTTTTGAACCACGGACAAAGGCTTTCCCACCCAAATAAATAATTCAGTTAATTAGGTCATAATTCCAAACCAGTTAACAAAATGGCGCCGTCTGTGGGAACGCCATAAGATTCGCCATCAAGAGCATTCAAAAGCGATGTCAACCAAGGAGAAATTATTCTCACGGTCGTTAAACCCTTAACCAGGTTCGTGGGACTGTTGCCACAACCAAAAGGGAAAGCAGGTGCTACAGCAATGAAACGACACGCACCAAAGATAAGTATCCTTCTTTCAGCAGTTATAGTTCGAGTCAAATTTTGGCTATCTTCGTGAAAAATCATAAGAATCTATAATTTCTATGTAAATACTTGAGGAAAAGGGGGAAGACATGGTCCGGTGACCTAGGAGAATATCTCCGAGAGCAGCTACTCTGGGAAGCCTCACTCGTACTCTCTCATCAAAGGCTTTCCGAAAGTCTAAATAAGTAAAAGAGACGAGGATATAAACAATTCTATTGGAATGATTCTTTGAAAAGACGTGAAAATATTCACTAAACTCTAAGCATCTATACATACTTAGGACCCTTTCCTCGAATAACTGAATTAAGTTGAGCTGCCCAAAGCATACTATAAAAGGCTACGAGGGCGTGTCAGGGGATCCTCCTATTTTGGAAAGTATATTTCCCCAAACTTGCACTGCAAACAGACACGCTATGCTAAGAAAGTTGTTTGGCCAGTAAGAGTGAGATGCTCTCTCATTTATGTATACTCAATCTTAAAATTCTACAATTGAAGGAAAGGAACCAAGTATCCATAACATGCTGAAAAGTTATGTGACTATTAACACGAGAAAAAAGCTTCGTTCCAAATGAGAAATGTTTCATTCCAAATAAAAGTTAAAAGTATCATTACACATAAACCTAATAATAAAAAGTACAATAGTCCTTAAAAGAAAAAAATAAAAAAAAACGAACTAAAAACCCCTAAGGCTGGAGGGGTAGAGCACTCGAGGGGACAGGAGCCGGATCAGTGGTGGAAGGAAGAACTAGAGCACTTGCAGGAGGAGGAACGCCAGAAGAGACAGCCTGGACTCCCACTCGGAGAGGGGAGTGCACCGAGGGCCGCGGAAGTACCGCTGCCAAGGGCACCCGAGTCGGGGAAGAGGAGGAGGGAGGAAGTCGAGAGCTACTCTTTTTGAAGAGGTCGTAGGCCTGTTCATCTCTGCGATATTGACTACCTGCGGGTCTAAATTGGGAGCCACCTTACTGCGCACCTGCCCAAAGCACTAAAAGAACCCCCACATAGCAGATCCTGCTAAGTATCCTTGATGCTTACTAATATACAGTTCCTTCATGTGAGCAGTGGCGTCCTCTCGAGCTTGCTTGACCGCAGCATCCACCCTTTGCTGCACTTCCTCGGAAGTGACACCCCCTGAGACCATAGCCTGTGACAGCTTCTCGTTAAGAGTGTCCACCTGGCCCAGTGCCTCCGACAGATCCCGCTCCAACTCTTTCTACTTGGCCTCCCAAGCAACTTTTTCCCCTTCGAAGAAGGTCACCCTATCTTTCAGTCCAAGCCCGGAAGCCTCCATCTCCTTTACAGAAGAGTGAAGCTGCTTATTCTCCCCCCTCAAGTCGTGGTTTTGTTTCGTAAGCATGGCCCACGCCTCGTTATACTTCCCCATTCTCTCCCGGATATCCTTGTTCTCAGCCTCTAGCTTCCGAGACTTCTCTTCAGCTGCGCTTGCCAAGTTTTTCGACCTCGAGTAACAGAAGAGGAAGCATTTTAGGTGCCTAAGAAAGCAAAACAAAAGAATAAAGATCCCGACACAGGATCTTAAACGAATTAGATAAATAAAAACTTACCAACATAGCCACGTTGTTAGTACAAGCTCGGACGAATTGCCACCGTCCGCTAGCAAGGAATTAGCAGCCGACAAGTATCGGGTGACCGTCTCGAGTGCCACCTGGGCATCTTCTGAGCTAGGCTCCCCTCCTGAGACTGGAGCTTTAGAAGATGAAGGCCTCCCTGGAGGTACTCCCCCCGACAGCGGAACCTGAGTAACTACGGGGCTATCGGACTTGATGGCCGCGAGTGATCTTGGAGCAGGAGCACTCGTAAGCGGGGGACCCGCAGCGAGAAGCTCATCCAGCAGACTCATTGTATCAAAGGCTGGAGTAGAGGAGGGAAGAACGAGGGAAACGTCAAACAAAACATAAATGTCACTGACGAGTGTTTACGACATCCCTGAAGAGTTCTGCGAGGCCTTGTGAAATATTCCCAGTATACCTGATAAAATTTACGATACCAGAGCCCTCGTACCCTTTAACCTATTAAGTTTCTAGTGCAGTTATAATGACCAACTACACTAAAAACTTGGGGGGTTTGTTAACAGGATGATAATTCACCTGTTTGAAATAAACCATAAATCAATTACTGGAATTACCAGGTATATTATTATATGATTATGCGACCTGCATTCACGATACAGGTATTACGCCTCAAGTATCCCTCGGAGCACATCTCCAAAATATCAAATACTGGAGCAAAGTCAACAGGGGGAATACGAGACCAAGGCAGGCACCTATCGGATACACTTCCAAAGAGTCTCACAGACTAACCACTTTCGGAACTACTTCAGAACCAATTTATCAAAGCCCACTGGAGCTATCGGAAACCAACAGAGTCCCAGAACCTTGACAAAACACTTTCTTGCTATGCACTCCCAACACAAACGCTCTCGGAACACTACCACAGCACTTCCCTGCTACGTACTCCCAGCACAAATGCTCTCGGAACATTACTCATGTCGACCAACCCAGAGGTCGGAACTTCCCAATAACGCAACAACTACAGAACAACACTCTTCGGGCACTCGGAGAAAGAAAACACCTACCCACGATAGCTAAAAACCTCTCGGAGATCAACCCATGTACGAACACCCCCTCGGAGAATATCCTGAAGCAAACACTCCAGAATACACACCTCTCGGAGAAGCACTGTCACTAAGAGAACACTCAGACTCGGCCCTCGAGTCACCATTTGAAGCAATGAGCTCTCGGAAGCAAAGAAGGCAGTCTACCCCTTATCATAAAGAAGACCAAAGCCCTCGGAAGAAGAAATAATACAGTCAGCACTTCAGATAAACACGTTATCTTATTGGTTAAATGAACATTGTAACACATGTAGAACACCACCACATGCATAGCGACACCTGTAAAAACATGCATAACGACACTTGTCCCTGAAAACTCTATTTAAACAGAGGAAGAAGGGAGAGGTGGGAGAGAGGTCGGAGAATGAAGGAAAAAACACACATAGACTCGGAAATACGCATATCGACTCGGAAAAGAGAGTGGATCATAGTGAATAAAAGGAAGGAATGTTTTTGTCAGTTTTCTCTCCCGTTAAATAGCATTTAGTTTTTGAACCACGGACAAAGGCGTTCCAACCCAAATAAATAATTCAGTTAATTAGGTCGTAATTCCAAACCCGTTTACACCGGGCAAGTTGACACCTCCTTCTCGTGAATGCATTTTTCTTGGGTATTCCATCTCTCAGGCTGCTTATAAATGCATGGATATTGCTACGGGTCGGCTATTCATTTCTCGTCATGTCCGGTTTATGGAGTCCGTCTTCCCGGGTATTAAGACTTGTGATGCGGCCGCCCCTCCGTCTCAACCCGTGTGCACCACTACACTACCTTTACCGCTGCCCGCTCCGGCCCCTTTTGCATCAGGCCCCTCACGGCCTGTTCCACCTCAGCCCTCGGTCCGGTCGGACCCTGAGCCCATTGCCCCGCCACCAGTGGCTCCCGCATCATCTCCTCCGTCGCCCAGTGCACCCTCACTTTCCGGCACTCCCTCTCCGTCTCCTGCTCCGGATCGTACGCATCCTATGGTCACAAGGTCACGCAACAACATATTTAAACCCAAGGTTATCAACCTTGCCACCAAGCATCCTGTTCTTGGTCCTATTGAACCGACTTGTGCATCCAAGGCTATGAGTGATCCGCACTGGCGTGCTGATATGGCTGAGGAAATCACGGCCCTAACTCAACATGGAACTTGGTCTTTGGTCGCTCCGCCGTCTGATCGTCAGATTATTGGTTCAAAATGGGTCTTCCTCATCAAACGGCATTTTTATGGTTCCATTGACAAATACAAGACTCGTCTTGTGGCGAAAGGCTTCCATCAACGCCCTGGCGTTGACTATAAAGAAACCTCCAGTCATGTCGTTAAACCGGTAACCATTCGAACTATACTTTCATTATCTGTTATGAATAATTGGAGTTTGTGACAGTTGGATGTTAGTAATGCTTTTCTTCACGGTGATCTCACTGGAGAGACAACTCGAGTTTTCTTGGAACATTCGGAATCCGAAAGCATTTTAGTGTCATCAAATGTATCCTTTAAAATAAGATCATCCATGGAATCGAAGTCAATTTGCCTTTTGCATTCTGAATTGGAATATTCAGCCCTACTATCAACCACATCCTTAAACACATCATCCGTTGTGGCACTGACAGTTATTCTGATTTCAACCAAAACACCATTTCCTTTGTCAATGATATTCGGCACACTCTCGGTTTCAACCAAAGCTGCATTGCCTTTGTCAATCGCATTCGCATCATTAGGAACAGATTCGTGCTCCATGTTTATAACATCAATAGGATCATTAGAAGGTAGAGGATGTTCGACTACGAGAACACCAAAGGGGTTGTCATCCCCTTTTTAACACTTTGTAACGTGAACTTGGGGTCGCGCTAATTAGAATCGACTATTTTTTCATTGCAACCCAGTCTTGTCGACTATTGTTCTTTCGGGCCAACTTTTTTAGTAGGGTAAATAGAAAAAACTACCCCTGTGTTATCCCTAATTTGTAAATAACCCCCTGTGTTATTTTAATTGGCAAAAGAAATCCTACGTTATTCTAAAATTAGAAAAAAGATCCCCCTACTACACTAAATTAATTCGCACTTACTGAGATTGATCTCAAAATATGATTTGTATTGTATTTATTTGATACATATGGAACTAAGTGTTGTTGTTAAATTCGCAAGTGCACGAAATTGTAACAAGTAATAAAGTTATAGATAGGGTTGTCGATCCCACGAGGAATAAATAATTAATTACCAAAATTGATTAACTCTAGTTTTATTTGAGAAACCGAATTTCAGATTGTTCAAGCGAAAAGATTAACAATTTACTAACTCCAGTAAAAACTTTTAACAAAGTAGGGCGTTGAGACAATAGAATAACAAGGGTATTTCAATAAATAAGAGTAGACAATGAGAGAAGAGCTAGGAATCATAATTTTACCGTCATTAGTCTGATCTAACTTTTAATTAAGCATATTATTACGAGTTTCACGTTCAAAATTGTTGTTGGTTATCACCATTTATGCTTTATATACTCTTTCTAAAGTTATATATAAATTCTACAACTTTACAACTAGAAAATGAGTCTAGTTACGAAGATGTGCACATGTATGTTCGGTGATGATTTTATCAACCACGTGAAAACGATAGATATATTTCTATTCTATTGAAAATTCACGGAATTTACTTCAGAGCTATTTCACGAAAATCTCCTCTCGGTTTCAATTCGATCCTTAGTTCATCCAAAAGTTGGCCAGAATTTTAGAAGCATTATATTCACAAATAAATACACCAACTATTTTGACATCGTAACAATACGTTTTAATTAAAGGTTAGATCATCGTAATTAGGTTACGTCGCTATCCCAGCAAAGTAAAATTAGCACATAATGGAATATATAACAAGACTATAAGATACATATAACTTCATAAAGTAAAGAGAGAAAACTAAAGAGAGTTTAGAGATCGTTACAGATTTTTACTTCCATAAAGCCTCCGGTGGACTTCTTCGTACAAACTTCGAATTACTCCTCCAAAATTACAAACTACTGGCGAATACTACTACTATAGAAAGACTACTAATTGAAGAGAGAATGAAGAAGATTGGTGTGTTGAAATATGGAAAATGTGACGTCTATTTATAGTTGAACCAAAAACATAAGACGACATCTCGACCGTTCATCTCGTTTTGATCCAATGGTCCAAAGTTGTCATATAATTGATGAATTATTGATCACATGATTCATGACATTCTAGAGTCTTCCATTTTAAGCTTGCAAGACTGAATATAAACCATTGATTAGCCATTTTGATCCGACGATCATCGAGCACGCGAGTTGCGTATGTACATTTCAGCTTTGTGCAACTTTACCGTTTTGGTCATAACTCTCTCTCCAGATGTCGGAATCACAAACCGCTTGTTGCGTTGGAAACTAGACATTTGTGGCTTTCCAGTGATATAAAGAACCAAACATAACGCAATCTACGCAGATGTCGGTAAATTTTTTAATCTTTAGTTCTTGATTGACAAATCATATTTCAACCTACTAAACATGAAAACAAACATAAAATATCACAAAACTATCAAGAATAATCAAGTAAACAACTGTAAAAGCATGATAATGATGAGTATTTCCCAAGCTCATCACTAACGATGTTCAAAATTAAATTGTCTGCATATTTTTGTTTATTTATTTTGAGGAAAACATTAGTTTTTAGATATGTAAAAATATAATTCTGGCATCGATTAATTTTATTATTTTTTATACAATTTTTAAAAAAAATCTAAAAAAATTATAACACAATTTATAATATTTATTGTAATAGGTATATGTTCATTATAAAATCATAATACTTAAAAATCCTTAGCTATTGGTACTGTCATTATAATATATGTCATGAAGGGGGTTTTTGCTAATTTATGAATAACACATGAGGTTTTTTGCCACTTAAAATAGCGCATGGGGTTATTTGCCATTTAGAGATAGCACAGGGAACATGATCCACATTTACCTCAACATGTTTTTCAACATTTTTCACAACACCACATTTATTGAGAAGGTGTCCCAATCATTGACATTTACGACAAATATGAAGATAATTTTCATTGACAAGTTTTTGTTTAACATAAGTTATCTTACCTCCAATTTGTACGTCCCACTTGGTCTCCTTTTTCTTCAACTCAAGTTAATTTACTTCAATAAAAATACGAGAATAATCGGGCCGCAACAAAGCGATAGCACCTTTGTCAAGTCGAAACGGCTTTCCGAGATAGAAAATTATTGACATGAGGGCCTTTTTTCACAATAATGCATATTAAGATTGGGAAGACCAACCCAAATCGATGCAATTGGCGACTCGAGCTCTGGATTGAAATTTGGCGTCCATTTGAAGATCGTAGCCTCAACTTCTTGAAAGTCCAACAACTTTTTCAACTAAAGCCACATGTAATCTTCCTCTCTATCAAGTTGTTCATGACATGTCGAGGGCCAATCATACCAATTGTGTAATTGCCTTTAAGAGCAAATCTTGCAATCATACGGTGCATGAAAGTATACGACGGTTTACCAATCAAAAATTGAATAATAAGAACAAGACTCAATCGTTCATCAAGTTCCTTTACTTCATCTTCCTCAAAAATGATCATCGACTTGACTTTGAGCATATGAAACGTTTTAGGTTTGACAGATGGATCATCGACAAGCAAACAATCGATTTCGTAATTAAGATTCAGATTAGTAACTTATGCATATGAACCTTGCTTCAAAGGTCTTTGAATTTGAAAAGTTCCTAGATTATCCAGGGCAACATTGGGACATGCTAGATCCATCTTTTTACAGACAAAGTTTGATGAAATTTGAGGCATTTGATCAATGGGGGTGGCGAATACTTACTGCCAGTATTCTGAGGTTTCATTCCAAACTGGAGACCTCCGGTGAAGAAACGGACCTCGTATTTGGATCCAGAGGGGAAATAGGGTATAGTTGACCACGGCTAGCAAGTTGGCCGCCAGCGTCGCGTTCGCCGAAAAAAGTTGGTCGATGGCGGCTTGATCGACTAATTCCAGCGGCAGTTTTGGTGGAAACGTCCAACTGGTCGGTTAGTGGGGTGATCGGGGTGGGGCCTCTGTCGGGCAGCTAGTTTGCTGCCTTCAAGGGGTCACGGACTAGGCCTAGCAGGGTGTCGCGTGCCTTTAAGGTGCCCACGTGGGCGCTAGGCTGCGCCATAAATTTTAAGGCTTCAATTCACCCACCAAAATAAAAAATGTCCCAAACAAAGTAGGGTTCACTAGTTAGCCAACTCACTGGAGAAGACGACCACAATCCGTTGAGCGATGGTTGATCGTCGGAAAACCTCCAAAACCGTCGTTGACCCCGGAGGTGCAAACTTTTCGTCTCGGAATTGGCTGAAATTTTTACACCCCTTACAACTTTGCCTCCTGAGTTTAGTGGTGTGCTCGAAATTTTGAAATAACAAGTGCAACTATGCGTTCTAGATCAAATCAAAGCGTAAAAACACCAACTTGACATTTGTTAAAAATTTGCCAAAATGCATGAAAGTCGAGTATAATAAAAGGTCTAGACTTACACAATGCAATGGTGTGAAAATAAATCACACCCAATGAAGAAACAAGGAGATCCGAGAGAAATCAACGAAGAACACAAACTTGAAAAAATGAAGATCTTGAAAAAAAACCTTGCACAAACTTAAAAGCATGGTGGAGAGAGGCTTGAGGTGTGAAGTTTGGATGTGTGGGGTGCCGAAAAAATAAGAACATGGTAATTATAAGATTCGGGCTAATTTGCAAATATTTAGTGAGTTAAGAAAAATATAGGGTATAAAATATAATTAGATGTCTTAGTTTGGATTCGATTGTCAATATTAAACTTTATGTTGGTGTTGAAATGCAATTTAGTAAGACTTTTAGTAGAAATATAAAATTTAGTAGAATTGGGGTAAGTTTGCAAATATTTAGTTAGTTAAGAAAATTATAGGGTAGAAAATAGAATTAGATATCTTATTAGAATTCAGTTGTCAAGATTAAATTTTTTGTGAGGTTGAAGTTGTTATAAATGTTTAGAACTCAAAGAAAAGAGAGCAATATTATTTATCAAACTCTTTCTTATTCCATAATGTAAAAGTGTAGGCCTTCTATTTATAGAAAGGCTAGGATGAATGTCTTCACAATTTTCTAATATGGGACAAACAACATTCACAATGCAATTATATTTCATAACACTCCCCCTTGAATGTTCGTTTGACACATGCCTCGTTAAAAACCTTGCTAAGAAAAACTCAGCGGAAAAAAAACCTTAGTTAAGGGAAAAAGAGTGTAGTGCCTATTTACTCCCATTGATCATTACTTCCACTGATATCTTTGAAGCACCGCATTCCAATCTTGTGCACCAGTTTCTCAAATGTGGTTGTAGGGAGGGAGTTAGTGAATAAATCTGGCAGGTTGTCACTTGAACGGATTTGTTGGACATTGATTTGGCCTTTCTCGTAAAGATCGTGAGTGAAGAAGAATTTGGGCGAAATGTGCTTTGTTCTATCCCCTTTAATAAATCATTCCTTCAATTGTGCTATACATACCGCGTTGTCTTCATAAAAGGTTGTTGGAACTTCTTGCTTGGTCGGTAAACCACATGTTCCAAGAATATGTTGCGTCATAGATTGTAACCAAACACATTCGCGACTAGCTTCATGAATTGACAATAATTCTGCATGGTTAGTTGATGTAGCGACCAAGGTTTGTTTTACTGTTCTCCATGAAATAGTTGTTTCATCACAAGTGAAAACATACCCTGACTGAGAACGTGCTTTGTGTGGATTCGATAAATGCCATGCATCTGGATAACCAGTTAGATCCGATTTAGATGAAGATAAATAATACAATCCTAAATCGATTGTCCCTTGAAGATATTGAAAAATATGCTTAATGCCATTCCAATGCCTTCTGGTTGAGAAAGAACCGTACCTTGCTAATAAATTCACTGCAAATGATATATTAGGCCTTGTATTATTTGCAAGATACATTAGCGCTCCGATTGCACTAAGGTATGGTACTCCTAGACCGAGTAGTTCTTCATAATTTTCAAATGGTCGGAATGGATCCTTTATCACATCAAGAGATCTCACAATCATAGGTGTACTTAATGGATGTGCTTTATCCATATAAAATCATTTGAGTACTTTTGAGGTATAATTAGATTGATATTTCGTCATTTAAGTGCTCAATTTGAAGACCTAAAGAAAATTGTGTTTTTCCAAGGTCTTTCATCTCAAACTCATTTTTCAAAGAATTCATAATTTTTTATAACTATTCATGAGTTCCAATAATATTTAAATCATCAACATACACAGCAATGATAGCATATTCTGATCTGCATCTTTTGATGAAAACACAAGGGCATATATGATCATTTTTATAACCTTCTTTCAACAAAAATATACTCAAGCGATTGTACCACATTCTCCCACATTGTTTTTACCAATATAAACATTTATTTATATTAACTGAATAAATTTCGTTACGATTTAAAGCTTGTGCTTTAGGCAACTTAAATCCTTCAGGGATTTTCATATAAATAACATTTTCCAAGGATCCGTAGAGATAGGCTGTAACGACATCTATTAATCGCATTTCAAGTTTCTCATGTACTGCCAAACAAATCAAATACCTTAGGGTAATTGCATCAATTACTGGAGAATATGTCTCCTCATAATCAATACTCGGCCTTTGGGTATATCCTTGTGCCACAAGCTTTACCTTGTATCGCACAACTTCGTTATTTTAATTTCTCTTACGTACGAATACCCATTGATATCCTATTGGTTGTACGCTATTTGGTGCGGACCAGACATCCAAATACTTGACGTTTGCAAGTGAATTTAATTCAACATTGATGCGTCTTTTCATAAGGGCCAATCCTTTCTACGCCGACATTCTGAAATAAACGTAGGCTCAAAATTATCACATTCTTCCATAATGTTGACCGCTACAGTGTAAGCCAAAATTTCATCAATGTGAATATTATTGCGATTTCATTTGTTGCATGTTGTGACATAGTTGATTGATATTTCTTTATTTTCAGTAGGTTTTGGCGATTGAGGTTCTTCTGGAACCTTGTCATCTATGTCAACAGGTTCTGCGAGAATTGTTGTTTCCTCTTTTTGATCATTTTCAACACGTGCACCTTTTCTTTTTCGAGGATTTTTATCTTTGGAACCGATAGGCCTACCTTGCTTTTGTCGTGTTACAGACTCATTGGCAATACTTGGTTGTCCTTCGGGGACAACAATTTTAATTAGAGCATTTACAGCTGGTATATAAAACTTAGTCACTCGTTTCGGATCAGTAAATGCATCTGGCAACTGATTCGCAATATTTTGCATATGAATTATCTTTTGAACTTCAAGTTCACTATGCTTTGTACGAGGATCTCAAATTGATAGCGATAATTCTCTCCAAGAGATAGTCTTTTCCAACTGTTTATTCTCTCCCCCTAATGTTGGATAAATAGATTCGTCAAAATGACAATCAGCAAATCTTACTGTAAATAAATCTCCAGTCAATGGTTCTAAATATTTTATTATAGATGGAGATTCATATCCAACATATATTCCAAGTCTTCTTTGTGGACCCATCTTTGTGCGTTGTGGTGGAGATATCAGAACATATACCGCACAACCGAAATTCTCATATGGGAATTACTTGGTTCTAGATCGGAAACCATTTGTAAAGGGGAATTAGTATTATAACTTGTTGGTCTGATGCGTACACGTGTTGCTGCATGTAAAATAGCATGTCCCCAAGCAGAAGTGGGAAACTTAGATTTCATAATTAATGGTCTTGCAATTAACTGAAGACGTTTAATAAACGATTCAGCTAAACCATTTTGTGTATGAACATGAGCAACATGATGTTCAATATCTATTCCAATTGACATGCAATAGTCATTGAAGGTTGAGATGAAAACTCACCAGCATTATCAAGACGAATTTTCTTTAGAGTATAATCAGGGAATTGTGCACATAAACAAATTATTTGTGCAAGCAATCTCGCAATGCTAAATTGCGAGTGGATAACAAACACACATGTGACCATCTAGTTGATGCGTCAATCAATACCATAAAATATATAAATGGTTCGCATGGTGGATGGATAGGTCCACATATATCACATTGAATAGGTTCAAGAAATTTAGGATTTTCATGTTTGATTTTGGCTGGTGATGGCCTTGTGATTAGTTTGCCTTGAGAGCAAGCAACACATGAAAGTTCATTAGATTGAAAAATCTTCTGGTTTTTCAATAGGTGACCAAATGAATTCTCAATAACTTTTCGCATCATTATTGAACCAGGATGGCCCAACTAGTCATGCCAAATTTAAAATTCATTAGTAAACTTCTGGTTTATTGTGGCATAAGTTTCAATAACTTTGATTTTGGTAAAATACAATCCAGGTACCAAAGTTGGCAATTTTTCTAAGACATGTTTCTTTCCAAAAATAGTATAAGTAATATAGAGATATTCATTATTTCCTTCATCTTGTGTTTCAATATGATATCCATTCAAACGAATATCTTTAACACTCAATAAATATCTTCGAGCCTTTCGAGAAAATAATGCGTATTCCATTACCAACATTTTTCCTTTCGGTAGTAAAATAGTTGCTCTTCCGAAGCCTTCAATTAATTTTGTAGTACTAGCTATAGTACTAACATTTGCATTTTCCATATTTAAGTGAGAAAAATATTTTATATCATTGAATATGGAGTGAGTAGTAGCGCAATCTGCTAGACATATTTCTCCTTCGTTGTTTGAAGATGTTGCCAAATCATTTTCCATGTTTCTAAAAATAAAAGAGTAGGAGATATATATTAAAAACTTTTATTGAACTTAAAAACGGATACAAGGAAATTCAAAAAAACACACATGACAACAAACAAAGGTACATATAAGATAATACTGAACTTTAAACAAAACAACATGATGAAATGGAAAAACTAGACTTCAAGACCATTTAGCTATTCTCAGAAAACACCATGTGTCCTATTCCACCTTCAGGGCGGTCAAGATAGTCGGCAACGTCAAGTTGTGCCATGTCAAACTGTTCGTGTTCATTTGCATCTTGAACATAATTTATTTCGATATTTTCACCCCTCGCCTTTGATGCTTGGTAAAGGTCAACAAGATGTTTTGCTACTTTGCAAGTTCTTGACCAATGGCCTTTCATACCACATCGGTGATAAGTGCTTTCACGAACCCTTTTCGTTGAGCCATCATCTCTAATTTTCTCGGTCTCATTGTATGCTCTTTTGTTATATCTATTTTTAAATGGTTATAACGACCTCTTCCTCGGCCTTGACCACGTCCACGACCACGACCATATCCATGTCCACAACCATGCCCACAACCATTACCACGACCACGATAAGAACCATTGCCAAAATTATTGTGTGATGTTGCATTCACTTCAGGGAATGGGGCAGAACCAGTAGGACGAGATTCATGGTTCTTTATTAGCAACTCGTTATTTTGTTCAACCACCAAAAGACATGAAACAAGTTCAGAATATTTTTTAAAACCTTTTTCATGATATTGCTATTGAAGGATAATATTTGTGGCGTGAAAAGTAGAGAATGTTTTTTCGAGCATATCAGCATCAGTAATAGTTTCGCCACATAATTTCAGTCGCTGAGTAATTTTAAATATTGCGGAGTTGTATTCTCCCACAGTTTTAAAATCTTGTAATCGAAGGTGTATCCAATCATATCGAGCTTTAGGAAGGATAACAGCCTTCTGATGCTCATACCTATCTTTGAGACAAGTCCAGAGTTCTGCAGGATCTCTGAGTGATACATATTCATCTTGTAATTTAGAGAAAGATGGTGAAGTATGAAAATCATAGCCCTTGACCTTTCAATTTTCGGTAATTTGTTACCAGTTTTAATAGCATCGCCAAGGCCTTTAGCATCCGAGTGCAATTCTACATGCAGTATCCACTGTAAATAATTTTCACCATATGCATCCAATGGAGTAAAGTCTACGTTTGTAATATTTGACATGATGACTATAATGCAAACAAAATACCATTAGAATCATAATTTCATTATTTCAAGAAATAATACAAACATTATTACATGAATATAAAATAACAATATTAGTTGAATGTCATTACTACAAGCTAAAGAGGTAAAATTATCCCAACATAGAGAGTAACAAGAATTGGGTATTCTGTTCAAGAGTATTCACCAATGAAAAGCATGATTAGTGGAACGATATGAAAAAAAGTGAGGAATGTCTTAGTCATCATTTTTTTTCTTTGGTAATAAAGATTTTAGATCATAAAAGTGAATGAAGAATATAATCAAAACTTTGCAATTATATACTGAAAAAATGCAGTTGTTTGTTGGCCGTTAATGAGCCACTCGCGATGTCTATAATGATATAATTTTATAATAATTAATTCAATAACTTTGGAAATTATTTGCTTGCGTATAAAACATATATACATATTTTTCAAATAAGTCAAATAAGTCGATAGTTAAGCCATTTATATAATATGAAATAGAGGCGACAAAGTCGTCCATATAATTAATAACATAATAAAGAGAGGCAAAGCCTGCCATATAAATAGTAGGCTTTAGCCTTCCATAATGATATAGTAATAAAATAATAGTATAAATGGAGGCATAACCATCCGTATTTATAACATGGGTAATAATTAATAAAAATAGCAAATTGTGTACATTTTTCTTTTTGGAACTCAAACAAGAATGTCGATAAAATATCTAGCCTCTCGTGCGTATAACGTGTTATAAATGTTTTGAATTCAAAGGAAAATAAAAGAGAGTAATATTATTTATCAAACTCTTTCTTATTCCATAATGTAAAAGTGTATATGACAAAGGTGATAGGCCTTCTATTTATAGAAAGGCTATGATGAATGTATTCACAGTTTTCTAATGTGGGACAAACAACATTCACAATACAATTATATCTCATAACAGAAATGTAGATTTGGTGACAGTTAGATTGAATTTTTTGTTGAGTTTTTTTAGATGGCATATAGAGACGAGGGACTATCTTCCAAGGTGAGAGGAAGGGAAAGGGGAAGGAATCGGCTAGGAGTAGAGGGTTCCGTAGATCCAACACGACACTTTCATATGATATTTCTCATGACAATATGTTGGGTTAGATGGACGTAGACTCGTGGTCCTTTTTGGTACGAATTTACCATCGATGTCAGAGCCCAACACTACTGCAGCCGAGTCACCTCATGGCTTGGGTCACACTACACAGAGGATCACCAAACCTCTCTATAAATTTTGTTTGGCCGACATCGTCTCTCGGTGTAGCCAATGCAGGACCCTCCCAGCCCCCCCGGATGATCTGGATGCATTATATGATTCTAATACAGAAAATGACTATAGTATGGCGTGGTCTGAGCATGCGCGCATGTATTCCATAGAACCCTGAGGTTCAAAAGTGGATCGGATTTTGTCCATATAATGGATCATAATGGAAGCAACATTTATACATCTACTACTTTGAAGAAGCTGTTGAGGGGCAAGTGGACTTCATTTAAAAAAAATTGGAGCAATATAGTGAGAAAGCCTGGGAAATACTTAAGGTAATTTCTTAATTTAAATTGAGTATCAAAGTATTAGATATTTAAGTAAGATGAATTCTTTTATATTTTTTTATTCTAATCGTTCAGTTATTTTAAATATGCAGAAACAATATTAGCGGGATAACATCGATACCTTACGTATTAAGAACCGCTGGAACCGGTCAGACAACAAATGTTTATGTCAATCGCTGAACAACTTGAAGGTTATGTTCGAGAAGATAGCTGATAAACTTGAGTTGCGTGCTAGGCACAAAATATGTATTCCATAAGAGTTGCACAAGGGCTTCAGTGGCATGGGCCAAAACACCAAAATAGGTGCAAGCAGGTGAAGATTAACAGGGCCAAAGGAAAGCATGTTAATTGAAATGGTGGGAGGTGTTCCGGCGAGGAGATGGCTAAGGACGAACTAAGTTTTTATTTAATAGTTTAATTATTTTTCTTAATTTGTTATTCTTAAATCTATGATTAGATAGCTTTAATAATTTATTAATTGTGTTTTGACACAGGCGGCAGAGAAAGGGGTTACGGTGACAGAATAGCCATTGTCGTTCATATTCAAGCTAGGCCGACATATAATAAATGACGACGCAACGGAAGAGCGGGTAAATGAAAATGCGCACATAGCTTATGTAAGTAATCTATTCAATAAAATTAATTTACAAGTTAGAAATTATTATATGGTATTATTTGTGTGACATCTGATTTATTTTTTTATCACTGGAATTTCTTAATCGAGCTAAAGTAGTCACTAGTCACATCATATGGCCGACAAATATCAAGCGCATGTGGCTACTATGAAGTAGTCACATCAAAGAGAGTTGAGGCGGTCGAAGAAGAGGTGTGACAATATGAGTATAACAAGGCTCCACATCGTTATTTCCTCCATTGATCTAAAATTTCTCTTGCCATTTTTTTTTGTTTGTTATTAGTCATTGTCGATTTGATGAGGAGCTTCGGCCACCATTGGGGCTCCTCAGGCCTTATTCACAGAGGCGACCACTACCACTCCGAGCGCGGTGACCTTTCCTCCGACGGCTCCTGTTCCGATGACCTTGTCTCCGAGGGGGCATACCTTTCAGGAGCCCATACCTCCTCGTGGACCGGAGGAGCAGCCCTCCTCATGGACTGTGGGGGATGCCTATCGGGAGATCCTCCAGTTTTTTGCTTCCTCTAGCTCAACATCTGCCGTGGGGTTCCAGTTCCTGTTCACCAGCCTCAACTGGATGGGACTTATGGTACGTTCCAGTTCCATTCTCTTCTACTTTACTTGTATCTGTCTTCTCGTGTCATATGCTCGGGTCCTTACAGTTCTTTCTTTTTCCCCTCGTTTTTGTAGATAGGAAAGACTCGGGAGGCGGTTGCTGCCGTTGAGCAACATGGACTGAAGGACGCGGAGGAGGTGACAACACTCCAAGCGCAATTGGCGTCCCTTCGCTCCAAGGGTAGGGAGGACAAGATGATGGAGGAAGTGCTCCGGACGAAGATTTCCGCCTACGACTTTCGATGGAAGGAAGATCAGAAAGAGAAGGAAGTCTTGAGCATTTTGATGGTGCGGTTACAATCTGCGTATAATAATTTGGAGGCCTCGGAGAAGACTGTCACGTCTCGGGTTGCACTCCTTAAGAAGGAGTTGGAGGCTAGTCAAGCCAGGGAAAGAGAGCTCCAGGAACTGCTGGGCAAAACCACTGATCGAGCCGAGTCGGCCAAGGAGAAGTTGGTTGAATTCGTGCCTCCCAAGGAGGTGCAGAAGAAGGTAGAGGTTGTTGTCTTGCATGTTGTGGTAGAGGCAAAGCGGCAGTGAACTGAGCTTTCCGATAGGCAGCACGCGAGGGATGCTCTTGGGCATAGGCTATGGGGCTACTTGGAGTGTGTGAAGGTGGCACGAGGGGTGGTGCGGCCGGAGATCGACTTCAACATGACTTTTGATGTTTCCGGAGTGCGAGGCCTAGTGGTTCCGGGGGAGTTCTCTCACCTCATGCTCTGCAATTTCCTACCGCTTCCCCTTCCACGGAGGCCGCTTCTACCGCCTTTGCCGCTTCTCTTCTGACTACAGGGGTCTAGCTTAGGATTTCTTTTCTTTTTTGTTCTTAGCTTATTGTAATTTTCCAGTTTCGCCCTTAGAATTTTATTTTTCAAGAATGTAAGCATTTTCCGGGGGCTTCTCGGTTTTTAAATGAATGAACAGTTAGTTTGTCCTTTCTCTATTTTGTCTTTTCCACTTGTGAGCAATAGTAAATACTTAGCAACTATAGTGGCTCGGCCCTTTCATTAACATTTTTAGATAAGTACGATTAATTCTTGCTGGCCAAGTAAAAGCTTAGCAGGACGTGTCTTTATGCATGAGATTTCACCATCCTTAATAGAAATTTTACTGGACACATAGCCTTAATAATTAAATGACTTGGGCAGCTCATGCTTTTATCCATATTGTTAATGAAATGAGCAGAAAAATATATATATTTATATATAGGTGCTTAGTGAATACTGTTATACTCACTTCAAAATTTCACCTTTTGTACTTGCAGTATTTGATTCTTTATAAAGCCATACCTTGCCCGTTATTCTAGTGAGATTAATTAAGGAAGAGTAAGTTACTTACCTTGTCACGATGATGCCTCCATATTATAAGAAAGGCGGTTTAGTCTCTTCACGTAATTCTCCTCAGAATTCCGCTTGGAATCCTTCCCTGTTGTTGGGAGTTCGTCATGCCTCCTCGGAGAGTTCCGTTTTAGGGTCACGGGATACGCTCAGTGGGGGAGGTACTCCGACGAGGGCAACATCTAGGCCTTCGCATGTAAATCCCCATCGGATGAATCATATTTGTGAAGTGTTTATGAGCCGAGAGTCATATTCTCTGATTGATGAGTCCTTAGTGTTTGATGTGCTTCCGCTGGAGCCATCGAGGTTATTGGGACGAGGGCGCGTTGGTTCCGTCGTCGGTAATGAATATGGTGAGTCTTTTATGACTCTCTTTGCTGAATATAATCTGGATTTTGATAAGTATGATATTGTAATACCACATCCCGAGCAGAGGGCTTACGATCCCCCTTCGGTTTATCTTACTGTTTACCGAGAGCAGATACGGTGCGGGATGCGGGTGTTCTTCCACCCCTTTCTTCAAACTCTTTTTCAATACTGGTAAATATGCCTGAGTCAGTTGACACCCAACTCCTACGGCTATCTGGTGGGGTATATTTTGTGTTGTGAATTTGCCAATGTCTCCCCATCGGGTGGGGGCAATATTCGCTTTACGCCCCTGCTCGGGTGGTCCTCCCTTCTTTAGCCTAACTCATCGGGACAAGAGTAAGGCCTTCGTTCATGTGTCCAGTTCCCACTCTAGTAGAGGGGATTGGAGATGAGGGTTTTTCTTTGTCCGTCCGAGGGGTTTGTCGGCAAGATTATGGGGGGTACCACTCCGATGGGGTTTGGGTTATATTACTCCCAACGATACGACTTTGAGGAGGGATTGGGAGGTACTGTCCGGTACCGGCCTATTCTCGGGGACATATGATATAAACAGTTTGTTGGAGTTTCCCAAGACTCTCATCATGGCTGGTTTGCAGGAGGGGACGGAGATTTTTAATCTCCCGCATTAGCCTCTTTACAGTAACTTCTTTTTTCGTAAGTTCTTCTCTTCGTCTTTTGCTCATATGTGTTTTTAAAGCCTTCGAACTTCTTGTATCCTTTGCTTCTTGATAGGTACACAGATGGAGGCGTTTGCTATTAGGCCTTTTGATAGGGCTTTCTTAGGAGAGGTTGCGAACGGAGGGTATGCATTGTCGGAGGGTGGAAGTTCCGACCACTTGAGTTTTGAGGCGTTAACAAGTCCTTCGGAGGTGAGGAATTTGGGGGCTTCACCCGTGGCAGTCCCCCCCCCCCCCCCCCCCCCAGTTAACTTTTTGGCCCCGGTTGTAGAAGATCCGATAGCTGTACTGGCTCGAATGGATCTTCCGATGCTGCCACTGGCCTCGTGCTCTCCTCCTCGGGGGGACCTTAGCATTGTGTACGTGGTTAAGGAAGGCTCTCATTTTCCAGTTGTTGGGGGTTCTCGGCCCCTCGGAAGGAGTCTTGATCGGGTTTTTGCGCCACCACTCGAGGAAAACCCTCCTCTCGGGGAGGTAGTATCTTTCCTCATGCCACTTCAGCTGTTAGTTTTTGCCGCAATTACTTGAGTGGTCTGTTGAATGCGACCGATTGCGAGTTGATGAAGACTTTGCCTTTGTCTAGTCTTCAAGATTTAGCCTGCAAGGATTTGTGCGAGGTATGGTAGTGATTTATTCTATTTAATACTGACCTTTAAGTGTTCCTCGTAGCAATAAACTTGGCTTTTGCAGATCTACATGGTGTTGAATGCCATCGGATCTAGGGGAAATCCTCTTCGGACACTGATTTAGTGTACCGTCGTAGACATGAATTGGAGCAAAGTTTGCTGGAGGCACAACAGGAGATTGCCCAATTGAAGGCGGATCGTGAAACTGCTCAAGATGTTCACGATGGGATCTTGCAGGCCGAGCAGGACAAGTCGTGGGACTTGGAGCGCCGTTTAATGTTAGAGAGAGCTCGTGTGTTAGGTTTGGAAGAAAGATTAGGGGAGCTGAGGGACCAGATTCGTTCCTCCGATGAGCAACTGTTGTGCGTCACGAGGGAGCAAGACGCGGTTAACCAGAAGGTGTCGGAGATGACCCGTAGTCACCGGTTGGCTTTGGTTGTGGCCCGAGTCCAAGCTATTTTGGACATTGATGACCCGTTACTTCTTCGGGATTCCTTGCACCAGGAGATGCGTGACTTAGTCCGCATCGGGTAACGGTTGTGTCGGGATGCCGTGCAAGCTTTGCCAGAGTTTCCTTCGGGTCTGACTGTTCCTGAGCTGAGCCTTCGCTAGGTATTTTCAGAGGTTTCTTCGACAGAGGATCCGGTCGTATCACTAGATGATCCCCTCAGTTTGTCCATGGAGCAACGCCGTTGTATAGTCAAAGAAGGAAAGCGTCTGATGGGGGGCGCTTAGTATAAGGGTTTTTTTGTTGGTATAAGGGCCTTTGTATAGGATATGGTCCGATATACCTATAGTGTGTGGGGCTTCGTTGTTTGTATCAAATGGCCCATCGGGTTAGGTTGCTAAGATGACTTACATATAGAGTCATCATTTTGTCAGGCAACCCTATTTCCTTTTGTATTGTAATGGAACCATCTATATATAAACAACTTTATTTATTTATGTACAAACTGTTGCATTACATCAAGCATAGTATTTTCTAAGATTGAGTGAGTTTCAGGTGTTGTGTAGCACTGCGCCTTCGGAGTTGGCGAGAAGATAGGTTGCGGGTCCGACGATTCCCGCTATCTTGTAGGGTCCTTCCCATCGGGGATCGAGCTTGCCTACGTTCTTGGAAGCTCCGACCCGTTTCATCACTAAATCTCCAACTTGAAAAGTTCTAGGTTTTACCTTAGCGTTGTAGTATCGTGACATCTGGGCCTTGTACTCTTCAATCCGGATGGCGGCTCGTGCCCTCTTTTCTTCAAGGAGATCAAGGGCCAGGGCTAGGTTGGAGCTGTTGGCGACTTCCTCGTATTCTCGGACTCGCCAGCTTTCCACTACTACTTCGGGGGGCACCACGGCCTCACCCATGGCAGTTCTTTGTATGGTCCAATAAGCCCACAGGATGCCAGGTATCTCCTCGACCCATTTGGCTTTATGCCAATCAAGTCTAGCCTTTATATTCTTCAGGAAGGTTTGGTTGGTCCTTTCCACTTGACCATTTTCTTGGGGGTATCCCACCGAAGCAAACCGATGCTTAATCTCCCAATGGTCGCACCATTTTTCTAGTTTTTGGCTTGTGAATTGTAGCCCGTTGTCACTTACCAGGTTTCAGGGGATCCCGAACCGGCACAGTATGTTCTCCACAAGAAATTAACAACCGCGCCTACTGTGACTCGGGCCAAGGGTTCAGCCTCTACCCATTTGGTAAAGTATTCAACCGCTACTAATATGAACTTCTTTTGCCCTGCATCGGGGATAAGGGGTCCTACTATATCAATGTCCCATTTAGAAAAAAAGGGCATGGGGTTAGACTAGGTTCCCATGGGGCCGCTGGCCAATGGATTCGGGAGGCATAGGCCTGGCAAGGTTTACACTTTTTTGCATACCTTTGGTTGTCTTTAGCCATTGTGGGCCAGTAGTAGCCTTGCCGAATCAATCGCCCAACCATGCTTTCGCCCCCGGTATGGCTCCCACACGTCCCTCCATGTACTTCCGCTAGGACTAGCTGGGTTTCTTCCTCATTAAGGCATCGGGCGTGGGGGAAGGAGTAGGTTCTTCGGAACAGCACTCCATCCTTGAGGAAGTATCGTATAGTTTTTTGGGACATCATCCGTTGTTCAGTCTTATCTTCTGAATAGCCATCGGGATCTTGCAGATAGGCTTTAATGGATGTCATCCAACTCCTCGGGGAATCTGTTGTGCCATTTATATCTTTGCTCTCCCTCTTCTCTGATTCACTTGTCTGTAACAGGGTGATTTTCCGAGTGTGAATGGTGGTTGTTTGGGTAGCCATCTTGGATAAGGCGTCCGCTTCCTGGTTTTCCCCTCGGGGAATTTGGGTGACTTTGCACTCATCGGACTATCCTTGTCTTTGATGGACTACCCGAAGGTAGTCCTGCATCCTTTCTTCTTTGGCTACATACGAGCCATTGACTTGCTGAACAATCAGTTGAGAGTCGATGTGGATGAGTATCCTCCTTATTCCACCTTCTTTTGCGAGTCGCATTCCGATGAGGAGCATATTCGGCCTCGTTGATGGATATAATCAATTCTAATTGCGAAGTGGAGCATTTCCTCTTCCACTTCTTGGTTTACTAAGACTATTCCTGCTCTCCCGTGTGTATTTACAGAGGAGCCATCTACGAAGGCGTGTCATAGGGGCTCTCTTTCTTCGATTCCGAGGCCTGTTAGCTCCATTACGAAGTCCGCCAAGACTTGCGCCTTGATGGAGGGTCTCGGGGCGTAGGAGATATCGTACTCGGTAAGTTCTATGGCCCACTTTATCAATCTTCCCGATGACTCGGGCTTATTGAGAATCGCCCGCATAGGGTGCTTAGTCAACACAGTGATCGGGTGTGAGAGAAAATATGGGCATAGCTTTCGTGCCGCAGTAACCAACGTCAAGACGAGTTTTGCAGTTAGGGTATACCTGGTCTCTGCTCCAAGGAGAGTCTTGCTGACATAGTATACTTGGTGATGTTCTCTATCTTGTTCTTTGACTAACACGGCATTGACGGCTTCTTCTCCGACAGACAAGTAGATGAAGAGCTCTTCTTGAGGTGACGGTTTTACCAGCAAGGGCGGTTTCACCATATACTTTTTTAGTTCTTCGAGGGCCTCTTCGCACTGGGGGTCCAGTGGAATTCCTTGATGTTTAGGAGTATCTTAAAAAAGGGAGTCCTTTTTCTGCCGACTTAGAAACAAATCGACTTAGGGAGGCCATTTGGCATGTTAGCTTTTGAACGTCCTTTACTATCTTCGGAGTGGGTAGTCCCACGATGGCTTCAGCCTTTTCGGGATTGACTTCTATTCCCTCCGTGACCATGAATCCCAAAAACTTTCCTCCTCGGATGCCAAAAGAGCATTTTCTAGGGTTAGCCTGCATCCCAAAATTATCCATGATGACCAATGGCTTTCGCAGGTCTTCAGGATGGTCTTCCGCGGTATTACTTTTAACCACCGTGTCGTCCACATAGACTTCCATGATTTCACAATGAGTTCATCAAACATGAGACTTACCAGTCTTTGGTAAGTAGCTCCGGCATTCTTGAGTCCGAAGGGCATTACTAGGTAGCAGAATGTACCTGCGTCGGTGATGAAGCTAGTCTTGTCCTGGTCATCCGGATTTGGTTGTATCCCTGGTCTCCGTCTAGAATTGACAACAGCGCGCATCCAGTGGTGGAGTCGACCAGTTGATCTATACTGGGGAGGGGGTAGCAATCTTTTGGACAGGCTTCATTGAGGTTGGTAAAGTCCACACACATCCGCCATCTTCATCAATGTTGGGGACTAAAACTACATTAGCCAGCCATTCGGGTATATGACCTCCCTAATCTACTTTAGACTAAGGAGTCGTTGTATCTCTGACCGAATAATTTTGTTACCCTCTGGTCCCATCTTTCTCTTTTCTTGTTGGACTGGTTTTGACCCATGGCTTCCCATTAAGAAAGTGTTGACATACCTTGTCGCTGATTCGTCTGGGCGGTCCTCCTTCCCAGGCGAAGAGGTGATGAAATTGTTTGAGGATAGAAGTTAGTTGAGCTTCTATTGTTGGTTCCATATTGGTACCCAGTAATCATCTTCTCGGGACTTCCTTCTACCAATTCCACCATCTTTAATTCTTCTACTGGTTGAACCCGTGCCTCTTCTACTTTGCACCTTTTGTTATTCCCGAGGGTGAGTTCGCCTTCTTCCGATACCTGAGAAGGTGGGAAATTTTACCTTAAGATGAAGGGTAGAGGGGATGGCTTCGAAAGCTCGGATGGACGGCCTTACGCATATGGCGTTGTACGTCCGTGACGAGGCCTCCACTACCCAGGATTTGGTGGGTTTCGTTCTTCGAATGGCTCCTTCTCCCCATGACATCGAAAGGATAACAATTCTGAAGGTATTGGAAGCTTCTCCTGAGAAACCTACGAGGGGGAGTTCAGCCATTTCCAGTTGCTCCTTCTTCAATCCCATGGCAAGGTACGTGGGTAGGAACAAGACGTCCACGGAGCTACCCGTGTCGATAAGAATTCTTTGGATTTCGAATCCATGAATGATGGCCTCAATCACTAAGGGGTCTTCGTGAGGGTATATCACACCCTTCAAGTCCTCGGGTCCAAACGTGATACTAGGCAGTTTTGATCCTTGCACGGAACACACGAAGAGACCTTGCTCAGCCTGCCTTGCTTCTTTCAAGTACTTCTTCTTTTTACCTTGGGGTGTTATTGAAAGGTCTCCTCACTCTATCATGTTAATAGTCCGTCCCGATGGGGCGTTATCTTCATATGTCTCGGGGGGAGGAGGTGGGTTTCGTTGCCCCGTGGTTTTTTCTCGTGACTTCCGATTAGGGGTCACCTCTTCTTCTTCTTCTTTTTCCTCTCGTGGTCTTTTCCATACATTCTGCTTAGGCTCTTCGAGATTGTTCACCTTTAGATAGTTTTTCAAGTATCCTGCCTCTAAGAGGCGAAGGATTTCCCTTTGTAGAGTAGTGCATTTCTCGGTAGTATGCCCATAAGTTTTATGGAATTTACAATACTTACCCGTGCTTTTTTCTCTATCAGGGAACTTGGCTCGCTTGGGCCAGCGTAACTCTTCGTTGCCCCTCATCACGTTAAGTATTTCTATGGGGGCCACGGTCATCGGGGGCAGGGGCACTGGCCAAAGAAACTTCTTGACCGTACCGCCATCGTCTTTACACTGAGACGGTTTCCCTTCTTTACTCTTTTCTCTAGTTTTTGTCTCCTGCTCGGTGCATTCGTGATATTCGTCATTTTCCATACGCCCCTTCGTACCTTCAGCTTCCTCCATTAGGATGTAGGCCTCTGCTTGTTGCATGAGTTCAGTCATAACCGTAATATGATTTCCCATGAGGTATCAGAAAAATTCGCCCGCTCGGAATCCTTAAGTAAGTATGTCAGATAAGATGGTGGTGCTAACATTCGGGACATCCAACGCTTCATCAGTGAAGCGCTTTATGTATCCTCGCAGGGATTCGTTCTTTTGTTGTTTGACAGTAAAGAGGTACGTGGCTGATTTAGGGTATCGCCGATTATAGGCAAATTGCCTAACAAATAAGTGGGTCAGTCGATCAAAGCTATCGATGGAGTTAGGTGGGAGGTGGGTAAACCACGCTTGCGCCCGGCCTCCAAGGGTAACAGGGAACACGCGGCAAAGAACGTGGTTCGGGGCAGAATTGAGGTCCATTCCGACCAGGTATTGGTGTATATGATCTTGCGGATCTTTCCCATCCGCTTCTCCAGTGTACAAAGGAACGTTAACGGGTCGAATCCCCGAGGGGACGGACGCTAGGGCAATCTCGGGGATAAAGCGGGAGATTTTGAAGGTAGGATCCTCCTTGGGGCCCATAGTTTTCTTGATATCACCCATTTCCTTTCGGAGGCCGTCAAGGATTCCATAGGGTTTGACTTTCACCCGCGGTCTAAGGGGAACAACCCTCCCCTCTGATGGCCAGACCTCTGTGTTCTGAGAATCCTGCAGAGGCACGCGGCGCTAGGAGTAAGAGGTAGGGCTCCATCTTGTTCGAGGCCAGTCTTCTTCCACATGGTGGCCTCTCTGGCGGAAGGATTCGGAGGGCGCATCCCGAGGGCTCTCGTATCCCAGTGGGGTTCTCCGAGTCTCAGATTCCCATCAAACCAATGATCTGACAGAGTTTCTTCTGAATCTCCTTGTTGAGTCGGACAACTTTCACTGTGAAATAGATTCTCCATAATAGGCATCACTTTGTTGAGATAAATTACAGGTGTTGAGATATAGATAAGAGGATAAGATAAGATATATCTTTTATCTACTAAGCGCTGACCATGATGATCTTTATTCCATCTGAGAGCTTCTTGGATCTCCGATAAGCGGGTTTTTCTGGCTGTCTCCGATGGGATGGATCATCCGGGAAGGTTTGATATGTGATCTGGGGTGTTGTCTTTTCTAGACGTGTCCCCTATGAAAGGTTTTTTTTGTGGCGTAGACTCCGATAGATGATTTCGTTTGGGGCGAAGTCCCCGATGGCCCCTTTGCTGCCGTAGGACAATGTACGTGTCTATCCACGTAGTGCGGATTCTAAGGACCTCTAGGTTTTAACAAGGGATCTCTCTTCAGGTTTGGTCTTCGGGATTGGTATTCCAAGAGTGTTTCAGATGTATTAGTGTTCAGTAAAAAAGTATTCTCGTAAATTCTGAGACTCGGAGGTCCATTGTTGTCCTGCTTGGCGCATTAATAAATATATAAATGGTTTGACTACTTCAATATACAGTTAACTAAAAACGCAGGCATAATCGACAAAATCACCATTTATCATTGTTTTAATTACAATGAAATCGTGCATTCTCTGTTATATGATAACAAAGATTGTATCTGAGTTAAGAGGGGGAATCTGTGTGCATTTGTAATACATGTGAGTTACTACTAATTCATCACAGAATTATTTGTGTGCGAAAATTAAGGACGAACATTGTATTTTGGTTTTGATCAATGGCCATTGCCTTGTATTATTCAATAAGAGAGTAATAATAACACCTGAACACGATTTTTACACCTCTTTAATAAAAATAAGTTACAAGCAGCCTTAACTCGAAATATAAATTATATGTTGATATTTGGAATTAAATTTCAAAAGTTTACATTGCAAGACAAATTGGAGTTCGCATGTTTGCGGTTGTGATGGCGTGGTTCTTGTTTTACTTGATAAACACAGTGAATGACAGTTCTGGAGAGGACATGTTTGGAGCTGTAATGACAGTTCTGGAGAGGACATCCTCTTAACTAAATAAGAGAAATAAACATGTTTGCGTATTTGTATCCTCTGATGGTGGTGGAGAACATCCTATGATTTACACACAATAGTAATGAAATACATAACATGATCTTACTAGCACCATCAATTTTGAGATAATGCCTGGCGATAATGCTTCAACAGAGAAATAATCTAACATGAGGTATAAACCACAATGGACAATTTAGAAAAAAAACTACAAAGAATGGATAAGAGTAAGGACTCAATACAGGGGCCATTCAGTCCCGAAAGATGGTGTTGTTTTATATAAATTTCCTAACAGGCTGCTGCTGTCCAATATACATATCTTCACCATGAAATGAAAAAGAGAAGATATGTGAGTAATAAAAGAGATGATATAATAAATGTAATTCTCATGGCCAATCCCAAGAGATAATTGCGAAATTCGCTACTCAAGGCGATAGGATATGACAATGCTTCACAAACTTCGGAGATATCACATGGAGACCTCAACAAAGATAACAAAGCTTTTTTTAGCGACAAAAAACAAATGGGTTGTACGAACACAGGTATAATAATAAAGTCCGCCCCAATATAATGTTTTTTCATCGCATGAATAAATCGAAAAACGATTACAATTTTGAAATAAATAAAAGCCACAGCTAGGATAGCCTTCCCTTATGGAAATAAGCAGGAAAAACTTGAAAGACGATGGTGGCCTGTAAATCAATGTAGCTTATGAATCTGTTAAGTACTGTCCACATATTATAAAATAATAAAACAGTACTAGACCGTCAATAAGCACCTAACTACGAGATCAAAATCACATCTTGTTTTTTTTCAAAATAATAAAGAGAGGCCTCAGAATTGCAGAATAGTCAGCAAGGACCCAATAAAGGGGCCATTAAGTCCCGAAAGATGGTGTTCTTTTTATAACAGATTTCCTCCCTGGCCAAACCCTAATAATTCAACAACAATTAATAATAAAAACAAAAGGATCAAAAATGTAATTCTCATGGCCAATCCCAAGAGATAATGGCGGGTTTCCGCTACCCAAGGCGATAGGATATGACAATGCTCTACAAACCCTTCGGAGATCTTAATTAATTAATAATAAAAAAAGACCTCAACAAAGGTAACAGGGCTTTTCTCTAGCGACGAATAAAGAATTTAAAAACACTTGGGTTGTACGAATACTGGATGTAAGATTCGCCCCAATTGTGTGCTCATCGTCGCATGAATCTTCTATCAAATTATTCATCAAAAAAAAATAAAAAATAAGAAGAGAGGGAATGAATGGAAGCCATTCGGTATGAATGAATTGGCGAGTTATGATTGTGTGTTTATCAGTGTCGGCTATGATAATTGTGATAAACCCTAATGCTGGTTGAGAGAGTTGAAGAATTGGGAAGTGTTGACGGTTTATATAGAAATTGAAGAATAGATAATGGCCGTCAGATGTTGATCTAACGGTAAGCTATTGGCGGCCAACCCTACTGACCAACGCTAATTTACAACTAATAAGGGTTTTCTTTGGCGGTGTAACTTTTTTGCCTAAGATGGTAATTAACTGGTTGAGGATTCAATTTGGCCCATAGAAACTAAATATCGTATTTATTAATTAGAACTAAAATTATCCAATTAAATATAAATGAATGACAAGCTTTGTAGAGCAAAAAATATGCAAACACATATATTCTTTAATCTTAATATTTAAAGAATTAAAATAATGATATCCATCAAATCTTAAAATATGAAAATGATTGTAAATTAAATATGAGGACATGGAAAATTTTCTCTACCAACTCCCAAATATTAACAAATGATAAGAAAATTCAATCAAATCAAGCATTCCAAATCGTAAGATTTAATTACAATCATCCATCTCATTTTAAAAAAAAAGTTAACAAAGTTCTTCATCTTCAATTAGTTATTATTTTTTAAAAAAAAAATTAGAATTGTATTATAAGTTCTTAAATTTACATAATAAAGTTAATTACAAAGATTTTAATTCAAAAATAAACTTTTTTTGGGGGGGGGGGGGGGTTTCTTTTTTATTTTTTCTGCTTTTTTTAAAAAAAAAACTTATTAGTTATTAAAAATTAATTTATTTAAATTAGAACTATAAAATAAGTTTTTATAATTTTTATAATATAGTTTATAAAGAAATATTAATATTATAAATTTGAGAACATGGTAGCCACATATGACAATATTTGATGACATGGCAGCCACATGGCCAAAAAAAGTGTGTCGGACATATTTGAAAAGTTATAGGGCAAAAAAACAGCTAAAATAGTTGCAGGGCATTAAGTAAAGTGAGCAAGAGTTATATGGCATTTTTAAAAACTCAGCCTTAAATTTATGTATATTGAATTTGAAATATTTTTCTTGTCTTTTAATTTCAGAGATCAGGAATTTGTTATAACAAATGCGCAAGCCAAGTGGGACTTTTCTACCTCTCGTCTCTCTTCATCAAGAACAATAAGTCAACCATATGTGCCAATCAAGATGAGAACTATGTCTGATTTACTATCTGATCCGTCCACGAAGATTCTAAGTGAAGTTGTCTAAGACATTGTTCAAAGGGACTCATCTATCTACGACATGAACTATAACGAAGGTGTTGAGAATGATAGCTCTTCCCCATCAACTCCTCGATCCACTTTAGGTATTTTTTTTTCTTCGCTAGATACGGTGCCTGCATTGACAAAAAATGCTACAACTTTGAACAACTTGGGGTGCTAACTAACGCAATAGAGATGTTGAATAAACATGTACAAGAGCAATATTTTAAGATATAAAAGCTATTGAGTGAGGAAGACAAGGCTGAAGAAAGTTGTGGAAAAGGAAGTGAAGTTTGGAGGCTTTGAAGAAGGCGAAACATTCATACTACTGAGAAGGAAAAGTCTGCTGCCAAAGAGTTTCAAGTCTCCTAATCTATGTTGATCAACTAAATAAGTTTATCATGGGAACTATCAAGGACATAACGTGGCATACCAAATGCCGAGAGAATGTGGATCATATGATTCATCGATGTTCAACGATGCTTGGAAACACTTTGCTTCGAGTCATCCGAAGTTTACCACATAGTCTAAAAATGTAAGGTTAGGATTTTGCACGGGCGAATTCACCCCGTGATGTAGCTCTTCGGGCCCTTAATTCTAATTTTTTTCATACATGATCCTAACAGCCCAGGTAAGAACCTTGATGTTATCCTTTGGCCTTTGATTGATGAACTAGTTTCTCTATGGCAAGATGGTGCTCACACGTACGATAGCTTTAGACGACAAAATTCTCAGTTACGAGATTGTGTTCTTTAGACTATAAGTGATTTCGCAGCGCATGTGATGTTGTCTTTGTGGAGTACGCATGGAAGGTTGTCGTGTTCTTACTGAATGGAGTACACTTAATCATTCCAACTTGTGAGCGGTAAGAAAACCAGTTTCTTCGATTGTCACCGTAGATTCCTACCAATGTATCACACTTTGAGGAGTCTTACAAGGACCAAATAGAGGAAGACCTACCTTTGCAGAGGAGGACAAGGGTAGAAATGAAACGTCACATTGCACATCTCTCTGACGTGGGCTTTAGAGAATGTAGATAAACCATCCAAGAGTTTGGAAGGCGCCACAATTGGCGTCACATGAGTATATTTTGGGAGCTCTTTTATTGGTCCACAAACTTGATACGTCATAACCTAGATGTGATGCACTGGGAGAAGAAATCCTTTGACAACATAAAGAACGCGGTCATGGATGACACTGACAAGACCGAAGACAATATTCTCATGAATAGTGAGTTTCTTTTAGTGAGTGGATGAGATGGTAAAAATTACAAAACCCCATGCGATATATTGTCTAACAATGGATCATAAGAGGCTATTGTGTGAATGGTTATCCCATTTAAAGTTTCTCGATGGTTATGCTTCTGACATCGGTTGTTGCGTGCAGATGTAGAGTCAAAAAGTAACTGGAATGAAAAGACATGATTGTCATATTTTTGTGCAACAATTAATTCCTGTTGATTTTTAGACTTCTTATAGGATAGCGTATGGAGTACTCTAGTAGGGGTTAGTAATTTCTTTAGGGCATTGTGCGCCGCTGACATTCGCAAGTCTGATATGGCAAACCTTGATAGTTTGATAGTGCAAACAATATGTAAACTAGAGATGATATTTTTGCCTTCGTTCTTTGACTTTATGGACCATTTAGCGATTCATCTACTGTGGGATATGTTTGTGTATATTTAATTGTTCTTTATTTCTTTTGTGCAGGCATATGTTTGTTTTGAAAAATAGTGTTAGTAACAAGGCTAGGATTGAGGGTTCTATCGCTGAGGCGTACCGAACATCTGAAATGACAAACTTATGTGATCATTATTTCAAGTACAATTTTTGATACACGGAAAGCCAGCTTGGACCAAAATGAAACAATGATTGATCCAACCTCATTTGTTGAATTATCTGTGTTTCGAAAGATTGGCGAGTCGGTGGGTCAAGTTGCCACAAAGCGACACTTAACCTTTGACGAGCGCAAGGCTACCGAATTGTACAGCAAATGACTCCGAGATCGATTGCTCGATATGGTTAGTGATCATTATTCTAAATGTGCAATTTCCTAACTTAATAGTCTAATATTTCGATAGCAATTATCCGTTTTGTAAAAAACTAATTAATTTTCACCCAAATTGTATTGTATCAGTGTTTTTGACGAGGAGATGTGCGTTGGACTTGACGACGATGCGATCCACCAGAGACGTAATGGACAGTTTGTACAAGTGTTTAAGGAAATGCTATTCTCTAAACGGTACAGCGTTGATCCATGCCTACTTGACTTGGCTATTGGACTAAAGATCACATTGATCTCTTAGAAGAATGGCTATGTGATTAATAGTCCTTGTTTTCACACTGAAGAATACAATTTGGAAAAAAAAAAATAAAAGAACAATGGAGTATGCGTCACGTGGTGCAGGGGTGGGGAAGATGACACTTACTTCTATGGTAGTTTGACTGAGGTGCTTGAGCTAGTATACTCCGATGAGTTACTGGCCGTGCTTTTCAAGTGCATATAGTATGATACCAGCTCTCGTGGGACGCGAGTCCACCCTACGTACCGCTTGACTGAGCTAGATCCAAGACGTTGTCTCCCATCTGGTGAAGCAGAACCATTTAATGTTAATTAAGCACAACATGTGTACTACGCTTTGTATCCTTGGTAGAATAGAAGACAGAGAAAATGGTGATGGGTTGTGTTCACACACGTGCTAGACATGTTGTTGACATGAGTTCTCTGATGCACCGATACCGATACAAGACGACTATGCAGTATTCGATACATATCGATGTCGATTCAGATACCGATACCAGTTCTGACGTATCCGCTACGCCACGTGGCGTATCCTTTAATTTTTAAATTAAAAAAAATCTCGATACGTATCCAATAAGTTTTTTTAGGCGTATCGAAACTATTATAGGTCTTTTTTATAAACTTTTAATATTTGATGGGTTAAATATTTAAATATAAATTCCACCAAATATAAATGAAAAAAAAAATGAAAATCTCTTTATCAAGGGTACGAGTCAAGTTTTATTATTTTTATAATTATACTTTTCTTTTTTTTATTCATAATCACCACCACCACCACCACCATGCGCCATCTTCACTCCACCACCATGTGCCACCATAATTATACTTTTCTTTTTCTATTTATAATCACCACCACCACCATGCGCCATCTTCAAGTTGGTTATGTTGTTGTTTAACTTATTAGTCATAAATAATTCACGTTTATATGTCTTTTTTCATATTTGATGCATGACTTTTTTTAATGTTAAACATTTTTTTGTGTATTTCTAATTTTTCTTATTTAAGTTTTAAATTTTATTGCTTGTTAAAAATAAAAAATACATATAATAAATATTAATAATTATTTATATATAGACGTATCCTTGCCGTACCGGTATCAGCTGTTTTTAAAAAATGCCATATCGGCGTATCCGTACCATACCGTACCCGTACCGCGTATCAGAACCCGTGCAACGTAGCATGAGTTATATGAGTACTTGGAACAACTAATCGAGGAGCACCTGAAACTATATACCAAGAAGAAAATGTTTCCGTGACGGGCTTAGTCGTTGACCTGACTTCTTTTAAATTGACTCAGTTAGCCGTGGAGGGTGAATTTGTCCAAGTGGCAATTGAGGATGACCCTATTGCAGTGAGTAGTGAAAAATGCGATGTGGAAGATGAGGATGGACTAGTTGAGGTACAAGATGATGATATCAGTGACTCGAATTATGAATAGTGTTTTTTTATATAAACGGGCGAGTTTTCATAGTTGTGTATTGTATTTCAAAATTTAACTTCAAAGTAGAAAAACCCACTTACCGGGGATCCAAGAAGCTTTCGGATGAAATAAAGATCATCCTAGTCAGCGTATAGTAGATAAAAGATATATCTTATCTTATCTTCTTATCCATATTTCAACACCTGTAATTTATCTAAACATGCACACCGACACATGCCTCTAAAAAATTCTATATAAAGGGAGGTAGTCTCATAGTTAAAAAAGGCTCAGATTATTACTCACAATCACCAACAAGAACCTTTGAGTGGATTTCAGTGAATAAAAGGAAGAGATATTCTCGTAATATCATTATTTTCATAATATCATTAGCTTCTGGGCCACGGACATAGGCATTCCAACCCAAAATAAATCAGTTAATTAGGGTATAATTCCAAACCTGTTAACAATGTAATCTTGTGCAGGAACTAGATTTGTTTTGAGACCGAAGAAGCATCATAATTTGCTGTATTTGTTCTAGGAGACAACCCTTAATTGAGATGTTTTAGACATGCGTGAAATGCTCTTTCTCGTTTAACTTTCTCGCTAGGTGGTCTACCATGGATTGTTCAGCACGTCTCACGAGTGTGCCAAAGTTTCTTGTAGAAGTCACACCACGGTTTCTGTGTGTCTCCTTGGTGCTAACCATGTACCATTAGTGCAATTGTGCCATTTCCAATGTCACTAACAGAGGTGGTGTTGTTCATATTTTTCCACTTGCTCTACTCAAGTAGGACCTCAGAGAAGACTTCACGGTATGAAGGAAGTGGTTTTCGACCAAGAATCCTTCCCTTGACCATCAAGGTTCTAGTTAACGGTGCAAGGAACATGAACACATGATCATTTTCCTCGCGTTTCTTTTGTCGAGTGAAGGACTGTGCTTTCCTAGACATCATCATAACATTGATCAAATTCTTGCCACAAAGCGACCATCTCATTGTAGTAGGTTGTGACATCCCTACCGTCTTGTTTGGACTACCACAATTTTGTTTTCAACTCAAAAATTTGATAAGAGTTCTCCAGGGCTGAGTAGGTTTCTCGAAATGATTCTCAGACATTCTTTGTAGTCTTTATGAACATTAGATTTTGGCTATCAATGGTTCTATAGAATTCAGTAACCATGATGTCAACAACGAATTTTCAGACCTCCGTGTCTTATATCCATCATCCTCTTCACGTGGTTGGGGAGTTTCTCCTGTTAAATAACCGAGCTTTCCCCTGTCGTTAATTGCCAGCTTGATTGACTATGACCACTCCAGGTAGTTGCAGCCATTCAAGCTATGTGCAGTTATTTGCATCGAAGAATGAACAACATCTGAAGTTGAAGTAGTTTTAGTGACAAAAATAGGGATGACAACTGATTTAAGGCTGAGATCAAATTCATCTTCCATTAGAAAAAAAAATAAGCGAAAACAACTTTCAGAGATTAAACTCTTGTACCATGTAGTTTTAATGAATAAAATGAAGTACATTATTCATATCAACCGTCGGGCTTAAATGGAGTTATTAGATAAGTCACAATGTCTACAGGATAAAACTAAATAACAACCTAAAAGATAAGATTTAAAAGCTGACTCTCCCAAGACTAAGCACCGACGCGTTTGGATGCAAAATAAATTGTGTTACTTTATTAATGTGGTGATTAATTCCGTATTATTATTTATTAATATCGTGTTTGGTTAATTCTTTGCACCTGCTCATTAATTTATCAATGAACCTTAAGTTGGTGTTTGCTTCACTTCATTTAACCCCACCATTTGGACACAAAACCATTTTTACCCTCATCTTTTATAGTTGGTTTTTTTATTTAAACAAAAAGAAAAATGGACAATAACCTTCCATTGTTTCAGCTAGCCTACATCCGCAGCATAAATCTCAAATTCAGAATCTACCAGATCCAAGTTCATAAAGAGACCATTATATTTTCTTTAACACCATGGATTCAGCAAGTCTCTAGCTAGATCTTCTGGAGCTCCCAAATGGTTTCATGGGGGGTCCACACTACCATTCACCAATTCGAGCCAACATAAAACAAATGGCGAGCTTAAGAAAATTGATGGAAGTGTTTTAAAAAAATGAGGGATGAAACTTTGGCTGCTTGTTTGAAACCCCTGCTCCGTTTCGTGAAAGGGGAAAGAAGCGCCATTAAAATCAATGAATTCTTTGCTCAGTTGCTGCACATATATTGGGGGTTAGATGGGTCATTTGCATCCAATTTTGGAGGGTAGTATGAAATGGGAAGTTTATCAATACTTGTGACTAATTAATCCGAGGGAAGGAGGTGAGATTGGTAATGATGGAAATTCACGTGACAGCTCAGTTTTGGGGATTAACGACGGGCTCTACACATTGTATGATGTATAAACCAAACGCTTGATATACCTACTATTTTATTAGTATGCCATTGTGACCAGCCAAACGTGTTGTAAGCAACTGACTAAATAATATTTACGGATGACAATTACTAATATTTATTTACCACCTAATTCTAATTAATCTATAAATTCCTCTTTATGCCATTTGAGAAATAATAAATTTCATATTTTATCCAAGATTTGAAGAGAGTTTTTTCTTCTTAAATCTATTTTATTGATACCAGTGTTTTCATGAGAGTTTTCATCGAAATCTATTTTATTGGTGCACTTTGATACTAGATAAATTCTTTATATGGAGTCTGTACCTACCAATTCAATCCACATGTGAAGAAATAGTTGCTACTTGTGATATTATTAGCATGATCATGCCATAAACACACACGTAATAAATGAGAAATTTCATGTTAAAAATAGCAAAAGAGTAGGTAGTGTCGCAAACACAATAATGTTTAAGTCGTGAAGATGCAATAATTTATAATTACAATAATTCCAATAATTTATTCATTACAACCATATGCACGTCATTAAACTTCTTGAAGAACAAAATATTTTCTACAACTTTTGAGGTGTTTGAGGGTGTTCTCTAAATATTTGAGGGTGTTTTCTGAAAAAAATAAAAATTGATGGCGTTTGGGGATATTTCTAAGAATTTAGGGGTGTTTTAAAAAAAAATAAGTGTCTTTGGGAGTGTTTCTAGAATTTGGAGAGTGTTTGGGTGTATTTTCTAAAATTTTGGGGATATTTTTATATTATGAAAAGATTATGTGTTTGGGTGTTTCTGAAAACTTAGAGGCGTTTTGGGGTATTTTTAAATTATGAGAAGCTATTGTGGTGTTTGAGGCTATTTTCTGAAGTTTTAGGGATGTTTTTAATTTGTAGAACCTTTTCATACACCAACCTCTCGAAAAATGGCATTTTTTTGCTTGAAAATATGCTTTTTGAAGTTTAAGCCTCGTTGTGAAGTAAGCATGGTACCGATCTGCAAAACGAAAGTTCAGGTATGCAAAGAAAGTAAGCCTCATATGAACTGCAAAACGACCAATAGGTGGTGGCCTCATATGAAATTTTCCCAAAAAATAACTTCTAGAAATGCTCTTCACTCAAAACATTTTTTCGAACACGAACAAAACAATTCAACTACGGTATCGAAACTTATAAATAACACTCTTCACTCAAAAGTTGCAATCATAAACTCTTGCTGAAATTATTAATAAAAAATACGAAAGTATAACTTAACAACCAAAACCCATAAAACACACATAGATCATAATAACTCAATTATTTGGTCAAATCATGAAGTAATTTTCGATCACAATTTCACAAACACATTGTTGTGTATAATGGTCAACGATCTCATAACTACAAGCACAAAACAGAGCAAATTATGCTAAATACCTACTTAAAGTTTAAATTCTTCTATGAGATCCAAAAATTAAGATTTTGGTTTTGGTTTTCTTAAGAACAAGAATAACTAGTCCTTTTGTGTAAATAATTGGTATCACGTTAAACATGGAAGAGAAAATATTAGAAATTTTTCTTTTTTTTTCATTATTCTAAGGGTATAAATGGCACGTTTAAGGGGATTAAGAGAGAAGCTTACGAAATAATTATAACTAAAAGTTGCTTGTAGAAGCACTCTTTACCCAAACTTTTGGGCTTATGTCTTTATCTATTTATTTATACTTATTTTAAGATAAGGAGAAGCAAGAGTACTTTCAAATACTATAGCTTTATTTATTTATTTACACTTATTTTAAGATAAGGAGAGGCAAGAGTACTTTCAAATACTATAACTTTTTAATTGGGAAAATCCCTTGCAAACTCTCGCTTACCCTCTCTAAATTTATTAAAGGCACCATCTTTATCCCACTATAGTTGGTGGTTTTATATGTTTGGGCCTGGGAATTACTCAGGGATGTATCATCCTCCCCTCGTTCAAGTGAGGCCTTATTCTTATGGCCCGTTCGCAGTAACTGAACATCTTTCACCTCTAAATTTGATTGTTTCAAATATGCCGACTCATTAGTAATCATAGTTCAGAAATGGCCTCCTCATATTTATCGCTACGGTCATACTTAACATTATAATTAAACAAAGCTCTCGAGCTCTCTGATTAAAGCATGAGGAATGAGGGACATCACATGAGGATGGCCGGAGAAAACATGGATGAAAGTTATGCTCATACCAACAATATGAAGCTCAGAAAATTGACGCTCTACTTAATCAAAAAATAGAGAAAGACGGAGTTAGACTTGACGTGACTCGCCTAGATTCATATAACAGGCTTCAATGAATTATAATTACACGATTGGTTGTGGTTGTTGTGCTATTAATTAGAATAATATAAAGCCATTATTTCTGAACTTAAATCACTAATAACTCAAGGGTAATCTATCTATTTCCTCAATAAAATTATATAGAAATATTTATGGTGGGTTTGAAAGGACTATTTTCATACGAGATCGACACATTTTCAGCACGTGAATGTGTTACAGTCATTTCAGGATTTAATTACGTCGAAGAGGGAAGGTGATACGATTAAGATAATTGAGAGATACAACAACAACAACAACCAAGCGTGTAATCCCAATTAAATTGGGGTAGGCTATATGAACTATGAATGAATCACGTCGAGTCGTGAACATGAATCTTTTGCCTTTATATGTTTTGGTTAACGAGCATGTCTTTATTTAGATTTTTTAGCTTTATGTCTTTCCGTATGACCTCCATCCACATCTTTTTCGGTCTCCCACGAGCTCTAGCCGTCTGTCCTAAGTCGAGATCCTCAACTCGTCGTACCGGTGCATCTATGGGCCTGGCGTTTAACATGTCCAAACCATCTTAAACGGTTTTCTCGCATTTTCTCGTCGATGGCCGCCACATCCAATTTATGACGAATATATCATTGCGCACCTTATCTCTCCTAGTGTTACCGCACATCCACCGAAGCATGCGCATCTCTGTAATGTTTATTTTATGTGCATGACTTTGCTTAATAGCCCAGTACTCGGAGCCATAAAGTAAAACATGTCTAATAGCCGTACGATAGAACTTTCTGATGCAAATTTGGACACGGTGACAAAAGAAGAAGATTACAAGAACTCAAATGAAGAAGATGTCACAAGAATGGACCAAATTCACACTTCAAATGGGCCAATCACAAGAGGGCGTGCTAAGAAGATGGGAGCATCTCTTTATGGCCTAATTAACCAAGTTTGGGTCCATAATGATAAAGGAGGCCCAAATGAGCAACAAAGATGGTCAAATCTGATCCAAGTGACCTTTTAAAACATGGTCAAAAGTCAAAAACGAGTTTTGACCACTCTTTCATCATTTCCTAGTCTAGTTAATGTATTTTCTTTTTCTAGAAGTCTTTTTCATCATTTTCTAGTCTAGTTAATGTATTTCCTTTTCCTAGAAGTTGTTGGAAGGTCATAGTTGATTTCTTAGTGACCAAGTTTGTCTCTCCTATAAATTAGGGAGACCATTTTCATTGTAAGACAACACTTATCATATTTATAAACTTTGTGAGATTTTATTCTCTTTGGTTCTTTGAAGAACTATTTCCGAACTTATCAAACGGGTTCATCACCCTCGTTTGTGGCGTTCAAATCCGACTTATCAAACGGCACCCTCCATAACCGTTTGTGGCGTCTTCATTATACCAAGGTTCGTGTTTTGTATCAAGTAGTGGGTCGCGGTCTCTATACCAAGGTTCCTATTTGTACTAAGGCAACGGGTCGAGGTTCCATCCAAACAACCTGAAGATAACGATCCTAAGTTTAGCATACGAATACCATTCATCATTGGTGGATATCGTATCACTTTCCTTTAAGCTTTAAAGGAGAGTTACGATCGTACATGATCCCTGTTGCACTCTTCCACTTTGTCCATCTAGCTTGGACGCAGTGGTTGACATCTCTGGCTAACTCTCCATCAATCTGTAGTATGGATCCTAAATACCGAAAATGCGTACTTCTCGGTATCTCTTGGCCATCCAACTGAACCCTGCCATCATTGTTTCTTCGTTGTTTACTAAACTTTCATTCAAGGTACTCTATATTTATTCGACTTAGTCAAAATCCTCGTGCTTCTAATGTTTGTCTCCATCGTTCTAATTTAGCATTAACTCTCATTCTTGTCTCATCGATGATGACAATATCGTCTGCAAACAACATACACCACGAGACTCGGTCTTAGATGGTTCTGGTGATTTCATCAATTAAAATGGCAAACGAAAGTGGGCTCAAAGCTGACCCATGATGTAAGCCAATTGTAATTGGGAAGGCGTCTATTAAACCGCCACAAGTTACTTGTCACCACATTCTCATACATATCTTTTATGATGTTAAATATTTAATGGGTACCCATTTCTTCACCAAGGTTCACCTCGCGGTACTTTGTCATATGCCTTTTCTAAGTCGATAATGACCATATGCAAATCTTTACTTTTTTTTTTTTTTTTTCCGAAAGCGTTCAATGAGCTGACGAATCAAATGGATGACCTCTATGGTCGACCTTCTGGGCATAAATCCAAATTGGTTCTCAGATATGGGAACACTTTGTCTCAATTGGTGTTTGATTACCCTCTCCCATAGCTTCATAGCATGAGACATAAGCTTTATCCCACGATAGTTAGAACAGTTTTGGACATCGCCCTTATTCTTATATAGAGGTATTAGCATACTCTTCATCCACGCTTCTGGTATTTTATTTGTTCGCCATATTTTGTTAAAGAGGTCCGTCAACCAGGTCACCTCTATCTCTTCCATGATTCTCCAAGCCTCGATAGGGATACCATATGGGCCAACAACTTTTCGAGTCTTCGTCCTCTTCAAAGCATCTTTGACTTCTGACCTTCTAATACCGTGCATAAAATTGCGGTTCAAATCCTGAAGGGACTGCGATATGTCACCCACTGCTTGGATGGGGCCTCCATTGAACATACCCTCGAAGTATTCCCTCCACTGTGCTTTGACCTGATCCTCACGCACCAAGACATACTGACCTTCATCTTTGATGCATTTCACTGCACCCAGATCTCTAGTCTTCCTCTCTCTAATGCGAGCAATTTTGTACATATCCTTCTCGGCCTCCTTGCTATCCATCTTATCATAAATTTCCTTGTACACAGCCTCTCGCGCTAGTCGAACAACTTTCTTTGCTTCTTTCCTGGCTAGCTTAAAATTTTCAAAGCTTGCTCCATCATAGTTCATCTTCAAATCCTTGTAGCAATCCCATTTGGCCTTGACTGCCGCCTTCACTTCTTCATTCCACCATGACGCGTCTTTACCTGTCAGGCTACTACCTCGGGATTCACCTAAGAGGTCTTTAGCTATCTTCTTGATACAACAAGCCGTTTTGGTCCAAGTTGCATCTGCATCGTCATCAATCTTCCAATCTACCTCTTGAACCACTCACTCCACGAAGGCCTTTTGGGTAGACTCCTTAGGCTGCCACCACTTACTTCTAGGTTCCACCTGGCGCCTACTCCTCTTTAATCCTTATTGCAGTCTAATATCCAATACCAAAAGTCTATGTTGCGTAACCACACTTTCTCCGGGGATGACCTTACAATCTAAGCAACGACTTCTATCCGCCCTCCTAGCTAAGAAGAAATTTATCTGACTCTTATTTGACCCACTCCTATAAGTGACCAAATGAGATTCTCTCTTCTTAAACCAAGTATTTGCTACAAGCAAATCATAGGAGAGGGCGAAGTCTAAGATAGCGTTGCCCGACTCATTGTGATCCCTAAAGCTATACCCACCGTGGATGTCCTCGAACCCATCACGGATAGATCTACATGACCATAATTGAGAGATAAGTAATGCAATTAAATACTAGAAGAATAAGTGAAAAAATGGGTTATAAGATTTTTTTTTCATGAATGTTAATAGCAATTAATTAAAAAGAGAAATTTATGAAAAAGGGGGGGTTTGGGTGGTTGGGGTCCACTTTGCATTTGTCATGTTACGTGTACAGTATTACTTGGTCTAAGTCAAACCTTCCCCTTCTTCTTCTCTCACTAGCAATAGCAATAATAACAACAAACACGGTAGTAAAGCTCACAAAACAAAACCTCTCAACCCATCAGACGGTAAAACCCGAGCGAGAGGTACGTACTTCTTCATTTTTAATTCAGCTCACTCCACCTGACCTAATCGTTTTTTCTTTCTGTTGTTATCTCTGTAAGAAGCGTCGGTTGTTTAATTTCATGGAACTGCCCTCTTCAATTATATTATTCTTCTCAATTTCACCTGAATTTGTGGCAACGGTATAAAATTGTTATTTTTTTCTTTCTTTCACTCGTAAATTGAAATTGTAGATGAACACTCGTGATAATTCTAAGTTTATGGCATTTCTTAGAAAAAAATGCTTTTGTGGTGTTAGGACTCATTAATTTTTGTTCCAGTTCTGATGTTAATTTTGTAGAAATCATTTAACTTTTTACAGTTTCTGATGTTACTTGTAACCACCACATAGTTTTTTTTTTTTTTTTCCCCCTATGATGCTCACTTTTCACTTGTCTTGTGTTTTCCCTATTATGCATTGATTTGCCATGTATCTGTATATTCATGAAAATACCTAGTAAAGTTTTCCCCCTATCTTCTTTGTGGTTTTTTGTTTGGAGATGTTTTTCCGATACCTGTTCACCGTAGACCTGTATCTTGTTTCTAAATATTGTTTATGTACCTTTTCCCTTGAGAGTGTTTTACTGAACAGTTTTCCTTAAATTTTGACTTCTTATCGACTTATATGGTTTGTGCCTCCTAATCGTTTCACCTAATATTATGTTGTCATACTTCGGTAACCAATCTGCGCGGTGTCTTTTCATGAAACCATGAATATGTAGGATTCGGTGTTGCATCTGCTGTCCTTTTACTATGATTCGTTGGCTTCATATTTTTTACATTGACAAATGACAATCGATTTTGAGTCTGAAGATTTTAATGGTGTTCTTAGATGAATTGACTTATGTCCTCTGTTACGGATACCACAAGGGAAGACCTGTCAGATGCTATTTCGTCCAAAATATTGCAACATGCTCAAGACCCTGACAATAGATTACATGAACTTGAATCCGATTTGAACACCATTCAGCTGCCTGTATCTGACAAGAACATATCAGACCAACAACACAAGAAAGTGAGCCCAAGTGGAAAGTCCAAGTTATCGGGTTATAATCAACAAGAAGCAGCGTCCCATCTAACCTGTGAGGAAGTAACTAGTGACATGCAAATGGTAAAAAACCAACACGAGGTCAACCAGCGAGAAAACTCATCCACACTGAACGGGAAAGAATTACTTGATATGCCGCAGAAACAGAGTCCTGAGAATGGGGACCATACATCACAAATGGAGAAGGTCTCTCCCGCAACCAAACAAGACCCTGGCAATTTGCATCATAGGCAAAACATTACTGCTGGACATGATGTTTCAGAATCTTGTGTAGAAGAAAGGATTGGATCCTGCAAGAAGGAGAAGAATTCAGGTGCTCTGACACAAAAAAAGAGTCCGAATTCTCAGATTCTTACACAAAGAACCTGTCAACCCATAGAGAAAGCTTCGAAAAAATTGATGCATAACCTGGACACTGGAATTTGGAGGTCGGAATCTCAGCAAGGAAGTATTCCCTCTAGACTACAAGCAGGTTTCTCTAAGGGCCCAAACGATGAACCGAAAGATTTGAAGCTGAGACAAAGACGTGATTCTGGAGTGAAGGGTGATGGAGAAAAAACTCTTCCTGTGAAAAGAGAGTTATCCTCAGATACTTTGCCACCAATACCGCACTCTGAAGAAGGGCATATACCACAGTCTGGCCATAGGAAGTTGTCTACTTCCACTACACCTGCGAAAGCTTTAGAGAAATTGCAGCCTAGGCGAAACACAGACGCTGGTAGTTGTAGTTCACAATCTTCTCAAGCTAACATTCCTTATAGTGTCACTGAAAACTTATCCATCGTACCTAAAGAAGAGCCTAAAGCTAGTAACTCATTGCCTAGACAGAGCCTAAATGTTGAAAATCTAGCAATAATGATCAAAGATGAGAAGAATACTTCTACAAAAAAGGAGACAGTATTAGAAAATTTTCCACAGATGCAGAGTTCAAGTATTGGAGTGCCTGTATCACAGTCTTTATCGTATTACGGGAAATTTGAGAAAGCAGAGAAATTGCAGCCAAGGCGGAACCCCGAGTGTGGAGCTCAAGGGTCACAATCTGATGCTGAAAGCACCCCTTCTAAAGTACTAGAAAGAGGATTAGATGATGGCTATAACTGGAGAAAGTATGGACAAAAACTTGTAAAAGGCAATGAGTTTATTCGTAGCTATTACAGATGCACTTACCCCAATTGCCAGTCTAAAAAGCAAGTTGAGAGAACACACGATGGGAATAAAACAGATGTGAATTACCTTGGCGAGCATCAACACCCTAAACCACATAATTCTCTCCAAGTAACCACCAATTTTCAAGTGCAAATGCCAGAAACACCCGTTATTGCCTCAAAAGGTATGTTTGAGAGCTGAGTATCACTTCATAAGTTTTGGTTTTGATTACTTTCGAAGCTTCAAATGGTTATTGAATTTTACTGCGATCTTTTAGCTGATGCGGATCCGATCACCAGTCATCGCGATGCCTTACAAAATACTGAGCCCACCGAAACCTCAAGGCAAATTACTGTTGCAAGAAGCGGTGATGGTGTGACAGCAGCAACTTCTAGGTCAAGTGAAGATAAAAATGATAAAGATGATTATCCAGACTCTAAACGGCAGTATGTTCACTGGAAACATTGTAAATTTTCTATTCCATATTCATATGTGTAGGCTAAATATAATCTGATTTTGCTTATGCCTTTGTTCCAGGAAGAGAGAAATCACTGCAGGAGATGACAATCTGCTGAATAAACCTTGTAGTGATTTTCGGAAAGTTGTGCAAACTTTGAGTGCGGTTGATATGGTGAATGATGGATATCGCTGGCGCAAATATGGACAGAAATTTGTGAAAGGCAATCCAAACCCAAGGTAATGCAAACCTTCAGTTACTTGGCATTGAGTTTTGCTACATTTGGCTTGTCTCTTTTGTCCTGACATTGATATATAATCATTCGCGGTGTGGTGTACTGTTCTCTACATCTTATAGGTATATTTTTCTGCTGATTCTCTTGACCTCAAGATCACATTCCTCCCAATAGTCTAAATATTACAGTTTTGCTCATTAAAAGGCAGTATCATCTGAAAAAATTAATCAACTTTTCATAATTTTTTGCTGCTGAACTGTTTGGCCTTCGATGGCTTCCGAGATGACTATCATGTACTAGCTATAATACAGCAGTAGTAGAGTATGGCTGAGATTTCACATCAAGTGAAACTCCTTTGAAACTTTATTCTCACAAAATGACGGCAAATTCATTGTTGTTAGGTGGTCATGGATCAGTGACGAAAGAATTTCTATTATAATGATAAATGCTTCGTGTATGATAATAGACCTTAGATATATGCAAGAGTGAAGAAATAGGATGAGAGGATTGCGAAGTGCTACTTAGAAATGGGTCGCCTGACTAACTAAGTAGTTTTATGGGAGAGTGTGAGGGCAAAAGAAAAAGTTTTTTTTTTTTGATCTTCTTGATGTATCTCTTTAGCTGAGGCGTTCGAACTGGTTGCCATCCGTTGATTGATTGGCAAATCTTAGTTGAGCTGGAGCTCCCAAATCACTTAAATTTAGTGTTTCTTTATGACACTCAAATTCGGAGGATGTTTGGAAAATACAGATAACCAAGCTAGAAATTGCCAAATTATTGGGGGTACCGGTGGGTGATTGCAGGCCATTTTTCAGCAGAAATTGAATACCTCACCTGACAAAGGGTTTCGACAATATAAATTGTGCATGATCAAGTATATCTTTAAACCATGCAGCTTGATCAAGTAGGTACCAAACAGATAGTTTATCGACAGGTTGAGAAGACAATTACAAATCGTGTTTATCTTAGATGATGATTTTTTTTTTTTTGGTTGTTGTTGGGTTTATATCTATAAACAACTTGGACAAACGATTGAAGTGACTGTTTTCTTAACTTTTGCTCTAGTGGAAAAATATATAAACTAGTTATCAAGTGAATAAATAAACAAGGATACAAATGGAATGATGCAATAATGTAACAAAAGAGTGATATTTAGTAAGTCATTTAAGAAAGAAACTAACTTTCAAATCCGAAATTTAACAGTTTGAAAAACAAGATACAATAACAAATGATATTTAAGTACTCGAAACCTTTAGCAAATACTTGATACATCTTATAGTTTAGATAACAAAAAGAACTCTAGCTATATAAATTTTTAACCTCATACACGTTAGGATCGCGAAAGACATATTTTGAGGAGTTATAATGACACACTGTTGTTTCTGGGAAGTTTCTATTAAGAATGGAAAATGTCTTACCTTTGAGTGCACTACTATTTATTTGTGAGTGAAAGTAACCAATTGGGGTTACGACAAAATCTTGAAATTGATGACTTTGAGTTCCTTGATATGATAACCCTCGACAAAAACTGGAAGCGTGCGGCAACAAATGATGATGTTAAATAGTTTCTCATATTGAATTATCGAGTCTAGAGATCTAGACAAAATTGTGTCAAACTACATAGGGCGGAAAAACGTTGACAATCTAAAGATATGTAGAGTTGGCCAAAATGTATTTAACAAACTTCTTACTCGTCAGGATCCAATTTTTTAGCTGGCCATGATCTTAAATTAGTTCCAACATTGATTCATCCATTAACCTGAATCTAGTAGAAGTTACAAATGCTGCCTTTGCTTACCAGATAGCACCGCTAGCCCGAAGTGTTATAATGCAAGATTTTCTCAGATTTGGTGCAATTTTATTCAAGTCGACGTGCTCGATGTATTTTGTGATTCTTCTAAAATGATCATTCTTCCGCAGAACTTTAAAGCTACAAACATTATTTTAATCCTGAACAAGGACCTAAAAGGATACAAAAATTTAAGCAAACAGTCTTTATAATACTTGTTGCAAAATCACTTCCAAGCTTTTAAATGACAGACTTGCAACTTTTCTACCTAAAATTATTTCCCTATACAAAGGGGTTTTGGCAAGGGATGGGTTATTGATGATAATATATTACTTCGCAGAAGAATTAGTGACTTAATAGAGTGCGAGAAGACAAGTGTTATAACAATTGCATTCGCAACAAATGTCGCTGTTTAGCCAAAAGAGTTAGTCGGAAAAGTTTGTAATTGGCAAACGTCTTAATACAATTGCTTTGGTTGCATTAGTTTTTCGCGTAAAACCTTTATTCCTTGATGTTGGGCTGGTGCGCTCAGATCCTCTTCTCCTTTCTACGCATTGTGGTGCTTATACATAGACTAGAATGAAATATTGTTGGAGTTCTCCTTTATGAACGAATGGTATTAACAACTAGCTTCGATCTGATAGCATTCTTGGAAAATTTCACATGCTCACACTTCCCTCATTTATGCACCCACAAGATTACAATCTAAGAAGTATGAAATACTTTTAACCGGTCAAGTCTCGGAGTTGTACTTTTTCCTTCATTTTAAATATATTACTAAAATCACCTGCCAGACAAGGTGACAACGTGTTCACGTTTCTTAGACCTTCCAAAAGATCTCTTCTTCCATATCTAGTACATGGTGCATAGACAAAAGTTTTAACGAATGGGTTGGGATATTCTTGATTTTTAGTTTTTGAATTTGATAAGATAGTGAAGGCATTGGTCCAGGTTGTCAAGTTTGTCGACATGAATATCATGGCAACAAAGACCCAAATTTCTACATGTGTAGATTAAACTTTCTCGAGTACTGTTTTTTTTTGTTCTTTCTCAAACACACCTATCGGTTCAACCAGTATTTTAGGTTCAGTTCGTGATTTCTTTTTTTGAGATTATAAACTTTATGGGGAGCAACTTCAATCCCTGACCTTGAATGTTCCACACCAAAATAGTACATATAGAAGGTTTTCTTCGGTGATCAAGTTACATTTTCTTGTGGTTGTGTGGGGGAGTTTAGGCTAGGGGTGGGCGTTTCGGTTTAATCGAATCGTTGGTGCGGTTTTTAAAGGATGCGGTTTCGATTCTTTCCAAAGGAAAACCATGCACCAAATCATTTGAGATGGTTCGGTCTGGTTTAAAACGTCACCGGTTTGGTTTAATTGAGTTGGTTTCGATTTTTACTTTCTATTCTTCTTTTTACCACAAAAGTGAAAAAAATAAATATAATAGCATAGAAGTACAACATAAAAAATTTCTTGATATACAACATATTGAATATAATAATATAATGTAATAAACAACTAATTACTTAATCTATACAGGTCGTTCATTAATCACGAACTATCATCAACGATAAATAATTCAAAAATATAAAATCTTAACCATCATGATTCACCAACGATGCATAATAAGTAATAACAAATTACAAACACATTTGATCAAGGAAAATTTGAGAACATATGCATAACAAGCCAACTTTTATGGTGTTTAAAAAATAGAAAGCCTAGGATAAAAAGAAAAAAGTTATATATTCCGATTTCGGCTGGTGCGGTTAACGGGGACAATAAACCGAAACCACGCCATATGTAATATCGGTTTTTCTATCCGAATCAAAAATCAAACCATTCTTTCGATTCGGTTTTTACCAAATCAACAGCCCCGTAATCGAACGGTTCGGATAGTTTCAATTTGTGTGCCCACCCCTAGTTTAGGCTCTTCTTAAACTAGCCTCAAACCCCTTTATTTGAGATATTCCTAGCTTTGTTATGCATGGATGTTAGTTGCCATCTTTTCAATTTGATTTACTTAACTCTTTGTTTTTGGTCTTGCTTTCTCTGCTTCAGACTTTTGAATGCCAAAATTGGTTGATGGGTTTTATGGTTTAAAATGCCCATATATTTGGGTATTAAAGCCGCCAAAATGGTTCGGATATATAATATGGAAACCATTTGTGAGTAGTTAATGTTTAGGTGTAAATGTTCAAGTTTCTGTATTAATGCTTGTTTGCCAAAAGTATATTCTTTAAAGACATGCATTGTTTGCATTTGCATTAATTAGGGTTTAATTTTTCTTGTCTTTTAGAGTTTTATATAACATCTATATGAATATTTGTTTCTCCGTAATTGATTTGTAAGAAAACTCAGTGTGTATACTAACAAGTTCAAACACATTATCGAACTCTATTTTATAATGTCGAATGAGATTTTTTAACAATAAACTCTTAGCAATTTGTGGATTTTGCTTGATGTGCATGCAATTGCACTTTATTTATGAAGTATTATTGAGTTCTATTAAGTGTTTTGGTATGTTTTATATCAAAATTATGGCTCTTAGTAAATGAAGAAATTGATGTTCTTTTTGAGTATTTTAATGAGTTTTACTTCATATGTAGTTTTTAAGGAACTTTTGCGAAGAGTTTACTAAATGTGTAGTTTTAAGGACTTTTTGTGAAATGTTTGTAAAATTCTTTAAAACTTTTTCTATATTTGATTCACCGCAACATAATACGAAACTGAAACTTTAATCCATGGATGGTCTTCATGTGTTCCTTCTCATGGGGCTGTTTGGTACACATTCCTGATCTTTTCCCTCCCAATTCGATTTGTTTCTTTCTGTTCTTACCACTGACTCATTCTCGTAGCGTGTAGACCTGTGCACTTCTCCTCTGTCCTTGGAGTAACATAGTCTATAATTGGCAAAAACAGGGTGGGGATTCTAGGCAATTTTTTTTATTTTTTTTTAATTCTCGGCATTCTACACATCCTCCAAAGTTCAGTTTCATCTTCTCCATTAGCACATAAATTGTGAAGTCTAACAACCTCAAAAATCTGATATGTAATGATTCTTAAGTACGGATACCTTGAGTTTTTCTGAGAAGTGACGGCAATTCCAGTAAAATTAAGCGTCACAATTAGGCGTAATGTGTGATCAAGTTTTCAGTGGTTGGTTGCTCTTGCTTGTATATCAACATGGGAACCACATGAGCTATTTTGGTTCTACCTTTTATGTTGCAGTCGAAAGGAACTTCTGCTATAAGCTAATCAGATTTGACTACCTGATATTATTCTTGAACCAACTTCCTCACCATGTTTTTTTCTTTCTTCATTCTATTTAAAAAAAAAAAAACCTGTAGTCCTTTTCTCTCTAGGTTCTCTACCACTGGTCAGTATGAACCCTCAGTTGAGAAGCAAAGAATGTGTATCTTGCACAGAGCAAGATATAAGTTCATCAAAGTCTGCTAATAGAGATTTTTTCTTGTCCGAAAACCAGAGGTCAAGTATCCATGAATGGCAAAACTTGCAAATCTCTCCTATATCATTGATTGTGTAGCATAATTAGTCACGAATGGACACCTCGTGACGATTTTGCTCCTCCAACTATAAGTATGACAGTTCATGACATCATTCAGATCATCCAATTTCGTGACATTTTGATTATCGAACTAATAATAATCTAATAGAAGTCTAGAACTAGTTAAAATTAGATATGTATGTACTATGTACGTCCGTAAAATAATGTTGCCTTTGCGAATCTCTTGAAAATCAGTTGAAGTAGTTGAACTTCAACTGGATCCAAGAGGAAACCATTAATTTCCACTACTCTTTCTGATTGGCATAGACATCCCACAAACCGTTGTTGTTGGTGCGTGCAGATTTTGTTTCATGATGCCGGTTTTTCCTGTCTGTGTTGTTACTTGATGAGCTGAGTGTTGTACTGTCGGGAGTATTACTTGTACTCGTCATGGGTTTTCTCTAATAAAGTTTTTACTTTTCTGATTAAGAGAAAAGTTGAACTTCAACAAAAGATCCAAATGTGGTGATAATCGATTTGATAATATGAAAATTTAGACTTCGATTGGATACTTAAAACTTTGACATTATTGTGCAATGTTCAATTTCTTCATTCCAACGCGCGCGGCTACGGTGGGCTGCTGCCCAGTTCATGGAAATGGTAGCAACTCAATGACAAAAGACCAAATGTTTCAAGTTTTTTTGAGAAATGTTGGCTGCATTTTCAGCCCTAGTAATTGCATGGTTTTGTTTTTACTTTTCTCAGTAGATATATTTTATTTTCTTGAGTTCATCATAAGCTCATATGGTTACTTCCCCTGAGCAATGATGTATGCCATCTAGATCAACCATAAGATGCCAATTTTACTTTGCGTCAAATGCAATCATCATCATCTAGTCCAGAAGTAATGGCTATCTTTCTTTTTACCCTGAAAACTTCTTACCGTTATAAGTCTTCTCCATGTGAATCCAGCAAACCTTGTAAAAGAAATGAAGATACGTAGCAACTTCTTTGCTAAATGCTAATCCTAATGATGTGCAATCATTTCTTTTGTTAAACTCTGTAAATAGTAATAGCTATGTGAATGCACACAATAGTCTTTCATTCCCCTGGGACTGTGAACCCAATGAATGTTCAAATGTTTCACAATCATTTACAGTTTCACTTATATTTAGGAACATCAAACGCAATATTGCGATTTTTAAGCCACTTGTATCCAGAAATTCAACATTCAGATGCGTGGATATCTTATATGTTCCTTTTGTTTTGCTCAGGAGTTATTACAGGTGTTCAAATGCTGGCTGCCCAGTTAAGAAACATGTGGAAAGAGCTTCGCACGATCCAAAGATAGTTATAACAACATATGAAGGACAGCATGTCCATGACATGCCCCTTTCTAGGACGGTAAGCCACAAAATGCCCGGAGATGATGCAAATCCAATGACCAGGAATGGCGATCCAAAATCTAAACCAGGAGAGAATAATCATGTTGGACTTGAAATGGTTCTTCATGCTAGTGCAAAATGAGATAATTGCCATTGGAGGCTTTTGAGTGATGTTCTCAAGCTGCATTCTTATATAACGCCCTAGTAAAATATATCAGTAGGATATTTATCGTTCAGTATCTCGTAATCTTTTTTTATTACTGTATTGGTGTGGTGGGGTTAGTGCACTAGAATAAGGGATTATCTTTACTGGTTTAACTCTGTAACTGAATGTGGAGAAACTTGAATTCGTTGTATAAATTAACTGCAGTGAGAATATAATTTAGAATATAGTATAGATGTTCAATATGAGTTATACTGATTGGTATTTGATATCGTTGCTTCCGCGTTGGGCCTGTAATTATATTTTCCCCGATACAGAAGAGTTCTATTTCTTTCAAGTACTCGGCAATGTACAAGTTAAGCGAAAGGGAAGATGGTCGAAAGCTTTTCTCATTATGGATCACGCTTGGGGTGGATTTGATTGCTCTTTACAAACGGAAAGTAGGACAATTGTGAATTCGACCGCTCAACGGCCTGCCTCTACATATATATTCTACAGTACATCAATACTGCTGGGCTTTCACTTCCATGCACAAGAAGCAACCAAATCTCTGTTTAACCAACCAAGATACAGAGCCCCATCTCTTTCCTCAAGTCTGTATTTCTTGCAATAGTTTTCAAGCAATGTTTTTATTGTAGCATTTACCAGAGAACTCAGCGGATATGGACTAAAACCAGCCATTCTGAACCGTGATCGCCACTTTCCATGAAGTTCATGCCTTTCCACCCTCTCTTTTCCCTCGCAAGCTATAACATTAACCACATCTCTTGCCAAACAATGCTGCTCGACATTTATTCGCACCTTATGTTCCCTTGGAAGAGTCACATCGATGGATTCAAACATAGCCGTGTAGTAATCCAATGATTCCAGAAATCGAGGATAAAATGCCGCAGTGTTGGTATTGAGTTCTTGCTCGACTAGAGTCACCACCTTCGGATTAAGTCCTTTCACCATCCTTAACAGCCTGTCTCTATGATTTTCAGTACTCACACTTTCATCAGGCATGTGGTGTAACATAAACGCAAAATTCACCGCCAATGCTTCGCCCCCTCGTATTCCAACATTTTCAAAGAGAAGCTCAGAGCCAGACATGGCCGCAGCTCGAAATTCAAATGGAACCTTAAATTTCTTCGCAAGCTTAGAAAGTCGGCGTCCCACAATGTTCAATCCTCCCCCGCGTGCATAAGCAGACGTTCTGTCATCTACTCCGGTTATGCGAATATGGGGCGGCCCACCTGGTCGAGCAGCAAAAGCCTGGATTAAACTAATCCATTGGCTCCCCTGACCAATTTGGAAATCGATGATGTGAACACGATCTTCGTCCTTCATCGCTTCTGCAATGGCTCCATTTGCTGACATATATCCAAACTTGAAGTAAGGGCACACCTCGTAAAGAATATGCATATATGAGAGAAGCTCAAACCTTGCTGGTTCTTTACATTCCAAAGATTTATAAATGGAACTTCCTGAAGCATTGAGGCGCGCGACAAGCCCTTCCAACATGTATGCTCCTAGACGCTGAAGTGGTTCACCAGAAACCGATACTATCTGACGCAACTCCGACAATAGCCATTGAGCCATTAGCAAATCATTATTTTCCACTGCCTTTGCACAAGCAATTAGTAGCTGCTTCAAGTCCCCTCTGGGTATGGCTTCGATCATTTGCCTCCAACCGTCTATCTCCGCAGATGCTAGATCGTCGGTTGCTAATATACTGTTTGAATACTCGAGAAAATCAAGATCCGGCCCCAACATCACACTCTCAAGTTCTTTCAACTTGTTCTTTAAATCATTCATGTCTTCAGTTACACAGGAGCCACTGATAGGAGGGGAGCCATAAATAGGGTCGGGGAGTAGACGCGTGTACGACTGAGTTTCGTTATGCAACAATGAACTCTCACTGGGTGAGAAACTCACAGTTGAAGGTGAGTTATACATAGCATAATTGACACTCAAAGCGGACGACTCCAGCGTGCAGTAGTCATTTCCCTCACCGTTTTTATCGTAGTCTGAATGCTGGCGTTTTAAAGGTTGAAACGGTGTATCGGAACAGGACTCAAACTTTTGGATAGGCGGATAGCACAGTGTATTGAACATGTCTTATCTGATACAACACCAAGAGTTTATCATCAGAAGAATCAAAGCCAATCAACTTAGCAATAATGAAGAAACAAATTCTGTAATTAGGAAACAATATAATAGCAACTAAATCTCACATTTGAGGAGTCAAGGAGACATGATCAAGAAACCGCAAGCTCATTGTGAAATTCTCAGTTTTAAACACACACTGAGTATTTAATTCTGAAAAGTAGGTGGAACAGAGAAGAAAAGACTAGCAATGAAAGTACAATAATCAGAGGGCACAACACGCTCATACTGCCCCATAACTGGGGTTTGGAAAAAACATAAAAGCAATTTGACAGCAATTCAAAAGTTGAACTAGACCTCAACAAATTCTTTCTTTCTCTGTAAAGTAAGCAAGATAGATAGAGATAAGATACAAAAGAAAGTCTTGACTTGGTTCAAAGAATCCGTACTTGACGTATTCCACAAGTCACACAAGAAATAGTAACTCATAACTCATAACTAGTACCATCTCTACTGTGCACAACACAACTCCAAACTAGAAAAACACAAAATCCCATTAAGGAAAAAGCAGTATTCAATGAAGATCAACAATAAAAACAGCATCATATATATTAAACCAGCAAGTAATGTGCAGGGCCACCTAAAAACTTCAAAATTTTACAGTTTACACTATACCTTCTCAAAAGGAAGATTACATTTCTTAATCCCACCTTTGGAAGAGATATCAGTTAGAATCTTTAAGCAGATCAAGCATTTAACTAGTGGTCACTCACTCACTCACTCACTCACTGACAGTTGCTCGTTAATCAAAGGGAAACAGATCAAATCCCAAAAAACAATTATGTTACCTATTGAGGAAAAGTGGAAGAATCTCTTTTGTGTGTTGTGTTCTGTGATTGCATTACACACTGGGTTAGAGAGAGAGAGAGAGAGAGAGAGCAGTAGCAGACAGAGCAGACGTTAGAGCAGAGCTTGTCCCCTCTCTCGTCCCTATGACTTCTTCCTTTCCTTTTTTTTTTTTTGGTTTCTTATCTTAATTATAAAACGGATTTGCGATGAAAGAACACTTACAATAAATGGTAATTCACCATGATGCCAATGTGAATTTGTAGGCAATTAGGCATTTCTTTTATGACCTTATTAAGTATTTTGGCCTTATTTTGTTCGGCTAATAAAACACCGTGAAACGTTACAAATGATTAATCAATTGCCAAAATAATGCTAATCTATTACAATGAACGGACTAACTTGGTCCGGAACACCTACTGTATCTTACAAACAATGAATTACTTTCAATATCCTATTTACACAAAGATTCGGGTTGATCAAACCGATAGCGTTCGATCTATGTGCATCGAACTATGTGCATCGAACGGTGGTGATTCGATGCTCCTGCTGATTGAACATGTGATGCATTGAATGATGCGAATTCAATGCTCTGAATCTCGAGTAGCTGCGGTTCGACCTTGGTCAAAGTCAAAACGGTCAGTATCGAACTGTATTGAGCATCGAACAGTAAAGTGTATCGAACTGAGTTGGTTCGATATACTAGACTAGGTAGTCAGTGTTGAATGAATCCCCCCAGAAGACGAAGAGACGGGGTATTTATAGACCCCGTCCCGCGGACCCCTATAGCGACTTGCATATGAGTATCGAGCTGGGGTCGTTCGATCGATCACTTAGATCGAATCGAGTACTCGATTAACATCGAACCTTTGATGTTCGATGTACTACTGTCGTGGGCCTTTCTACTTGGGCCGACCCAATATTATTATTGGGTCATTCCTAAAATATCCCCATCACATAGTCCCCCCAGTTTGGGAAACGGTATCGATTAGAGGGCGGGTTCCTAACTTATAAATTGTATTCTTGATTAGATCGAATTTGGATCGTTTGATCGACTCGGGGTTTAACATCGAACCTTATTAGTTCGATCGAACTCGTGCCGTTCGATACACATGTATCAAATTTTGGAGAGAGAGGCGGTGGTGGGGCTATATTAGGGCCCAATTTTCAGCTCATTCTCATTTTTCTATCCAAGAAGGACTTTTTGTCCGCATCTCTGCCTACATCGAACTATCCTGATTCGATCGGTCAAATTAGATCTATTAATTAGCATCGAATCCAGACCGTTCGATATTGAGATTTTTTTAGCCTTTTACTTAAATGAGTCTACGATCCTCCCCTACCATCTTGCTCCATAATGGCGAGGAAAAAGGCCGAGAGTCGGCAAAAATTGCGTCTCTGGAGAGTATATACACAACTCAGAATAGAGATGAGAGAGCCAGTGCATCAAATACGGGCCATCCGCCTGATAGTGTTTTTGCTGAAGAGTCCCCAGGAGTTGCCACAAGAAACCAGCCTGCAACTAGGGCTCCCAGGAGCTTATCCGAAAACTGGGGTGCAGGCCATTCCGCCTCGTCACCCTGTGATCGTTCTACCACTAGGCTTGGTGGGGTCAGCGCTGGTACCCGAGTGCCTGTAGTGTGTAATTTCGAGAGGTACGGGGATTTTGTCCCGCGAAGATTGGTAATGACACCAACTGCTGCATGTGGTCGCATTAAGGTTGGAACTAACTCTGAGATCAGATTGATGCCGTTGATGAGAGAATTGCTGCGAATCTTGCTAGGTCCAATGCCTAAAATCCTATGTTTAGGCGCGGACCGAGATCTTTTGGAGGAGGTTCTTCCCATTCAGGTGGTGAAAATTGGTATACGGCGACCAAAAGGAAGATTGCCGAGAGGGAGGCCACCATAGAGACTGGTGAGATTCGCTCTCCTCCTTGTAGACGACCACGACCATAAGGCAATCCAAGGCCAACTCCGCCTGAGAGCCTCGTTGACTATGGATTCCTGAAGGATGAGAATTCAGAATCATTGAGCATTACACTGGGTGGATACCGACTACGAGAAGAGCAGGCGGCAGAACTAATGAGAGGCATGTAGCCACAACTGGACCGCCGTGCCGTAGCGGATAAACTCGGGTATCTTGGTTTGGCTTGCTTTGGGCGTCTATTTTTTTGCTGTTATAACGATAATGGTGTATAGGTTATGTGGGGATTATAGTGGTCTAATTGAGGTGCAGGATAAGTATAATTATGTTATTGACAAGTTGAACAAGCATATCCGTAGTAGTGATAATAGCCGTCGTACTGCGTTGGCTCGTGCAAGGGATTCGACTAGAATTAGTGCTAAAGCAGCTTAGGATGCTCATCAGGCAGGGTTGGTTGCCAAAAAGGCTGAGGATAGGGCTGCCGCGCTGCGTGCTGAAATTGCTTCTTTGAAGAGAGAGAATGATTCCCTTAAGTGAGAGAATTCCTCTCTCAAAGTGTTGAATGCTAGTGCTGACAAGGCTTTAGCTAATGTAGGTCGCAAGGTGCGCTATTTCGAATCTGAGAGCTATAGGTGTTCTGTTGCCAAATCTTTCATGGAGAGTAGCGTGTACAAGATGCTCGAATTGCTTGCGGTGCCGCATATATGAAATATGGCATGGAGCCTGGCATTGATCAAGTCGATCATCTCAGTTATCTGAAGGAGGGTTTTCAAAAAGGCGTGCTTGATATTAGCCGTGGTCCTAAGATGGAAGTTCCAGAACTCGTCGGCGATGACGAAGAGGAGTTTCGCGCTCCAAAGCCTGGCGATCCGTTTTACGCTCTATGGCATGATCGCAAAAGTGGTAGTGTGTCTGAGTTCTGGCCCTTTAGATATGAGTCAATCTCTGAGGTAGGAAGAAAAGGAAACGGACATTGCCGATGATCCTTGCTCTGAAATTGGACGGATCTGCGATGCCCTCTATGCTATTTTTGGGAATAACGATGATGAGAACTGTCCTCTTCCCGCGAAAGTTGCACCCCCAACCACAACTAGGTCAACGATACTACTGGTGAGTCCTGACAAGACCGATGGCTCTCGGAAATTGCCATATGCTGCACAAGATAAAGGAAAAAGGCCCCACACGTGCCAAATGTTGCAGGGCCGACCATGATAGTGCCGATTAGGATGTATCCCTCTCGAGACGTCAGAACTGCCGCGCCAGAGGCTGCTGTGTCTGAACAAACAATCAAGGAGCGAAACCTGATTTCTCCCAGCAGATATGAGCTTAGCAGAGCCTTGAGTGGTACCTTGGAGGGAAATAAAATAGCATTGCCCGAAGGTTGGGCGCAAGAAGATGAACTTGTGCTCACAGAGGAACATATCCAGGGAAATTGTGCCAACTTTGCTGGTTTGAGGAGTCTTGTCCTTCGTTCCGAGTCCCCCTAGTCGTTCGCCGAGTAGCAATACTTAGGCATTTGATGATATTAGGCCATTTTTACTTATTGATATTCTTGCTTGTCACTTTTGTAACAGCTCTCTTATGAGACCGATTTTGTGGCTCGATATCATAGTCTTTTGATCTATACTTTATTGTATAGTTTGACGTTAATGACTGATTTTAACCATTTGTTCAACCGCACTTATCTGTTGTTACATTTGTATTTATTTACTGCATTGGATTATTTTATTGAACCTTTTGGATTGAGTAGGCTCTAGAGGTGTTGCCTTCCTCGTGTAGCTACTCAAGGTCTATTGTGGTTTTAACATAGTGCTTTGCGGTGTTCTTGGGTGAGCTTTCCATTCATCCGCGTCGGGCTATCATACCTCCGTCATGACGCTTTGCGGTACATGAGGGGTGAGTTTTGCATTCAGCCACTTGGGGCAATCATACCTCCGTCATGACGCTTTGTGGTGCATGAGGGGTGATTTTTGCATTCGGCCGCTTCGGGAAATCATACCTCCGTCATGACGTTTTGCGGTGCATGGGGGGTGACTTTTCCAGTTGTCCGCTTCGGGCAATCATACCTCCGTCATGACGCTTTGTGGTGCATGAAGGGTGATTTTTGCATTCGGTCGCTTAAGGTAATCATACCTTCGTCATGACGCTTTGCGGTGCATGAGGGGTGAGTTTTGCAGTCGGCTGCTTCGGGCAATCATACCTCCGTCATGACACTTTGCGGTGCATGAGGGGTGATTTTTGCATTCGGCCACTTCGGGCAATCATACCTCCGTCATGACGCTTTGCGGTGCATGAGGGGTGATTTTTGCATTCGGCCGCTTCGGGCAATCATACCTTCGTCATGATGATTTGCGGTGCATGAGGGGTGATTTTTGCATTCGACTGCTTTGGGTAGTCATACCTCCGTCATGATGCTTTGCGGTGCATGAGGGGTGAGTTTTGCATTCGGCCACTTCGGGCAATCATACCTCCGTCATGACGCTTTGCGGTGCATGAGGGGTGATTTTGTTGCTAAACTCCTTGGTTCCTCACTTGGGGTTTTTAGCATCATTTCTATAAGACTCCTTATGCACTGTTCACATAGATAGATACATTTAATAATTTGGAAAGAGCTGGGCTCAGTTTCTTACCGAACTAGCTTGTATGATATTGAAGGCCCCCTCCCATTTTGGTTCAAATTTTCCGATGTGATGTTTTGCTACTATGCTTATGAGTACCAGATCTCCTACTTAAAATTTCGGAATTGGACACTTTTGTCGTAGCTTTTTGCCATTGTTGCTTTGAAAGCTACAGTGCATTGGTATGCATATTTCCTTGTTGTACCTATCATGTCCAGATCCATCTGACGCAAATGGTATGATTGTTCGGGATCATAATCATGAATCCTGCATGTCGGCATTCCTATTTCGGCAGGTAGAACGACCTCAATGTCGTAAACAAGAACGAAAGGTGTTTCTCCTGTCGATGTTCTCGAGGTTGTCCTGTATACCTATAATATTCCTTAAAGCTCATCTGATCAGGTTTTTCTAGTGTCTTTCATCCTCAACTCGAGGTAATCTTTCAACGTCTTGTTGGTGGACTCTGTTTGGCCATTCGCTTGCGGATGATAAACTGAAGTCACGTTGTGTGATATGCGTAGTTCCGCGAACCAGGACTTGATTTCCTTGCCAATGAATTGCGTGCCATTATCACATACCATATATCTGAGAATTCCGAAGCAGCATATGATATTTTCCAAATAAATTCAATCATGTTATTTTCGGTGATTGACGACATAGCTTCTGCCTCGACCCACTTGGTATAATATTCAACTGCCACCACCAAAAATCTTTTTTTGTCCATTGGCCACAGGCAGTGGCCCTATGATGTCGATTCCCCATTGATTAAAGGGGCATGCCACGTCGAGTGGTTGCAACGGTTGCGCAGACATGTGAATAAGGCGAACGTGGTATTGACAGCTACCACATCACCGCGAGAAAGCTGTTGCATCCTTTAGTAAATTTGGCCAATAATATCCCTGGCGCAGAATTTGCTGGGCCAACGTCCTTCCCCCAGAATAATTTCCGCAACATCCAGCGTGGATCTCTTTCATTATGTAATCAACCTGAGTTAGAGTCAGGCAACGGAGCAGCGTGCCCTCGAATGAGCGTTTGTATAGTTCTCCATTGTGAATCGTGAACCTATAAGCCTTGTATTGTATTCTGTGACGTGCATTCGGATCCGTTGGGAGTATCCCTTCCTGTAAATACGTTATAATCTCGTCCTTCCAAGAATGATCTTCTTGAATCGACATTATATATTCCACTCTTGCAGCAATGCTGTTATATTTTGATATTCCAATTGAAGGCTTGTTCGTGGCTAGTAACGTAACTCGCTTCCTTACTAAAATCTCCGAAGAACTGGCAAATTTCGATAGTGCACCGGCCTTGCCGTTTTCATCTCCCGAGATCTGAGTAATGTCGAAGAAATTGAAGCGTTCAGCCAGTGCTTTGACTTTGGCAGCATACAATTTCATTGTCTCTTCTCTCGTCTCATACTTTCCTGAAAAGTGATTTTCCACCAACAATGAATCGGTAAACACGTTGAAATTTTCAACGTTGAGCCCCGGCGCCAATTTAATCCCTGCTATAATCGCTTCATATTCAGCCTCATTGTTAGTAACTATGTAATTCATGCTAATGGTGAATTCAAATTCTCTGCGATTTGGAGATAAGAGGTGAATCTCGACCCCTCCTCCATGACTGGTGGCGGATCCATCTGTGTGTAGCATCCATGTGGTGGCGGCCCGACTTGTTCCTGCTTAGTCTGATATAGAAAAAATGTAATTTGTGGAGCTGGCCACGCTCTTTCCCAATGTCTCGGCCATGAAATCTACTAATGCTTGCGCTTTAATTGCGGTTCGCGGTTTGAATTCCTACCCAAACTCGCTGAGTTCAATTGCCCATTTCACCAGTCTACTGGAGGTTTCTGATCTTGCTAGCACCTGCTTTAGTGGCTTATTTGTTACAATCGTGATTGAATGAGACTGAAAATACGGTCTCAATTTTTGTGCGGTGGCCAAGATAGCCAAGGTGAACAACTCTATCTCCAAATAGTTCCTCTATTCCCCTTGCAACACTCTACTTACATAGTGGATGGGTAACTGCTGGGTTCTTTTTCTTTGACTAGGACTGTACTGATGGCATGGGAAGACACTGCCAAGTACAAATATAACATTTCGCTCTCCTGCGGCTTAGCCAATAGCGGTGGGCTCACCAAGTAGTTTTTCATCTGTTGGAAAGCTTCCTCACACTCCAAACCCCAAATGAAATATTTGCTCTTTCTCATGACCTTGAAAAAAGGTAAATTCTTTTCTGCAGAAGTTGATATGAATCTTCTCAAGACCGTCAAGCGGCCTACCAAACATTGCACATCCTTGACCGTTCTTGGCGATGGTAAATCTAGCACTGCCCTGATTTTATCTGGGTTGGGTTCTATTCCTCTTTTGTTGACCACATATGCCAAAAACTTTCCTGCTGTTACCCCGAATGTGCATTTTTTCGGGTTCAGCTTCATCTCGTATGTTCTCATGATACCAAATGCTTCATCTAAGTGATGCACGTGCTCTTCGGCCTTGAGACTCTTGACTAGCATGTCGTCTACGAACACTTTCATTGACTTTTCAATCTGATGGTAAAACATTTTTGCGACAAGTCTTTGAAAAGTCTCTTCAGCATTCTTCAAACCAAAAGGCATTACCCTGTAACAATACACCCCTGTTTCAGTTATGAACACCGTTTTGCTTTGATCCTGCACTGCCATGAAGATCTGGTGAAAACCACTTTTCGCATCCATCATACTCAATAGTGCACATCCTGCAGTCGAATTGACTAACAAATCTATTCTGGGCAAAGGGAAAGGATCCTTGGGGCAGTGTTTGTTTAAGTCTGTGTAATCCACACACATTCTCCATGTCGCCTCCTTTTTTCATGACCAGAACGACGTTGCTCAATCATTCTGAGAACCTCAAGACGTATATTTGTTCGATACTAAGACGTTCTTGTACCTCTTTTTCGGTCGCTTCATTCTTTTCCTTACTAAAGTTTCGGTTCTTTTGCCTTATTGGCTTTGCACTTTTGTCCACGTTTAGCCGGTGCACTATGATTCTAGGATCAATTCCTTGTAAGTTGGAATCTGTCCAGGCGAATATATCTAAATTACGCTTGAGACAGTCTACTAGTGTGATCTCTATCATTGGTTCCAATCATGCTCCAATCTTCATTATATTCTCCGCGCTTTCTCTGAATAATTGAACGGTTTTGAATTCTGCTAAAGGTTCCATTTACATTCTTGCCATTGTTTTAGTAGTTTATTTTCTGCTTTTTCCCGACTTTGCTCCTAAAACTCGGGTTGCTTTCCATTCTCATTTCTAACCTCTTTGGTTTTCTTCTTTGGTTTGGGTAAACCATCGGATCGCATCCGATGCCTCTTTGTCATCCTAACTACTTATATCTAAAAGTAATTTAAGCCTTGATCCCACAGACGACGCCAATATTTTGGTCTTATTTCGTTCGGGTAATAAAACACCGTGAAACGTTACAAAGGACTAATCAATTGCCAAAATAATGCTAATCTATTACAATGAATGGACTAACTTGGTCCAGAACACCTGTTGTTGATTATAAGCAATGAATTACTTTCGATATCCTATTTATACAAAGATTTGGGTAGATCGAACCGATAGCATTCGATCTATGTGCATCGAATGGTGGTGATTCGATGCTACTGCTGATTGAACCTGTGATGCATCGAATGATGCGAATTCGATGCTGTGAATCTCGAGTAGCTGTGGTTCGATCTTGGTCAAAGTCAAAACAGTTAGTATCGAACTGAATTGAGCATCGAACAGTAAAGTGTATCGAACTGAGTTGGTTCGATATACTAGAGTAGGTAGTCAGTGTTGAATGAATCCCCCCCAGAAGGCGAAGAGACGGGGTATTTATAGACCCAGTCTCACGGACCCCTGTAGCGACTTGCATATGAGTACCAAACTGGGGCCGTTTGATCGATCACTTAGATCGAGTCGAGGCCGTTCGATACTCGATTAACATCGAATCGTGCTGTTCGATGTACTACTGCCGTGGGCCTTTCTACTTGGGCCAACCCAATATTATTATTGGGTCATTCCTAAAATTTCTCCATCAATAAGCATTAATATTAACCAAAAAAAGAGTGAGGAAATAAACACCTCCATAAAAAAATGGGAATATTATTTTTGTAACCAGTGATGTGCACATTAAGTTGGTGACTTAGATCTATCAATAAGGTTAGAATGAGCGACGGGGTGGTTATTATCGATAATAGAGGAACTTGTTTTGATCTAAATCATTGATTTTCGAACATGAGGCACAAAATTACAACGATAAGCTCTCGGATAGCTCAATTATTAGACATTTGGTTAAAGGGGTTATTGTTCTAAATTACAGTGGATAGGGATGTGGATGCGAATGCATATGTCGAAAGTTAATTGATATTTTATAATGTTCTTTATCAAGACTCGCCATGTATCGGCTAACCACTCTCAATGCATGTGTAACATCTAGTTTAGTGTATATCATATCAAACATTGAGCTTTACATTATTGATGCATATAGTACTCGAGACATCCCACTTTCATTTTCTTCACTGCTAGGACATAAACTTGAGGATAACTTGAGAGTAACAAGATTACGCCGTTTGGTTTACAACTTTGCATGTTAAAGTGCCACAAAATCAAAAGTTCTTTGTTGAGGTTCTTAAACTTGTTCTTTGTAGTTTTGTTGAGTATTCCATGTTTTTTTGTTAAGTATCCCATGGTATTGGAATGTATTAGACGTTCTTAAACTTGTTCTTTGTTGTTTTGTTGAGTATTCCATGGTATTTGAATGTATTAGAGGTTCTTAAACTTGTTCTTTGTTGTTTTGTTGAGTATTCCTTGTACTCATCTCCTTGTGAATAAAAGTTCTTTACATATCATAAAAAGAGAAAAGAAAAAAACCACAAAATCTCTAGTGCGTAGTTCTTTTAACAAAGCTAAATATATCAGTTTTTAAATCTGACGACTAGTTTCTATCTCTAGTGTTAACGGGTTTGGAATTATTCCCTATTTAACGGAAGATATTTATTTGGGTCGGAACGCCCTGTCCGTGATTCAGAGGCAATGACAAGTGGAAATAATAAGAATAGCTGCAAGAATATTCCCTTCCTTTATTCACTGAACTTTTCCTCCTCTCTTTCTTTTTATGTATTTGAATGTCAAGTTGTAGTAAGTAAACTGAGTTATCTTCAGTTGTCCTTTCCTCTACTGATCACCTCCCTTTATATAGACTCTGGTAGGGACAGGTGTTATTGTGCATGTGCTTTGGTAAGGACAGGTGTTGTAGTTACCTTGATACAGGTGTTTAAAATAAGGATAAAGTTTATCTTTTATCGACTAAGCGCTGACTAGATTTAATCTCCATCTCTTTTGATAGCTCCGAGGGCCTTTGATGTGGATTGTTTTGATAGAGCTATTCTTCCGAGGGACTCTTTTTCTCTTTCTTGATTTGGGTCCGTTCTTCAATGATCAGGAGTAATCTCCGAGGGCATAATTTGATCTCCGAGGGCGTGGTATAATCTCCGAGAGTTAAATATGATCTCCGAGGGCTGAATTTGCTCCTTTTGAAATGGTATTTTTTCATCCAAGTCCTCGGAATATGCTATATGGGCACTCTGTTATTTACTTCTGATTTTTTCTCCGAGAATGGGTCCTCGGGCGATGGTCCGAGGGTCGTCTTTTTCGAGGAGTGTTCAGCAAGGAAGTTTTCTTGTAAGTTCATGGGACTCGGGGTCCATCGTGGTTCCTCTTGGCGCATTGGTGGATATCGGAGTCGTACGAGTCCATCGGGGTTCGCTCTTTTTCCGATGCCGTGCTGATATCTGTTTTTTTATTCACCGTTTGACTTTCCAAGGGACACTTATGTTCCTCCTCGGGTGCTCTTGTAAACCTTTTCGGGTCAGTGACTGAAAGGTAGGGCAATCCTCCGAGGGGTTTTCTTTATAGGTACATCTGATCGGAAGTACTCGTGACAATAGTATTGTCCATTTATTGTTTTCTCCGAGTAGTAGTAATATTCTTTATTTTATTTTTAGGGTTAACACTAGCCCCCCCAAATTTCGATTGTCCTCGTAGAGACAAACGGAATTTTAAATCATCGTCCTCAGTGAGGCGAGGGGTTATTTTTTGTTTTAGTGTCCCTATACTTATTTTTTGATATTTGTCCGAGGGGTAAATATATATATTCAGAGTTTTGCAAGTGATTTTACCTGAATACCCTTAGGGCATCATCGTTAAGCACGCGAGAATCTCGGAGGCGCAGGTTGCGGGTTACCGTTTGACCAGTTTCGAAATTTGGAGCATCTGACCGTTGGCAACGGTCAGAATCTTGACGGCGTGGCGTGAGCGGGCGACGGTTACGTGGAGTCTTGAATAAATGCCACGACTTTATGGGCATCTGACCGTTGTAGCCTTTGGTTATAAATAGGACACTGTTGCCTCTTCTTTTCTTCATTCACTCAAGTATAATCTGCGATAATTTTCTCTCAGAGCCACAAATTTCTTCTCTTATTCTCTATTCTCTTGCAACTCTAAGTTCCAGTAGGTTTACCCACTAAAAAAAACTTTCCTCTTTTTATATCCATGGCTTCTTCTGCCAACGTGAACCCTGTTGCTGCTGTTACCTCCTCGGAAGTCATTGCTCCGATTGACACTTCTTCGAGCGTGAGGAGTATTCCGGTGGGAGTTGTTACTCGTAAACGCAAGGGAGAAATTGCTGCTGCTGCTGAGGGCGGCGCCACTTCCTCGAAGAAAGCTAGGGTTCCCAAATCAAAGGAACCGCCTCTTCGGACTTTCGCTAAGGTGGAAAAGATGCGGAATATTGCTACTCGTAAGCAGGTAGCGGATCTGTTTACCTCAACCGGGGTCCTTCAGAAGAATATGGTATTCCGAATCCCGACAAAGGATGAGAGGGCATGTTATCCTCCTCCGGGTATGTTGAGAGTATTTTTTACCCAGGTGAAGTACGGGTGGCGTTCATTCATGTCACCTTTTTTCTGTGAGCTTTTCAAGACTTGTAATATCTGCCCGAGTCAAATGGTGCCGAACGGGTTTGCCGCTATTTGTATTTATGTCTTTTGGTGCCAAGTGAATGGGCTAGAGTGCTCGGTGAATCATTTTCTTTCGATCTTTGATGTGGCGGTATCACCCGGGGGGTATCCGTTCTATAATGTTCGTCATCGGGACAACACGGGGGATTCCACGAAGAGGATCTTGGGTGCTGCCATTACCTCACATAGCGTCTGGAAGAATAGATATTTCTTCGTGGGACCTGTTAAGGGTGAGTGGGATGTGCCCTTCGATTGGCGAGAGGGTACTACTCCTGTGCACGCTCTGGACCAGGAGGTGGTGTTATCTCCTATAATTTCTCAGCACAAATTGATGGAATCAGAGGATTTCACAATGTTGTACGAGACCTCCGGTCTTCACTACGTAGTTTTTACCGACGACGCCGTAGAGAGGCCTTTATCTTTGTCTCCCGATGCGAGGAGTCTCTTTCGTAAGTCCTTTTATTTATTCTTTTATTCTTTTACTCTTTCTCCGAGTACAGTAATAAATTGTGCTTATACACATTATCGGTGGGTTGACGCAGGGGAGGTCATGGCGAACTACTATCTGTAGTCGAGTCTGAGGGAGCCTACTCCTAGTGGTGTTTCTGAGATACCAGAGGAGGGTGATCACGAGGAGGAGGAGGTTAATGCTCCCGAGAGTAGGCATATGGGTTCAGAGAAGGGTGAATTTCACGAGGACCATTCTCTTCTATGCATGGATATGACGGGGGTCGTGAGGAGCGCTGTTCCCTTGCGTCAAGTAGCTCCTTGGGATTTGGCTTTGGTGCCCGTTTCCAAATCCGAGTCGGGGAATTTACCTGCTTCTGAATCTAATATAGGAACTTCTCCGAGAGTTTCCGAGGAGGGGATCTTTCCGAGTGTTACCGAGGAAGAATCTGCTCAGAAGGTTACTGAAGTAATAGACTTATCTTCCGAGGGTCCTTCTCCTCAGCCTCCGATAGTTTCCGAATCCGCTCCTCGTGGTGAGTTTCTATGAGATTTTAATGAGATTTTCATACCTTACTCGTGACATTCGCTGATGTGTTGACACTTTTCCTTTTGATGTATTAGCTATGGATAAAGGAAAGGCTCCGATGGTAGAAGAGCCTTCATTATACGGTGAGTATCCGTTATTCGCCCTTTTTCCATAATTTTTTCTAGTTTCATTCTTTTTCTCACTGACTGTGTGTATCTTCTGTAGAGGAAGAATTTCTGGCCCAATTCAACATTCCCGAGCAGGAAGGTTTACGAGGGGATTCCGAGGATACTCAAGGGGAGTTCGATCCTTCTTCCGAAGACAGAGATGTGAAGGAGGGGATTCTTAATTCACTGCTGGGTAAGACTAGCCCACCCACAACAGTTGGTGGTTCTCGGGCCGTTTTTACGAATTCAGAAGTGATGACTCCTATAAAGGATGCAACTCCTCCGAGGGGGCATGTTCCGGTGACTTTGTCTCCGAGGGGTCATACATTCCAGGAGGCCGTTCCTCCCAGTGGATCCGGAGGCCAGTTCTCATCTCGGACGGTGGGTGAAGCTTATCAGGATATTCTCCGGTTTTTCGCCTCCTCCAGTTCAACACCCGCCGAGGGGTACCAATTTTTGTACACCAGTCTTAACTGGCTGGGGCTCATGGTAAGCTTCTCTAAATTAATCCTCTGAAATTACATGATATATCTCTGTTAAATTCTTTATTGTTGACTTCTATGTAGATTGGAAAGACTCGGGAGGCGGTCACTGCCGTTGAAGAGCACGGTCGGAAAGACCTAGAGGAGTTAGAAGTACTCCGGGCGCAATTGGCACCTCTCTTAGTCCGAGACAAAGAGAGTCAAACTAGGGAGGACCTTCTTCAAACCAGGATTTCCGACTACGAATTTGCTCTTAATGAAGCAGAGAAGACGAGGGCGGATTTGCAAGGTAACTTAAACGCTGCTGAGTCCGCTTACAAAAAGATGGAGGCGTCCGAGAAGGCTGCAGCAGCTAAGATAGCTCTTTTGGAGAAGGAAAGGAAGGAGTCCGAGGGGGTCTTTACTGCTCGTATTGCGGCTCTCGAGAAGGCGGTAGCGGACGGGAATGAGAGAGAGAGGGTTCTCCAGGAGACATTGGGCCAAGTTACTGATAGGGCTGAGTCAGCTGAAGAGAAGTTGGTAAACTTTCTATCTCCCGAGGACGTGCAAGCTAAGGTGGATGCAGCCGTTCAATTCGCTCAGCGGGAGATTTCACGACAGCAATCAGGAGTATCCGAGATGCCTTCTCACGAGCTCTTGACAGGCCACCTTTTATGGGGTTATCTGGAGTGTGCTAGGTTGGCTAAGTGTGCTAGGTTGGCTAAGTCTTTGATAAGGTCGGAGGTTGACTTCTCAAAGTCTTTTGACCTTCGTAAGCTGAAGAGGCCAACTCCCGATGATTGCCAGTACTTTGTGGGGAGATTTGGGGGTTTACTATCTTCTCGGGATTCTCCAGCACCTTCTCCGATGCGATCTGCCACTAGTCCGAGTCCGAGGGCTAGTGGTTTCGGGGGGGTATTTTCTCCAATTTCCCGCCTCGCTCCATTGGGTACTTCTGCTGAAGAGACAATTTCTCCCCTCCCTCCTTCCACGGGAGCTTAGTCTTGCTCTCTTTTTGTGTGTTTTTTTTTTAAATAAATGTTCTTTGTATCTATTCTCCCTTCCGAGGGCTCTCCGGCTTAAAGAAATAAATATTTTTGTTCAATTTCCTTTTTCTATTTTTTGGTTTTATAATTAAAACTTAACTAAATCAGATAATGACAATTCTTATAAGGTTGATGACTAAGTAAGCTTTCCAAGTAGGAGGTGTTGCTTTGCATGGTTAAGTAGGGTACGTGTCATTCTTAATTAAAAGAAGTTTCAACACGTGTCCCTTTTTTAACATAATAAGAATCTAAACTTCTTCTTTTAACCACGAGTTTAGAGAGTATATATATACTTAAGCTTTTTACCAATTATGCACTTATCTCTACTTTTGTAATTATAATTAACCATTAATTTTCTTTCATAATTGCAAGTACGAAGATAATACTTACCTGATACGATGATGCCTCCTTATTATAGAAGAAGCGGTTCAGCTTCGTCTTGTAGTTCTTCTCGAGATACTGCTCGGAGTCCTTCTGGATCATCAAGGGTTCCCCCGAGGGACAATCCATCCGAAAATCAAGCGACACTTGGTGCTAGTTCCTCCCTTGGAGTGGCTCGTAGGACTCCATCTACAAATTCACGTAGAGTCAACCATATCAGGGAGATATTCATGAGTAGGGAGCCATATCCTTTGGCGGATGAGTCTTCGGAGTTCGATTTGATTCCTCTTAATCCATCAAGATTGATAGGTAGAGGACGTGTAGGATCCACTATGAGTACAGAATGTGAGACCTCGGTAAGATCTCTTTTCACTGGTTATAACTTAGATTTCGAAGATTATGATATAATAGTGCCTTCCTCGGGTCAAAGGGCTTACGCACCCCCCTCGGGTTACATGACCGTTTACGCCGAACAGATGCGTTGCGGGTTACAGATGTTTTTTCACCCCATTTTCCAAATACTTTTTCGGTATTGGCAGGTGTGTCCGAGTCAGTTAACACCAAGTTCTTATAGCCATCTGGTGGGGTACATCCTTCGTAGTGAGCTTTTAAACCTTCCAATGTCCCCCTATCGGGTGGGAACAATATTCACCCTTCGACCTTGCTCAGAGGGGACTCCCTTTTTTAGCTTGACCTATAGGGACAAGGAAAATATCTTCACTCGTGTATCCAGCTCCCATTCTTATAGAGGGGATTGGAGGCAGAGATTTTTCTTCGTCCGTCCGAGAGGTCAGTCAGCCAGATCATGGGGGGTACCCATCCGATGGGGTCTGGGATATATTGCTCCCAACCTTGAAACACAAGGGCAAGTGAGGGAGATATTGCTTCACTCGGGACTTTTCTCTAGTTCTTCTGATATATCCGGGCTACTGGATTTCCCCGAGGCCTTGATTTTGGCAGGTTTACAAGAGGGGGTGGAGGGATATACTCCTGTTTCTCGTCCTCTTCACAGTAACTTTCATTTTCGTAAGTTCTATTAATCATTCTTTAACTTGTAAATTTTATAAGTGCCCTCTGACCATTTTCCTACTAATATCTTTTGCAGGAGCGGAGATGGGAGCATTTTCCCTCGGGTCTTCTACCGATGTTTTCCTTGGAAGAGCATTGCATGGTAGTCCCGGAATGGTGGAGATTGGTAATTCCGTTCCTCTCGTGAATGAGGGCATGGTTGAGATTTCCTCGGAGGAGGAGAAACCTGTAGCAGCCCCCCCAGTCAGTTATATAATTCCTCCGGGGCCGTCAGATACGATATCGGTTCTTTCCCCAGCAGATTTTCACGGGAATCCTATAGTGTCACAGCCTAGTCCTCGTAGCCCTGCCATGGTGAGCGTGTTAGAGGAGTATCTTCTCTCCCCTGGCACAGAGGTCTTGCCGCCCCGGGAAGATATCCCTGATCGTATTCCTGTACCACCGCCCGAGGAGCACCCTTCCCTCGGGAGAACTCTTCCCCCCGGGGATAGTCGGGATGTTTCTCTTCTTGGATCAGAGGTGGGATTTTGCCGAAACTTTCTCAGCAGTTTATTGAACGTAACAGATTGTGAACTGATAAAAACCCTTTCGGTACCTGTTCTCCAGGATTTAGCCTGTAAAGACCTGTGTGAGGTATTTATTCATTTTATTTAATACTAACCTGTCTTCCGGTCTGATGCCCCTTGCTTTGTTTTTTGACCAGATTTATATGGTGTTGGATGCTCTTGGTTCTTACGGAAGCTCTTCTTCAGATCCAGGTTTGGTATACCGTCGTCGGGACGAGTTAGAGCAAGGTCTCTTAGAGGCTCAAGTGGAGATAACTCATTTGAAGGAAGTTTACGAGTCCGCTCAGGAGACTCATATCCATGCGTTACAATCCGAGAAGGATAAGGCGTGGGAATTAGAACGCCAATTAGTGCTTGAAAGAGCTCGTGTATTGAATTTAGGGAGGAGCATTGAGGTGTTACGTGGCCAAATGCGGTCCTCGGAGGAGCAACTAACACAGGTTACGATGGAGAGAGATGCCTTGAGTCAGCAGTTGCTGAGAATAACTCGTTCTCATGCGGTAGAAGTGGTTATGGCCCGAGTCCAAGCTGTGCTGGAGGTGGTGGGTCCATCCAATCCTCGTGAGTCTCTTCGGGGTGAGATGCGAGATTTAGTGCATATAGGCTATAAATTGTGCCAAGACGCCGTACAAGCTTTGCCAGAGTTCCCTTCGGGCTTGCTCCTTCCGGAACTCAACATCCGTCAAGTCTCCGAGGAGTTTCTACCTTCACCTAGTGGAGATTTTGCGATCGGAACTGTGTTCTGTGATGACCCCTTCTCTCTTTCCGAGGAGCAACGCAGAAGACTCATCAGGGAGGAGAAACGTCCCATGGGAGGGTCTTAGTTTGTAGATGAATGTTATATAGTTTAGTTCATAATACAGAGGGTTTTTATTATTATCGGGTTGTCTCGATCTCTCATATATAGAGCCATCATTCTGTCGGACAACTCTTTTTTGTACTATATCCCCTCGTATATGAACACTCTTTTTATTCATGCATGATTATTACATTAAGCATAGTACTTCCTAAGATTGCTTGCATTCCATGTGTTGCGAAGTATTGCCTCCTCGGAGGTGGCAAGCCGATAAGTCGCCGGTCCCACAATTTCCACTATCTTGTAGGGTCCTTCCCATCGTGGATCTAGTTTACCCACATTCTTAGAGGCCCCGACTCGTTTCATCACTAAATCTCCAACTTGAAAGGTTCGGGGTTTTACCTTGGTATTGTAATATCGTGATATCCGAGCCTTGTATTCTTCCATTCGGAGGGCGACTCGGGTTCTTTTTTCTTCGAGAAGATCAAGAGCAAGGGCTAAGTTTGAGCCATTGGCCACTTCCTCGTATTCTTTGACTCGCCATCTTTCTATGGAGACCTCCGAGGGCAAAACAGCTTCACACCCGTAGGATAGACTAAAAGGGGTTTCGCCCGTAGCAACACTTTGCGTGGTCCGATAGGCCCACAATATCCCGGGTATCTCCTCAACCCACTTAGCTTTATGCCAATCAAGCCGGGCCTTCATGTTCTTCAAGAGGGTTCTGTTGGTTCTTTCTACTTGGCCATTTGCTTGAGGGTATCCCACGGAGGCAAAGCGATGTTTTATCTCCCAATGATCGCACCATTTTTGTAATCCTTGGTCAGTAAACTGCAAACCGTTGTCACTTACCAGGCTCCGAGGGACACCAAAGCGACAAATAATAGTCCTCCAGAGAAAATTGATGACTGCCCCTGCAGTTACTCTAGCCAGGGGTTCCGCTTCCACCCAATTGGTGAAGTAGTCAACGGCTACTAATAGAAATTTCTTTTGACCGGCATCGGGAATAAGAGGTCCCAGTATATCAATACCCCACTTGGAGAATGGGCAAGGGCTCAAATGAGGTTCCCAAGGAGCTGTAGGTTGATGGGTCCGAGGGGCGTATGCTTGGCAGGATTTACATCTTTCGGCATGGATTTTGCTATCTTTGGTCATTGTGGGCCAGTAATAGCCTTGTCGGATCAAGCGTCCGACCATGCTTTCACTGCTGGTATGGCTTCCGCATACCCCCTCGTGAGTTTCTGCTAAAGCTAGTTGTGCCTCCTCTTCATTAAGGCATCGAGCATGGGGACATGAGTATGTCCTTCGGAAGAGTATCCCGTCTTTGAGGAAGTATCGGAGGGTTTTTCTGAACATCATTCGCTGAATATTCTTGTCCGAGGAGTATCCCTCGGGATTCTGCAAATAGGCTTTGATAGGGGTCACCCAACTAGATGAGGGATCTGAAATGGTATTCACCTCTTGGCCTTCGCTCTTTTCAGATTCATTGACATGCAGTAGAGTAATCTTCCGAGTATGTATTGCAGCTGTTTGTGTAGCCATTTTGGACAAAGCGTCCGCCTCTTGGTTTTCTTTTTGGGGATTTTGAATTATATCATACTCTTCAAACCATTCGGATCTTTGACGAACAACTCGGAGGTACTCTTGCATTCTTTCTTCCTTTGCCTCATATGACCCCTTAATTTGCTGAACAATCAGTTGGGAGTCACTATGGAGGAGTACTCTCTTCATTCCCCCTTCCCTTGCTAGTCTCATACCGATAAGGAGAGCTTCATACTCGGCTTCATTGTTAGAAAGGGGGTAATCTATTCTAACCGCAAAATGAAGTCTTTCTTCCTCCCCTTCTTGGTTTACCAAAACTATTCCAGCCCCCCCATGTGTACTTACCGAGGATCCGTCCACATATACATGCCATCGTGGCTCCTTTTCCTCGGGTCTTATGCTCGTAAGTTCTGTTACAAAGTCCGCCAGAACTTGCGCTTTGATTGATGGTCTCGGAGCATAGGAAATATCGTACTCAGTAAGCTCTACGGCCCATTTTATCAGTCTTCTTGATGATTCAGGCTTGTTAAGAATTGCCCTCAGGGGGTGCTTAGTTAGCACGGTAATTGGATGAGATAGAAAGTAGGGACGTAGCTTACGAGCCGTAGTAACCAATGCTAGAACTAGTTTCTCAGTTAGGGTATATCGGGTTTCGGCTCCGATGAGGGTTTTGCTGACGTAATATACCGGGTGATGTTCCCCCTCCTGTTCTTTGACTAAGACAGCGCTAATAGCCTCTTCTCCGACTGATAAATACAGAAACAACTCTTCTTGGGGTATAGGTTTTACCAGCAAAGGCGGTTTCAACATATATCTTTTCAATTCTTCGAGAGCTTCCTCGCATTGAGGGGTCCACTGAAATTCCTTGACATTTCGAAGTATCTTGAAGAAGGGAAGCCCTTTCTCTGCAGACTTGGAGACAAATCGACTCAACGAGGCCATTCTTCCAGTTAATTTTTGGACATCTTTCACCGTCCTAGGGGTAGGCAATCCCATGATAGCTTCTGCTTTTTCGGGGTTTACTTCGATTCCCTTCTCCGTAACCATAAATCCCAAAAATTTTCCTCCTCGGATACCAAAAGAGCACTTCCGAGGGTTAACTTTCATGCCAAAGTTGTTCATAATGACCAACGCTTTCCGTAGGTCCTCGGGATGTTCTTCGGCAGTGTTACTTTTAACTACAGTATCATCTACGTAAACCTCTACTGATTTCCCAATAAGTCCTGTGAACATAAGACTTACTAACCTTTGGTAGGTAGCTCCCGCATTCTTCAGCCCAAATGGCATAACTAAATAACAAAATGTGCCTGCATCTGTGATGAAGCTGGTCTTATCTTGGTCAATAGTCGCCATTGGGATTTGGTTATACCCTTGGTCTCCATCTAAAGTTGATAGTAGCGCGCACCCTGCGGTAGAATCAACTAGCTGATCTATGCTCGGTAAGGGATAACAATCTTTTGGGCAGGCTTCATTAAGGTTGGTAAAGTCAACACACATTCGCCATCTTCCTCCATGCTTGGGTACTAGCACGACATTAGCTAGCCATTCGGGATAAATGACTTCTCGAATTTGCTTCAAACTAAGAAGGCGTTGTATTTCCGATCGGATAATCTTGTTGCGCTCGGGTCCCATTTTCCTTTTCTTCTGTTGGACAGGTTTAGCCCCGGGCTTTACGTTAAGAAAGTGTTGGCATACCTTATTGCTGATTCGCCCGGGTGGTCCACCTTCCCATGCAAAGAGGTGATGAAACTGTTTGAGGAGAGAGATCAGTTGACCTTCTATGATTGGAGCCATATGGGTGCCGATTTTGATTACTTTCTCGGGGCTTCCTTCTACTAATTCCACCATTTTTAACTCTTCCACAGGTTGGACTCGTGTTTCCTCGGTTTTACACTTTTTGTTCTTTCCGAGTGAGTGTTCGTTCTCTTCTGAGGGAATGGCATTCATGCAGCATTCTCTGGCTTTCGAATGACTTCCTCGGACTTCTCCGATTCCCGAAGAAGTGGGGAATTTCACTTTAAGATGCAGAGTGGAGGGGATAGCCTCAAAGGCCCGAATAGATGGTCTTCCGCAGATGACATTATATGTTCGTGAGGAAGCTTCCACTACCCAAAACTTAATAGATTCCGTTCTTCGAAGGGCTCCTTTCCCCCATGACATTGGCAGAGTAACAGTTCCGAGGGTTTGACAGGCTTCTCCTGAGAATCCTACTAGCGGGACCTCAACGGTTTCCAATGTTTCTTGTTTCAACCTCATAGCCAGATAGGTAGGTAAGAAGAGTACATCCACGGAGCTACCCGTATCTATAAGGATCCGTTGGATCTCATACCCGTAGATGACAGCAGAAATAACCAATGGATCTTCATGAGGGTATATTACGTCCATAAGATCCTCCGGCCCAAAAGTGATGCTAGGCAGATTTGATCCTTGAATGGAGCAGACAGACAATCCTTATTCTGCTCGTCGGGCTTCTTTCAAATATTTCTTCTTTTTACCCTGAGGTATCATGGAAATTTCACCCCCTTCAATCATATTGATCGTTCTCCCTGTTGGGGGGTTGTTTTTGTAAGAGTTAGGTGGAGGAGGCAAACTCTGATACCCTGTCGTTTTCTCTCGTGAATTTTGCCGACGATCTTTAATTCTCTCTTGGGATCGTAGACGTCCAGTTGTCCCTTATCGTGACTTCCGACTAAGTATCCTTTCTTCCCTTTCTTGTTCTTCCTCCTCTCCTCGTGATCTCTTCCAAACATGAGCTTTGGGCTCCTCGGGGTTATTTTCCTTGAGGTAATTCTTCAAATACCCTATTTCTAACAGGCGGAGCACCTCTAAACGAAGGGTAGTACATTCTTCCGTAGTGTGCCCGTAAGTTTTATGGTACTTACAATATTTCCCCGTGTCCTTGTCTCGGTTAGGGAATTTAGTCGGTCTGGGCCAGTGTAACTCGTTGCTACCCCTCATTATATTGAGCACTTCTGGTGGGGTAACAGTCATCGGAGGTAGGTGCACGGGTCGGAGGAACTTCTTAACCACTCCTCCTTCGTCCTTGCGCTGAAGAGATTTTCCTTCCTTATTCTTTTCTTTAGCCTTTGCCTCTTTCTCGACGCGCTCTAGGTGTTCATTATCCTCCTGCTCCATTTGCTTTTTTGTTCCCTCTGCCTCTTCCATCAATATATGGATTTCTGCCTTTTGCATTAGTTCATTCATGTCCGTGATCCGATTTCCCATAAGGTATCTGAAGAAATTCCCCGTTCGGAGTCCCTGAGTTAATATGTCCGCCATAATGGTCGGACTAACGTTGGGAACATCAAGTGCTTCATCCGTGAAGCGCTTTATATACTCTCGTAAGGTTTCATCTTTTTTCTGTTTAATAGTGAATAGGTGTGTGGCAGATTTAGGGTACCTTCGATTGCAGGCGAATTGTCGCACGAACAAATGGGCTAATCGATCAAAGCTCATAATGGAACAAGGTGGAAGGTGAGTAAACCAGGCTTGGGCCCGCCCTCCGAGGGTAACAGGAAACACGCGGCATAACACGTGGTCAGGGGCAGAAGAGAGGTCCATTCCAGCCAGATATTGATGGATGTGATCCTGTGGGTCCTTTCCATCAGCTTCTCCAGTGTATAATGGGATATTGACAGGTCGCATCCCCGAGGGGATAGAAGCTGAAGCGATTTCGGGAATGAAAGGAGTGGTCTTGAAGGTAGGGTCCTCTTCAGGGACCATGGTCTTCTTTAGGTCACCTAATTCTTTTCGTAAATCATCCATCATTCCCCATAAGGAATGTTCAACCTCTCATTGATACTCCGAGGGGCGAGAAATTTCTTCTCTACCCCTCTCTGGAATTCTTTCCTGGCACACATACCTTCGAGGCATCTGTCGGGATTCTCGTTGCCAAGGATTCGAATTTGGGTTCCACGCCATCGGAGGTACATCTCCCTCCGAGGGGGAATTCCCATTATCGAAGAGCATAGAGGATGCTTGTCCGATAGGTTCATTCCTCCGGGGTGTTCGTGCAGCATTTATAAGTCTTTCGTAAACAGATCGGGGAATATTAATAAAATCTCTAGTACCTGGTTCGTAATTGGACAAAGTTTCTTCTGAGTCGCTGTTCGAGAAAGGAAGGTTGTCACTTTCGAAAAGATCGTCCATCCTAGCTGACATCTGCTTGAATTCTCTCGAGGACAGATATTATGGCGTTCCCACAGACGGCGCCACTTTGTTAACGGGTTTGGAATTATTCCCTATTTAACGGAAGATATTTATTTGGGTCGGAACGCCCTGTCCGTGATTCAGAGGCAATGACAAGTGGAAATAATAAGAATAGCTGCAAGAATATTCCCTTCCTTTATTCATTGAACTTTTCCTCCTCTCTTTCTTTTTATGTATTTGAATGTCAAGTTGTAGTAAGTAAACTGAGTTATCTTCAGTTGTCCTTTCCTCTACTGATCACCTCCCTTTATATAGACTCTGGTAGGGACAGGTGTTATTGTGCATGTGCTTTGGTAAGGACAGGTGTTGTAGTTACCTTGATACAGGTGTTTAAAATAAGGATAAAGTTTATCTTTTATCGACTAAGCACTGACTAGATTTAATCTCCATCTCTTTTGATAGCTCCGAGGGCCTTTGATGTGGATTGTTTTGATAGAGCTATTCTTCCGAGGGACTCTTTTTCTCTTTCTTGATTTGGGTCCGTTCTTCAATGATCAGGAGTAATCTCCGAGGGCATAATTTGATCTCCGAGGGCGTGGTATAATCTCCGAGAGTTAAATATGATCTCCGAGGGCTGAATTTGCTCCTTTTGAAATGGTATTTTTTCATCCAAGTCCTCGGAATATGCTATATGGGCACTCTGTTATTTACTTCTGATTTTTTCTCCGAGAATGGGTCCTCGGGCGATGGTCCGAGGGTCGTCTTTTCCGAGGAGTGTTCAGCAAGGAAGTTTTCTTGTAAGTTCATGGGACTCGGGGTCCATTGTGGTTCCTCTTGGCGCATTGGTGGATATCGGAGTCGTACGAGTCCATCGGGGTTCGCTCTTTTTCCGATGCCGTGCTGATATCTGTTTTTTTATTCACCGTTTGACTTTCCAAGGGACACTTATGTTTCTCCTCGGGTGCTCTTGTAAACCTTTTCGGGTCAGTGACTGAAAGGTAGGGCAATCCTCCGAGGGGTTTTCTTTATAGGTACATCTCATCGGAAGTACTCGTGACAATAGTATTGTCCATTTATTGTTTTCTCCGAGTAGTAGTAATATTCTTTATTTTATTTTTAGGGTTAACATCTAGAATATTTATTATTGGTTATGCATCCTTCATTTCCAATTCACTAGTCAATTTAGTTTGTCAAATGCATGCTTTCTTGGAGTCTGAACCAACATTCATCGACATACAACAACTAGATAAGAAATTATCTTTGCCATATACCTTTTAGTATTCAGAGGGATCTCCACTGGGTTCGTTGTATCTATTCCTCATTATGAATAAATCAAATCTCTTGTACTAAAACCATGATGATTATTTTGCATTATACATACATTTTGCCAATTTGCAACCAAGTTCTCATTCGCTAATTTTTGAATCATTTTAGTTGAAGGATATTGATGTATCCTTCGAGATGTCCATGGGAAAACATATGTCTTTTTATCTAGTTGCTCTAGATGTAAATTAAATGTAGTATTGTCAAAATCCACTCGAATAGCTGTTAACGAGGCCACGCATATACACGCATATACTATTTTATTGAAAATGACCCATTATTCTTGATCATACCATTTTACCACTGAACGTGCAAGTTATTTGGTCAATGTTAGATCAACATTGTAGCTGCAGTGTTGGGATAACATTCAAACCAGAGACTTTCTAACATTCTGGGTTTAAATATGTTGATATTTTAGTTTTGCCTTTATTCAATTATTAATCAAGTTCTACGGTTTTAGTTGTCTTTGAATATGTCTAGGAACAAGTCTTAACATAAGGAAGAGCATTACAAGTTTTCTAATTTGAAGATTCCATCTTTGAATAAAGTCAGCTGAACGCGTTTTCAAAATAAGGAAAGAATTGGAGTTCAAGTGCAACTAGAAAACTTTCCAGGATGATCTTTGAACTGAAGAAGATGTCTTTCCTAATTAGAACTCTAGTGAAGGGAACATTATTCAAGGAGTCCGAGTTCAAAAGGAAGTAGAGTTCAACAAGGAAGGCTGAAGAGTTACCTAAAGCGTGTACAACATACCTTGAAGATCAAGTTTCAAGACCTATATAAAGGTGTGAAGTACATAAAGACAAAAAACACGACAAGAGAGCTAAATAATCCAAAGAGATTAGAGCAATTGTTGTTAGGTTTTGTCTTGCTTTGCAGAGGTTTGAGATTAACGAGTTAAGTCTATTTCATAGATTTAAGAAGTTAGTTTGTATTTGCTCTATTGAGTTCGATCAACTTGAGAGTATGAGATTGAGAGTTGAGAGAAAAAACTTTTGTTAAAATCATTATTTATAGTGATTATTTTGCCTAAGGCTAGGAAGATTATAACTATTTATAATCTTCTAAAAAATCTTCTTGTGTTCTTTATTTCCACTGCATTATCTGTGTTAAGAAGATTAAATGTGATCATTGTTAAGGCAACGTCAGCTTAACATTGGGCTAACAACATATCAATCTCGATCCTACAATTACAATTGGCGTCAGAGCAAACACCAATTTCACTAGTGTTTGGAGTTGATACACGTGATGGACAACGTCAATCCCAATGCCAACATGTTACCAGTTTTGGATGGCTCCAACTATGCATTCTAGAAGATCAGATATATGAGTCACACCAAATCCATCGATGTAAGGGCTTGACAATCTGTGATCAATGGTTATTTCCTCCCTACATTACCAAGAGATGAGAACAATGATCTTGTGCCAAAACCAGAAGCTCATTGGACAACAGCTGAGGTAAGCCTTTATAACTTCAATGAAAAAGCTCTTGATGTTATTTTCAATTGGGTATATCATCATATGTTCAAGCTAATTCAAAATTGTACTAAATCAAAACACGATTGGGATATTCTTGAATTACAGTTTGAAGGAGATGCTACTGTAAAAGACTGAAAACATAGACAACTTCTACACTTTTGAAAAACTCAAGATGGATGAGGATGAAAGTGTTGATAGTTATTTTGAGAAAATTCTTGATATTTCTAATCAATGTGAAAATCTTGGTTTTGATATGACTAATCATGAGATGGTTTATAAAGCTTACAGAACATTGTCCTCTAAGTTTCTTGTCAAGAAAATTGCCATGTGAGAGTCTCGACACATTGCTCAAGTAGATTTTTAGGTTTTACTAAACACTCTTAGAGAATTTAAATGTACATTGCCTCAAAACTAAGTAAACATGAAGTTTTTTCTTTGTTAGGTAAAAATTCTGAGAATGATGAATGTGATAATGAGGATGAATTAATTTCTTCAAACTATGGTAGCATTACCAAGAAGTTCAATAGGTTAAATCTGAAAAATAAACCCAAGGTGAAAAATACTGGTAATACAACCTCTGGTTTTAAGAAAATACCCCCCGCCCTTCCCCCCAATTTTCTAAATACATTGCTTCTAAGCCTACTCCTCAAGAAGATGAAAAATTGAAACATGTTCAATGTTATGAATGCGAAGGGTGGGGTCATATGGCTGTTAAATATGCTAACACTTTTTGAAAAAGAGGAAATTCTCATTGGTTTGTGTAGATGATTTTTATGACGAAGATTTCAGTTCTCATGCGAATGTTGAAGAAAACATAAAGGAGATTCACACTGCTGCGCTATTCACACAAATTGACTGGACAAAAGAAGATTCTCATAACTGCAATAGACCTCAATGTTACTCTAACATTTGTGGATCAACACCAGAACATGAGATTTTCTTTGGCAATTGGAATCAATACAACTCATGTAATAATTCTGATTTCTTGTCTGACAATGGTGAATCTAACTTTGATTGTTTTATGGCACAATAGATCTAGATGAAGAATACTTCTTTGAAGGAGAGATGGCCTAAGAGGAAATCATAGAAGATCTGAAATCCACCTATCACAAACTTCAGCTAGAGAATCACAAGCTCATCAAGAGTGACAAAGTCCTGAAAGAAGAGAATGGAAGGTTAAAGGAGATGCTGAAACTATATGAAAGAGACCTTGATAAAAGAGAGGTTGTGCTAGATGAGGTAAATGTAAAACTTGAAAAGCTAAACATGTCATTGCTAAATGAACCCATATACTTCTAAACTTGATGAGGTGTTGAGCATGGGTAACCAAGGGACAAATGGTCTGGGCTACATTGAGAAACCTACCTCTAAAGTTGTTACTTTTGTTTATCTAAAAGCAGATCCTGTCAAGGAACGTAAAAGTTTGAGTTGTGTAATTCCTACCAACATGGACAAAAGAACTACTTATATATATCAATATTGTTTTCAACCTGGTCACATTAAGCCTTATTGTAAGAAATATAATAAGGTGCTAGTGAAGAAAATAGTTAATAAAAGCAATACTAATGTTAAGACAACATATGATCTCAATGTTATCCCAACATTAGGTAGCGAAGCTATAGGACATAAAAGTAGAACTTGGATAGAAAAACTAAAAACTCCTAAGATTAAAATTGTTTGCAATGTTGTCTTATCTGCTTTGTACTCTAACCTTGCATGTAAGTGGTATTTTGACAGTGGATGCTCAAGACACATGACTAGAAACAAGGAAAATCTAAAAGACGTGATTCCCTTGGCCACTGGGGCTGTTACCTATGGAGGAGGCAACAAGGGAAGCATAATTGGAAAATGAGTCCTAAATGTTGAAGGATTTCCATCACTCAAAGATGTGTTGTTGATTGATGGATTGAAAGCAAATCAATTAGCATTAGTCAACTTTGTGATGATAACTTGCTAGTTACTTTTGATAAAAATTCATGTGATGTGTATGATAATGACAATGTCCAGGTTATGACAGGTACAAGATTAAAAGACAACTGCTATCTTGCTCAAGATGAAGATGAATGCTTTCATGCAAAGGTTGATGAATCTGTCATATGGAACCAAAGGCTTGGACATGAACTATAGAAGTTTGGAGAAACTGCAAAAGTTGGATGTTGTAAGAGGGCTACCAAAGCTGACTAGTCCAAGTAAACTTGTATGTGGAGACTGCCTAAAAGGTAAACAAACAAAAGCTGTTCATTCACTAGTACATGTACAAGGTACAATTTCTAGAACTCACAAGTGCTTTGAACTGCTACATATGGATCTTTTGGGACCTGTTGAGGTTAGTAGCTTGAATGGTAAGAAATATGCTTTTGTCATTGTTGATGATTACTCAGATATACATTGATGATTGTTTTTGAAAGAAAAGTCAGAAGCATTTAGCACATTCAAGATTTTACATGCTAGCACCAGGAACCTTTATGTCACTTCTGTAAGTAGTATTAGGTCTGACCATGGAAGAGAATTTGAGAATGTGAATTTTTCAGTTCTGTGATGTAAATGGCATCTTCCATGAATTTTTTGCACCTAAGACACCCCAACAGAATGACATTGCTAAGAGGAAGAATAGAACTCTTTGAGAGATGACTAGAGTAATGTTAAATGCTAGAAACATATCTAAGAGACTCTAAGCTGAAGCTATGAACATTGCATGTCATATTAGCAACATAGTTTATCTTAGACCAGGAACTACTATGATTCCATATGAAATCTTGAAGGGTTTGAAACCTATTGTTGCACACTTACATGAGTTTGGATGTGACTGCTACTTGTTGAATGATAGAGAATATTTGAGCAAGTTTGATCCAAAGAGTGAAAAGTATATTTTTGTTGGCTATTATCCAAACAGTGCTACTTTTAGGATATACAATCCTAGATTGCATACTATGCAAGAATTAGTTAATGTGGTTTTTGATGATTTGACTATTGATGCATGCACTGCAGAAATCCCTATTTTTTATGTTACTCCAATATTGGAAACAGACAATGTTACACTAACATCAAACACTGAAGATGTAGAAACTCGGGATGAGATTGAACCCAATGTTGACTTAACACCGGTGAGACCCAATGTTAGGACAACATCCGCACATATACTAATGAAGAAATTTTTCTTGATCCCAGAAGAGATCCCTCTGATAGGATTCAGAAGAATCATCCAGCTACTCAAGTGATTGGTTAAATTATTGAAAGGATGAAGACACTCAACAAAGAAAGGTTAAATTACATGGATATGGTAAAGTTGTGTGTTTGTATGGCTACCACATGTACTGTTGAGAGTGCTTCTTGTTTTGTGTCCTCCATTAAACCCAAGAATGTGAATGAAGCTCCTAAAGATTGTTATTGGATCAATGCTATGCAAGATGAACATTTAAAATTCACCAAAAATAATGTTTGCAATCTAGTACTAGGACTTCTAATGTGAATGTTATGGGAACAAAATGGATTTTCAAGAACAAAAGTAATGAAAATTGTGTGATTGTAAGAAACAAAGCTAGGTCGGTTGCTCAGGGATATACACAGGTAGGGGGTGTTGATTTTGATGAGACATCTACACCAATAATTAGAATTTATTCTATCATATTATTGCTTCCTATTGCTTGTTGTCTTAAAATAAAACTGTACCAGAGGGGTGTTAAAGGAGCTTTCCTGAATGGTTATTAGCTAAAGAAGTTTATGTTGAACAACCAAAAGGTTTTGTTGATCCTAAATATCCTGATTATCTATATAAACTGGAAAAAGCTTTGTGTAGTTTGAAACATGCATCAAGAGATTGGTATGAAAGACTAACTGGTTTTCTGTTAAGTCTAGGGTTCACTAGAGGAGATGGTGACATAACATTGTTTATTCTGAGAAATAATTCTGATAATTGTGTTGCTCAAATATATGCTGATAATATTGTCTTTGGGTCTACTAACAAGTCTACTTTATACAAGTTTGTTGAGTCCATGACATGTACTTTTGAGATGAGCATGATTGGAGAGCTGAATTTCTTTCTTGGACTGCAAGTGAAGCAAATGGAGAATGGAGTGTTCCTAAACCAGGAGAAGTATGCAAGGAACCTGGTGAAAAGGTTTGGTTTACAGGATTCAAAGACAAGTACAACATCCATGTCTTCTTATGTGAAGATTACTAGAGATGACACCGGAGACAATGTTGATCCAACATTGTACAGATCTTGATGGGTAGTTTGTTGTATCTTTCTGCCACTAGACCATATATTATGTACTCTATTTGTGTTTGTGCTAGGTATTGGGCTGATCCAAAGCAATCTCACTTGATTGTTGTGAAGAGAATTTTAAGATATATCTCTGGAACTTCACCTTCGGGCATTTGGTACTCATATGACACAAATACTAATCTTGTGGGTTTTAGTGATTCTGATTGGGCAGGTGACTTGGATGATAGGAAATCCACAAGTGGGAGCTGTTTTTATTTGGGAAATAATCTGGTTTCCTTGTAGAATAAGAAACAAAACTGTGTTTCATTATCTACTGCTGAATTTGAATATGTAGCAGCTGGCTATTGTGTTACCCAACTTGTATGACTTAAATACATGTTGTTGGACTATAGGTTGGATAGTGAAACTCTTCTCATGTTCTGTGATAATCTAAGTGTCATAATTATCTCAAGAAATCATGTTCAACACTCTAAGACCAAGCATATAGATGTAAGACATCATTACTTGAGAGGCATGGTAGAGGACAGGTTAATCAACATTGAACATATTGAGAATAATAATCAGCTTGCTGATATGTTAACCAAACCTCTCGATAGTGAGAGACTTTTCAATTTGAGTAAGTCTCCCAGCATGTGCAATATGTGAGAATATTGCAACCCCCAGCGTTGACATAAAACCACTGTCTAGCACTAGTTTTTGTTTGTGGTGTTGTTTGTAATTTTTTTTTGTTTCTTTTTTTGTTTATTTTGAGTCTCATTCGTGTTGTTTGTAATATTTGGCTTGTGTGGTTGAACAATGTGATTAACAAAACTTTCTGGTTAGCAGTTCACTTCCTTGTTTTGAAAAGCTTAATAAAACTCTTCTATTTATTTGAGGTTGTTAACCTAACACTTAGAAAAGTTGGGGTACACAAAGTTCACTGCTTTGATGTCTATTTAGTTATGTCTTATCCATCTTTAGGTTTTACAGGACATGTGGAGAATCTGGGGTTCATGATGTTGACAGCTTCACTGATATTCAGTTGCGCTTATTTACATGTTTTTGTTTTGGCCCAGAGGCACATGATGGTGATCCTTTCTACTGGGATGTTTGGGGTTCTGATTGCCTACACTCAGTAGCACTGATCACTTGGTGTAAATCTCTTGTATGCACGTTGGTAAACAAGTATGCATTAGGAAAATGTTTGGGTTATGATTGCCAACATTCAAGGCCTATGTACTTACCTGACTTGCTGCTAATAATGGTGTTACTGTGTGTGTGGAGTCTAGCGTTGCCCTCATTCAGTGGTGTCATTATCCTTTTTTGTAAGCAACCTTCAGTTTTGGTTCAGATGAGTTATGAAAATTGATAAAGATTTGTTGATGTGAACTGTAGCTGGTTTGAAAAGTTTTTCACAAGTATTTACCCTCTTCCAATGTTGCCATAACATTGTACGTTCATCTTAGAAGAGTCCATAGATTTAAAGAGTTAGTTTTTGTTTGCTCTATTGAGTTCGATCAACTTGAGAGTGTGAGCTTGAGAGTTAAGAGAAATACTTTTGTTAAAATCACTATTTATAGTGATTATTTCGCCTAGGGCTGGAAAGATTATAGCTATTTATAATCTTCTGAAAAATCTTCTTGTGTTCTTTATTTCTGCTGCATTATCTCTGTCAAGAAGATTAACTATGATCATTATTAAGGCAACGTCAGCTTAACATCGTGTTAACAACGTGTCAATCCCGATCCTACAATTACAACCACCAATCTCGCACGATTATTATTTTGATTAATCTTAGACACTCATTTTATTTGTTACCAATGAGTGTCATGTCCTATGATCGAGACACAAGTATTCATGTCTTATCTTATAAAGAGTCCGGTCTTATCTTGCATTGCTGCCATCAAATGAGTTGCATGTGAACAATTCATTGCTTCCAAAAGTATTGATTTCTCTCCATCCTAATTGACAAGACAATAGACACTGTTGTTCTCCATAATATAGCGGTTATGCACTGACACTTACTGACCATCTAATTTTTTAGACTCAATTATGTTGTCTGTTTAGGCACGTGCTCTAATCCTAAAAGATTAGCTTGCTCATCATCCTTCCCCACTTTCTTTTTTGGATAGAAAAGGAAAATAACAAAGGCATGAAGCCATGTCTAGATTAAGTAAATGAAACACCGTAGAAGGTGGCCTATCCCAAAATAGTACGCGTTCCCCTTCTCCATGCAAGTTCTTCGTCAATACGTCCGCCACTTTGTTTGTCGACCTCGGTATCCAATTTAGTCTCACATCCCATGACTTATGTAGGTAGTGTTTGCAGTTTTCAACCAAAGCTTTGTTCTCCTCATTCGGTTCCATTTCGCCTTTCACAAGCTTATAGACGCTAATAGAGCATGTTTCGACTTCAACCTTTGGACATCGTTGTTCCCATGCCCTCTCCAAGCCCATGCAAAGCGCCTCTAACTCGGCTTCATCAACCGTTGTTGCCTCTAATGTTTTTCCTAAAACCCAATAGCCATCCTCGTCGTTTCGATCTCAACACTCCAGCTGCGGATCATGTGTTAACATTTGCGCGCATGCTTCCATCGACATTAAGCTTTACAAAACTTTGATGCAAAACGAGCAGTGTGCAGTTGGAGAGAGTGTGCGTGCCTTCCTTAAGTGGTTCGTAGCCAACATGTTTCGCACTAAAAGCTAGAGAAAGTGCTAAATTTTATTACTTACTATAGGACCTTAATCGTTTACTTGTTACTTTTCTATCATAATAATTATTACTTGTTAGGACAGGTAAGAAGTAAAACAATAGCATAGGGAATTTATAGTGGTTCGGTCACAACAGACCTAGTCCACTATGCTTTCGCCAGTTCTAATAACTCAAGTTCCTTTCCTATAGTACATGACTCACTCAGACTATTACTTGATACTCGTAATTTAGATTCCATTTAATTACTTTATTAATACCTGACGCGACACCTTACTCTAGAACTCTACTTGAGTCTGAAAATACTCAAGTTCACACAAAGTTTTTTAGCCTTGATATTTCGTATACAAACAATTACAAGAAAATGTTTTGACTCTCAAACAAATAAAAAGACAAATCTTAAAACTTAAAAACTTTTCTTAAATATCTTCGAGTCTTCTGCTTTTATAGAGTGCAGAATCTCCTATGCGGAACGACAACTGTTGCACCAGATCATTGAATCTTCAAAACAACTTGCAAGCTTTTCTTATTTTATCCGATTTGGTCTTGTTATACAAGTAAATACAATATTCTAATGTATGCATATATTATTAAGTCTAGGTTCATTGGGAATAAAATTGAATCATAAAAAGACAAATAAATCTACTGAATCTTGTTTTCTTAAATATCCTGATGCGGCAGGATAACAAACAATGAACCTTTAATATTCAGCTTCAGAATCTCACAAATATTCTTTCCTTAAATAAACTGATATGACATTATCTTTAATCATAAGGAAAAAACAAAAATATTCTTTAATTTATAATAGCCAAAATATTTCAAAACACAATCAACACACAAAAACATAAATTAAGCACACTTAATTAATAAATTAATTAAATCTACTTAGGTCGAAATATTCGGTTCTAACACTTACATCTACATTCCAAACCCAGTTGCATTCATCATTAGATATCTCCTCCCCCACGACTGTTTACAGAATGCGGTGTAAGCTGACTTACAACAGAAGTCGTCATTTGTAGTCTTTGTCCATATAGCCTTGTCCTTTCCTTCATTAATCATGTACCATTTAGTGTAAATCTCATTGCGAACTGAACTCAAAATTTCAGTGCGGAGATCCTTCAATTTCTAGGTGCCATCTTCATCCAACACATCGCAAATCTTCAAGTCCACTTCCGATGGGTGAATATCTAAATCCTCCTTGCAAAGTCTCTTCACCCCGTTCCAGTTATCCCACCATAGGGATATACAATCACCTTTGCCTATTTTCCAGCGAATGAAGGGACACATTAATCCCATGCATCTCATCACACCATTTCATGTTGCGATATCCCCTTGTTTAGATGTGAGATTAGTGATACTTTCTCCCTTTAGGTACTTCTCTTGTATTAAATCACGCCACACCATATGTTCGCGGTTCAAGACTTTCCATGTGAGTTTGGCAAGAAGGGCTTCATTACATGTACGAGATATGCGAATTCCTAATTCTCCCTCTTTCTTCGGTCTTGTGATTTTTTCCAACCCACTAGGTGAAGTTTCCTATTTTGATACATTGTTGGACTACGAGAAATCTCTATTAAGCTTGTCCAGTTGATCATAAACATTTTCCGGCAACCACGTCAATTGCATGGTATCAATAGGCATTGCCGATAAAACTGATTGAATGAGAGTTGTGCGCCCAACCAACGAGAGAAATTGACTCTTCCATTCGCTAAAACATGACTTAACTCGATCAAGAATATCTGAGTACGTCTCCCTATTAACTCTCCTATGCACGAGTTTGACTCCCAAATACTTCTCGTGATTTCTAGTTTGGCTGAACTCCGAGGTCTCACTTATGAAACATTTTAACAATGAGCCTTCACTTTTTGAAAAGAACACATTGGACTTAAGGGGACTCAACTTCAATCCTGATGCACCACAAAATTTATCAAGCACACTTTTGATAGTATGCGCCATAGACATAGTGGCATTCCCCATTAATATCAAGTCGTCTGCGAAAAAAAGATGAGATAACTCTGGTTCCCCATGTGATGGCACAATCGGTGCCCATTTTTTCCTCGCCACCGCCTCATTAATCATGTTTCAATACAAAGAACAAACAGATAAGAGGAAAGCAAAACACCTTGTCGGAGTCCGCACAAAAGTGTGATTGGCTCTAATGGCGAATCGTTCCTGAGAATTTTGGTGGAGGCGTTCTTACACAGAACATGATTAGTTTCACTAGCTCCTCGGGAAATATGAACGTGCATAGGGCGTCCCCTAAGAAGTTCCAATTTACCTTGTCGTATGCCTTTTCCAGGTCTAGTTTCATAATCATGCAACCAGTCTTGTTTTTCTTCTTTTTGTGTTGAGTGCTAGATCTCCCGGGGCACAAATATATTATCCTGTGTATTCTACCCCTTTGATGAAACTAAACTAGGTCGGGGGCAATAAGGCGTGGCATCAGGTTTTTTAGCCTTGTCGTAATGCACTTGGTAACGACCTTACAAAGGATGGTATATAGTGATATAGGTTTGTATTGAGAAATCCTCTCCAGGTTTTGCACTTTTGGGATGAGACAGAGAAACGCCTCGCAAATCCTGGGATCAAAGCTACAATTTTTAAAGACTTTATTGGCAAAGTCGATAAGCGAGTTATGTATCCAACTCCAGCCTTTGTGATAGAACCTTGTGTGCAATCCGTCCAGACTCGGCGCTTTGAAAGGATGCTTAGCGTGGACTATGTCTTTTAACTCCTTCAATTCCAGCATCCTTATGAGGTGTCGAGCGTCCACGCCCAAAATAAAGGTTTGGAATCTTGAATTCAGAAGAGTTTGAGGGCTGCCTGTATCACCCGAGTCCAACAATGTCAAAAACAAATTAGTATAATAGGCTCGCACGTGATATTGGAGAACCGATTTCTCTTTGACCTAATCATCCCGAATTATTATCATGCCTATCTTGATATGTTTTCTTCTCATCAATGTGGATTGGTGAAAAAAATTCGTGTTGTGCTCACCGTCCTTTATCCATTTGACATGTGACTTTTTGAATCACAACACTTCTTTTTGGCGAAGAACTTCATTATACTCCGCAATCAGTTTGGCTTCCAACTTCTGAAGAAACATAGATGACCGAACTCCCAAAGTTCTCTGGATGCCATTCACACATGACATGATCCTCTTTTTTCTTTTAAATATGTTACCGCACCTGTCTCTATTCTGTGGAACCAGAATCTTCAGTACTTCCTCGATGGCATCAAGAATCTCAGCTTTTTCCTTCCAAATACCCTGTAGGATTTGTTCACACTCATCGTTATGGAACCAAGCCACTTCGAATCTGAAGGGGGCGTGAGCAGCTTGACTTCTCCCGACCATGGCAATATGTGATAATTGGGTGGTTGATGGAGTGTGTCCGAGAAAGGTGAACCACCGTGTCATTCGAGAATTTGTCAATCCAACTTTGGTTTGCCAATGCTCTGTCTATCCGTTCCTTTATGTTTGCACCCATTTCCCTCTTGTTGGTCTACGTGAAGCCCGGACCCTCGAACCCAAGGTCAATCAACTCGCTCTTTTCCATGAAATCCTGAAAGAAACATAATCGGCTTAGAGATCACGTACTTCCCCTCTCTTTCATGCGTGTAGTTAACTTCATTAAAGTCTTATGTGACAAGACAAGGTAGTGTGTGATTCCGCGCCATGTTCTCCAGGCTTCTAAACACTCGGGTTTTTGTAGCGCGTCGAGGTTGTGCGTAGATACCCCATAATCTCCAATTTTCTTGCATACTAGGACCTATGATGGCATGTATAACCTGTTCATCCACCTCTGTTATCTCGACCTCGGTATCCACTTCGTTCTACAACATCCAAATACCTCCCCCATCCCCGTGGTCAAGGCAATAACATGATTCATAAAACCTAAGTGAGGCACAATCTCGTAAGCATGGTCTTCACTCACCCGAGTTTCAAGAACAAAAACAATGCTAGGTCTATGAGACGGAACCAATTCTCTAAAGTTCTTACGAAACTCTAAATCCATTGGATTAAGGTCTAGTATATTATCTTCATAGTGGAATGCACGAGTTGGATTAAGGTCATTGGGTAATCAGGTTGAATCATGTTCCATATCGCAAACAATTGACGCATTATTTCCATGCATATCCCCATATGTTGCATCATCTCTCATTCGCTCATCGTGGTTCTCTGCTACATGTGGTGATGTTTTCCTCGTTATGCACTTGATAAATTGATTTTTATTACCCGGAATTTCCAGCACATTTATCAATCTCCCAACTGCCGGTTCGTAATATCCGTGAGGGCCCTTGAAACATATGTCTCTATGTTTCGAAACCCATGTTCCCTATCCAGTTCACAATCACCATGTTATGCTCAAGGTTCACGTTCACTTCCATGATGTTCTTTTTGTTGTTCAAGGCTCGAAGTTTAAGCAATTAGCCCGTCCATGCATATCCCTTGCAAGGATCTCAAATCTGTTCGTACTCTTAATTATGTTGCTAGCGCTCCTCTGTTGATTTAATCTTCCCTGTTTCGTTGTTTCTTGTGGCATATTCTTAAGCCCTACTTTATTTCCTTGTTTACTTTTGTTAATGATAATCTTTGGTAGGACTCTCCTGCCTTGTGTGTTCGTTCTTTGGGCCGTAAATTGTTGTTCATGCCTAGGACGAATAGGATTACTGCTCTCCTCCATGATGAACGTGCTCACGCTCAACTGACTCCCGTTGTTAGCTTTCGCAGTCATAACATTCATACCTTCTATATCAGTATTATCTTTGGAACTAGATTTCCTCCTTGACATAGTCATCCAATCGCCAAACTCATTTTCTTGGCTTTCCCGATCAACCACTCCGCCTTATTTTCCTTCTCTTTTGCAACCTCATCTTTTTTTTTTTGTATTTAGACTTCCCTCGATATCTACTATTGTGTGTTTGGTCAGTGTACATGCCCCTTCTACATGACCTACTCTACCACAAGCGTTACATAATAGCGGGAGATTCTCATATATCACTTAGTAGACCTTGCCTCTAATACACAATCCTAATTCAAGCGGCTTTTTAGTACTAACTTGAATGCAAAACCTTGCGAACTTCCCCTCGTAGCATTGTATGTAGTCCCATCAATCTTGATCGGGTCCCCAATACACTTGGCCAAAGCCTTGATCATTGATTTGCGGAATAGCTCCATGGAGAGATTTAGTATTCTAACCCACATGATAGCGCTTTCGATCTTATATGATTCTGTTCTAAAGTTCGGCATCCACTTTTGGATTGAAAGAAAGCTTATCTCAATCTGTCATGGACCCTCAGTAAGAATCATTTCTCGTTTCTGTGCGTTCAAACCTTTAGGCAGTATGCACCATATCCGAGATCCATCAACTCAAAATCATTACATAAAGACCACATCGAACCCAGTTTGGTGTGTAGTGTGGAATAATACCAAGGTCTCCCTAGGATACGAATATTGATGTTGTCTTTCCATTCACTCAACATGGTGTGTTCCAGTTCATCCAAGAATTCAAAGTGTTTGAACGACATTGCTTCATTACCTGGTAGGATCTGAATGTGGTTCATCCAAGAATTCAAAGTGTTTGGGGTTTTGATTGCCTGCACTCAGTAGCACTGATCACTTGGTACTAAAACCTTGAATGTGTTATAGTAAACAAGCATGCATAGGTTCTGGGGTGTTGGGGGTCATGTATTGCCATCGTTCAGGCCTATGTACTTGCATGTACTATTGCTAAGATCATGTTGACATTGTGGCGTGATGGGTATTGTGCTGCCTGTATTCGGTGAATTCACGGTCTCTTTTATAAAACCTGCAGATGTGTTTTTAAGAGAGTAAAATTGGTGTTAAATTAAGATCTGGTGGATTTGAAGTTAACTGATTTATGGTGTTATCACTCACTGTTGGGACAACTCCATATTTCCATGTTGTCATAACACTCTGCATTCGTTTAAGTCTGCATTTATTTCCTTTTGTGTGTGTAGGTTTGGGTTTAAGGGGGAGTATGTAATCTATTTTATGAGTTGAGGCATATACTTTTGGTGACTTAGTTGCAAGTTACACAATGTTTTGTTCCTTATTATGCTTGGAAGTGGATTATCTCATTTAGTTCATGACTTTCTATCCTATGTGTGTTGTGTGTTAGCTACTTTGCCTGCTTTTGATCATGTTCTGTATGGTGTATCTGAGAGTGCTAACTTGTCATATGTCTTAAGTTTCAGATATGTCATTTTAGGTCTATCTCATGCTCTCACTAGAATTGATGTTGGTAAGCCTTGTACCTCCATATGCAAACTGGACCAATGTTACTTTTCTTAGATACCAGGGTTGGGACAACATTCATTTCAGTGTTACAGTAACACCCGAAGTATCACATTGTGACTAATAAGTTTTGTTTTTGAAAACTACTCTGGTCACGTGGTAATGAAACACTGACACATGTTGTTACTCCATGCCAGAAGTTTTCTTGTGCACAATTCTGCCCATTTTATGTTTGGAAACTGCTCTCATTCCTTTCTTACTTCAAATCATATACACTAACTTCAATTTGTGCCGTAATTCTCTCTGACTCTTGCGATTTTTTGATTTCTTTCTATAAAATTCTCTGAACTCACCATGGCACATAATTCTTCCATTGCAGATCTTGCCAATGCAACCCTAAACCAAGAGGCTACAACTGGTGGAGCACCGTCGAAGCGTTACAACACCACACCCATCATGCTCCCGTCGCCCTTGCTGTTCATAAATGCAAATTGGCGACATACAAGCATCGCGATTCCCATGCAAAGAACTGAGAGTCGTCTAGTGTTCTTGTGACACCCACCACTAACAACATTGCACCTCAAATGGTTATATTAGAAAAGCTGGAAACTGTTGCTGCTACCACCGCTCCAGTTACTGAGACTCAGGTAAATGACCCTTCCCCTAACCCTAAATTGAGTACTGATGATAAATCTGAGAGGTAAAAGAGTGATGAGTCTGATGAATAAGTGGTTGAGGAATTGTTTGAGTCAGAGAAAGAGGATGAGGTTGAAGAGAAAAAAGGATGATGAGGATGATAATTTTAGGAAAGATGAGGAGTCTGGTGAAAAGGACACTGAGGGTGAAAAATATGAAAATGAGGAGGATAGGTCTGGTTCTGAGGTTGAAGACTTTGAGGATGAGAATGAAACTATTGCTGAGGAAAAAGAGATCCCTAACGATCTTGAGGCTGAGGATGAAGAACTAGAGAAGGATACTCCAGAATCTGATCATGGTGTTGGGACAACATCATCTGAACAAGGGGTTAACACAAAGCCAGGGGAATCATCTAAGGAGGATGAGTATATTGATACCATGTGGTCTGACTTTTTAGGAATATTATCTGTCTAAGTATATTGAGGAGAAGCGGGGAGGGTTTCAGAAGAGGCAGATTCTTGAAGAAAGAAAAATAGAGGTTTATAGTGTTAGGAAGCATAGGTTGTATGAATTTCTCGAGGAAAGATGACTACTTGGGTCAGTGGAGAAATTGAGGACTTATGTCCCAAAGTCGATCAATGAGTTCTACATGAACATGTCCCTATTTGTATTAAGTCCGGAGTCTCTCAAATTTCAGAGAGCTTATATGAGAGGGAAAGTCTATGACTTTGGGGCCTCTAACATTAATGGAGCTTGGGAATTAAATGGTGTTTAAGAGGACAAGGATCCTGATCTGCATGATGTGATGAAGAACCTAACTGGTAGGCTTATTGAGGCCTGAGAGGACAAAATTCCAATCACTAGACTCACTTCTCTTAGCGCTATCCTATGCAAGATTGCACCATCCAAATGGATACCATCTACCAACTCTACAGTCCTAACCAAGGACACTGCAATGGACTGCCTGTGAACATGGGAAGAGGGTTATGAACACCATTGTTGCTGCTACTAAAATGGACACTAGCATTCTGCCATTTCATTCACTAATATCTACAATTTCTAGTAGATCATGGTTTCATGACCAAGAGGAGTGTTGGGTGGACCAAACTTTTAGGAACAGTCAATTTGACCAATAGCTACTTCAATAGGGCCATAAATTGATCTCCCTTGGAACCCTCAAGAAGGTGTAGGGACCATCGGTAACAAGAGAGAGAAGAAGAAGTCCCATAAATTCATTGTTGCGCCAATACCAACTTCTGACACTTAGGAAGGCCAAGTGATTTCTTCTGAATTCGTCCAGCAACAAGTAGCATGGTTGAATCTGACCATCACTAACACCAAGGGAGAGATAGCCGACAAGGAAGATTTCCTTAAGGAATGGAACTCAATGTTGAAACACATTGAAATTTTGTCTTCATCACAAAAAGGGGGAGAAAAGTGCTACTTTTTTCTACTTTTTAAAATTCCTATACTTGGTGAAATGCTAAAAGACTTTACATTGTTTTTTTCTTTTGGCTTGTTTTGATCCAGGGATGTTCCTTGTGTTTATTAAGTTTGGGTATGTAAAATACTTAACTACTTTTGATTTTCTTGTTGACATTCTAGTACTACTGTTGCTTGGTCTTTGTTGATATTTTTGTGCATATGTTCGACTGAGTGTTAAGACAACACTGATAAAATTCAGTGTTATGTCAACACCCAGTATAACAATATGTATTGAGGGAGAGTAGTTTAGAATTGTTTTTGTGTTATGATTTTGGAATATTGTGCTTATTTGTGAACATGTTTTAGTTTTGTGAGGAAAGGCAAACGGGGGGAGATTGAAGGTGTAAGTGTTGTGCCGGTGTTGTCATAACACTGGACTTGTGAAGTGTTATCGCAACTCTGGGCCTAAACACTATAACACTGAACAATCTTGAAATATTTTTGAATATCCTTTTGTTTTGCATTTATTCACATATTAATTTAGTTCCACAATTTTAGTTGTTTGTGAATGTTCCAAATCAACAAGATCATAAGGAGGGTCGATTTTAACAATAAAGTTTCTATATTCACACTTTCCTAAAAATAAGCCGAACACAGATTGATTAAAGAAGAAAGGAATTGGGCATAAAGAATGCACAATGGAAAGAAGATCCAAGTGAATATTCTTACCAATTTGAAGTTGACATTGAATAAGGAGTTTCCCTAAATAACTCCAAGTTAAATAAGAAAACTTTTCTTTAATGAAGATCGAAGACCAAATATGGAAACAATGGAGTGCAAGGAAATTTGAAGGCTTTCCAAACCGTGTACAACATGTTTTGAAGATCAAGAATCATACATTTATACAAAGGCATGGAGTGCATCAAGAGAAGATAACGAGACAAGACTTAGAGCTTAGGAATCCCAGAGATTCTGTCTAAGTATTGTTTAGGATCTTGTCTTGCTTTACCAATGTTTAAGTTTAGCTAATTGCGTCTAAGTTATTAGAGTTAAGTAGTTATATGTGATGAGAGTGATCAAAGTTTTTTGGTTATTTTGTTTGAGCAATTCGAAAGTGAGGAGTTTGATTTATATATTCTACTTAAAATTCATTTACTTGTGTTTTTTACTTTTTGTTGTGTAATATCTTAAGTCAAGTAGGTGTTAGGATATCACTATTTTTAGTGTTATCACGACACTCGATACATACGTATCAAGTCAAGATCTGAAAATTTTCATACTCCCAGGAAGAAGAAAATAGGACATTAAAATGAATAACAACTCAAACTCTCGAGGAGTTATAGATTTAGAAAAAAAAAAAAAAAAAAAAGAAGAAGAAGTATTCAGTGTTTTGAAACCCGGCCCGGTGACTGACCTGGTAAGGCTACCGGGTAGTGGGTCAACAGGTCGGACCGGTCAGACCACTGGGTGGACCAGTTTGTTGACTTTAGTCAACATTCAATAAAAAATATAATATAAAAATTAATTGTATAAGAAATTATAAGACTTTTAAATCACTAATATTTTGTTATATTATAAGAAATATAAAAATATGGTTATCACAAAACTAGGACTTGAACACGTGAACTCCAACAAGAGAAGTTTTTAGAAAGTAGTGAAAACCATTGAGCTATCCAACAATTTACTAAATAATTCAATAAATATTATATTTAATACAAGTTAAAAGATTGTTTTAGATTTTTAAATGTTGGCCAACCGTATCACAAAATTCAATACAAGAACAATAATATGTGACACTAAAATCTAGAAAATGAACTTAGCATCGGACGAAATATTATCATGAAATTCTCGAATGCATGCTCGTTTAGCTTTAAAGTCAAATTAAGTATGAAAACAGGGTTTTTTAAAAAATTTGTTGGCCCAAACCGTCATAGCCTGTTTGCGATGGATAGATCTCGTCGAGATACCCCAAATCAAAAAATAATGCGTCCAAAACAGACACTCCTACACAAAGTTATGGCCTTTCAAAGTTTTGTATTTTTTTATTCGTTTTTTTTTTTATTTTGAGGCAAGTTTGTAATTGTCAAAAAAATATGACTGATTCGCAATTGACAGAAAACCAAAAAAAGGAGGGCCGCCCGATTCGCGAGCGGAACCGGGCGACCGGTTCGCCGGGCGAACTGGCCAAATGCGCTGGTTAGCCCACCCGAGCTTTCTGGCCGCTTTATACTCAGAACCAGCCCGGCCTAGCTGCCGATTCCCGGTCGAACCGGCCGGTCTGGGCCGGATTTTAAAACACTTCAATCAACTCATTTGCGCTTTTCCAAAAAATGTATTACTATTCACGAAAACAAAAACAAAAGCAAGGGAAACCCAACCTTCCCATCTTACCTAACCCCTCTTGAAAAGAAATAGAATCGAGCGTCAGATCACAATTAGTGACAATTAATAGCCACTCTTGTTTGCCACTAAAACATGCCCTTTTCTTACCGCACAAATCGACATCTGTATCTCATTTTTCTATGTTCCTTTTTTTTAATATATAAAAGTTTAAAATTACCTTTTTAAGATTAAGTTTGTCATTTGTAGAAAATAGAGGAAATTGAAAAACATACGAAACAGAAATACCAAGATTTACTTAATTGTAGTTATTAGTTAACTAAAGTAATTATTGAGAAGTCAATTAAAATATGTTCTTTCCCTTTCAGAAACTAATCACATCTAACTTTTCAAAATATTGTATCTCTAGTTTCTATATTATATCAAGTGCATCATATGATTAATATATTTTGTTTCTATCAAAAAAACAAGTGCATCTTATGTAGAAGTGCGGTTTGTCTTTAAATCTCACTCAAAATCTAACTACTGCCTGTGGAGACTTTTCAATTAATAAGTTGACTGCCTGTGGAGACTTTTCAATTAATAAATTGACGTTAATGCTAATTATTAAATGTTGCTTTTAATTAATGTTATAACTAGAACCTCAAAAAGAGTGTTAAAGCTATAAACAATAATATTAATCATGATGACAGGCATAACAAGAATAGTAATAGGGTGGTCCTCCAATTTTGGAGTGGAAAGTGACTCACTCAACCAAAGGTTAATTAATTAAGCTAACATCCTTGTCTAGTGACTAAATTTGCATGCTATTGCATCAAACTCCGAGGCTAAATTAGATGTTAGGGGCGAGACTTGTGCTCTCGCCCCGTTGAGATCTTGCCACATATACAAAGACATCTAATTTCACAACTCCGAGATTATTTAGAGATTATTTAGTTACACCAAATGGGTAGCGATTACGAGTTTTCATGTCATTAAAAAAAGTTAATGAGAAAGAACCTTTTGCTTAATTGATTTCTTCTTTTAATATACACAATAAGACAAAAAAGAAAAAAAGAAAAAAAAAAACAGAGAGAGATCTTACTAACCCTTGAGTTTTCCCAAGAAAAGAAATTTATAATTAGTGTTTTCATTACACCCGTTTACTCCATAGACTTACAATTACAATAGCATGTATATATGTTTTCTTCATTGGTGGGCCTCCAATGTTAAGATTTGTATGTAAAACCTCGACACTTGGACACTTTTTGACGCTATTATATAGAAAGGAAGCTACACGTGACACCAATTTTTTTTCTTTCCATATTTACTCCTATAACACACTATTAAACTTTTGTGTAACTGTTAAAATATGGTTACAACTGTAAATTTCTTATTTTACCATAATTGAAATATTCTCATTAAAGAAAAAATAGCTACTTAATTCTCTTCTCTCTTATATAAGAAAAAGGTCAAAATATTAATTCTATATTCTTATATATTTAATCTTTACTAACTTAATTTATTTTCTTCACCTTTCCAATTAATTATATTACACTTAAAAATAAATTTAATAAGCGGGAACCGCGTAACCGCATTTCTAGTAAGCCATAATTAAAAATGACAGTTAATACTCAAATGAAATTAGAATCGATAGAAATGTTTTATTATTTTTAACATAAATTAATATGCATTGTGATGTAAATATATTTTTTATCGTCTTCTAGAATAATGCGTGCGTATGAACATTAGCAATATGCCCTACAAGATTTTTATTGCAATATTTAAAGTTTAGAGAGTTGAAGAAAAGTGAACATTGTTGCGCCTTTGTCTCCTCTACCTGTGCCCCCACAATCTCATCTTCAACACTTACTTTTCATATTCAATATGATCTAATATTATTCAATGTGTTACTTTATGCACTTCCGTCACTTTTTACCATTAATTCAGCTTCTCATATAGATAGAATAAGTACTCCCGGCTGGATTACTTAGGATAGAACCGTTAGTGTTAAAGAAAGTAAGACATAGATTCTGAGGAATCATCTTCAATGTTAGTATATTATAGGACAGGTCATGCATGACGAGGTGTGATTATCTTTAATTAAATTAATTAACGACAGTACTGAGGACTAAGGAGTCATCTACGTTGCATGGGTTCGAGTACGGTGGTACGGGTACGGTACAGTACGGATATGCCGATACAACGTTTTTTAAAAACAGCCGATACCGGTACGGCAAGGATACGCCTATATATAAATAATTATTAATATTTATTATATGTATTTTTTTTTAACAAGGAATAAAATCTAAAATTTAAACAAGAAAAATTAAAAATATACAAAAGAAGGTTTAACATTAAAAAAATCATGCATCAAATATGAAAAAAGACATATAAACGTGAATTATTTATGACTAATAAGTTAAACAATAATATAACAAGCTTGAAGATGGCGCATGGTGGTGGTGGTGATTATCTATATACTATTATATAAAGAAACCCATTGTGACACCAATCTTTTGATTTCCAACTTTAACCTTTGAGTTTTAGCTACATTGTAAAAAATATATTATTAAATCCCCAAAATAGCCTTACAAATTAAGTTAGACTAATTAATTACACTACTAATTGTAATTAATGATTTACTTTCCCCATAATTTGTTTCTCTTCCATTGTTCTACTGCAAATTTATGGTACATGTTATCTAGATAAATCTTCATCCTTAACCCACATAGAATGACATTGAAAAACAATTATGCTCGCGGGAACCGCGTGCTCCATTTGCTAGTGAATAGAAAAAGAAAAGTATAATTGTGGTGGCGCGTGGTGGTGGGGTGAGGATGGCGCATGGTGGTGGTGGTGATTATGAATAGAAAAAGAAAAGTATAATTGTAAAAATAATGAGACCTGAATCGTGCCCTTGATAAAGGGATTTTCGTTTTTTTTATTTCCTTTTAAATTTGGTGGAGTTTATATTTAAATATTTAACCCATCAAATATTAAAAGTTTATAAAAAAGACCCATAATAGTTTCGATACGCCTAAAAAAACGTATCGGATACGTATCGAGATTTTTTTAATTTCAAAATTAAGGGATACGTCACGTGGCGTATCGAATACGTCAGAACTGGTATCGGTATATGAATCGGTATCGATATGTATCGGGTACTGCATAGCCGTCTTGGTATCGGTATCGGTGCATCACAGGGAGTCATAGTAACTCAGAATCTCAATTAATTTATAAAGTGCGTACGTTGGCAATCACATTTTTTATATATAAATATTTAATTTATTTGTATTCTTTTTATTGTATTTGTGGTGGAAATTATACAGTTTTGGTATCAGCCATTGGCATTCGTGGATTTTAATTAACAAATATCGTGTCTCAACGATTCTGCGTGATGAAATTAATATTTATTATTGAGTCATGGTGTCACCTTAAAAAGAATTTATAAACCAAAATTTGTAGAATAAAATGAATTTGGTAGCTCTAAAAAAGGACTAATAAACCAAAATTTGTAAAATAAAGTAAATTATGGGTATTTGCAAGAGCTTTTAAAAGCTTCTTATGGGCTTTAAAGTCAAAAAAAAAAAAAAAGGAGAAACCCATGAGCATGTCATGAAATGCTTCCATAAGGAGCTTCTCCCCCAAATCTTGGTGAATATCTTATTTAAACTTATCAATTCCATAAATTTCTATTAAAATTCAATTTTACCCTAAAATAAATCCCATGATTTCTCTCTTTCCTTATTAATGCAATCTTATTTTCCATAATTTTATATTTCTAGAGTAAAAAAATAATTAACAAAAACAATTAAAGAAAAAATAATTATAATAAAGAACAGAAAAAAAAATTAAAATTGATTTACTTAACAACAACATGTACGACATTATTATGTTAACACCTTTTAGATATAGTTATATTTCTAGAAGAAATATGCGCGATGTAATTATACCAAATAACTTGTATATTGTAATGTAATAAACATATATATTGATTACACTATATTAAAATTTAAATTATTTTAATTTTTAATATATAACTATCCACCTCACGAGTGTGCAAATGTGAGTGAAGGATTAATATTTGTATATCTGTAATTTAAGCAAGAATAATTAAATATTATTTTATTTTAATTAAGGTTCAAAAGTTGTTTCTATCTAGTTGTTGCAAATACCACAAAATTAACTTTATCTGCTTTAAGTTACTTTTAATGAAGGATTTGCAAGCACTCATATCTTTAAATTAAACGCAGTTTTAAGTAACTTTAAGTAGAAGCTGTGAAGAGGGAGCTTTTCTAAGCTCTTGCAAACACCTCCTTAATGATTGTATATAGAATAGGAGTCCACATGAGATCTACGAAGTAGGAGCTATAAAGGCATGTGAATTTGGTGGCGGAGAATGTGACAAATTAGTTCCTAATTAGACCCTCACACTCAAGTATACGTGCTAACACTCAGTTTATTATCGCTGGTATATTAGAGTGTTTAAGCTATATTTTGGTCGAAACGCCTTACCTGAATTTCGAAAATGTGTATATATCGTCGAACTCACGATGGTGCGCGAAGAATATTAATATAAAAACAGAGAAAACTCGTATCTTAAGTTGTTTTGTTTATTTCCACTTGCCTGTCATAGTGGCGAGATTTCCTTATTTATAGAGGTACAGGGGGATACAGGTGTCTCGACGCATGAGGTGTATTGACAAGTGGTTCTAGCCATGTTTTTAGTAGCTGATTAGTTCCCTCCGATGTTGACACCTGGTATTTTCGAGGCCAAGTGTCTGGTCATCGTTTTGTGCTACGTTGTTTATATCCATATCTTGTTTCGATGCCAATGATGTGTTTTTGGGTTCGCAGGTGATACCGTCGTGGGGCTTCGTCTGTCGGGTGCCTCTGAGAGAGTAACTGCAAGAATATTACTGGTCATTATGGGGTATCGCGGGATCATCTAAGGTTCGTAGAACCTCGCGTGGACCTTTTATTCTGAGAGTTTTCTCGTGGTACGAAGATTATTTCAAAATGGCGTGCCTTTCGATACCGCTTTAAGACATCTAAGCTTTTTGTGGTATCTTAGGATTTCGCCCTTGCCTTCGGACCTCGATAGTCCTATATACCTGATGCCCTAGTTAAGAGGGGATTAACACTAGTCCCCCCCAGTTCCTATTGTATTCGTTAGAATCAAGAGGATTTCTTAGGTTGAGCATCGGGTTAGGCGGTAAGTTGTAAAGTCAGACATTTTTTGGGCGGGAAAGTGTGTAACGACTCCTGATTTTTCTGGAGTCATGCGCATTAACTGTAGGAGTTAGTGGGTAATTAACATCCTCCCCACTAACATGTGATTAACTTCCCACCTCTTCGCATCTGTCCTTAGGGTCATATAACCCCTTCTGCCGCCTTATTCTCACTTTGCAATACCTTATGTGCTATCTTCCGTTATTATTCTCTCGCATCACAATTCTCTGCATCTTGCTAAATATTATCCCAAATCTCCTCATGGCATCCCCTGATTCTGGTGCGGCCGCCGCTGCTCTATTTGACGACGTCGATGTGTCTTCTCCCACCGTGGATCTACCCGTTATAACGGGTGCTGTCGAACCGTCATCTCGTAAGAGAAGTTTAGTGATGGTGGCAGATGAAGATAAAGGTGGTCGTCCAAAGCAAAAGAAGACCAAGAATGCAAAAGACAAAGTTGCTGCTCCTCGGAAAACGCAGCATGTAGATATCACCGTTAGTTCTGTTTCAGAGGAGGAAGTTCAAAAATTCTTCTGTGATTTTGGCATTTCTGGGCATGAGGTGCAAGTTGTTATACCGAACGAGGTCCATAGGGGTAACAACCCCCTACTAGGCATGTGACGGTGTACTACGTGCTGGCGCGGGCGGGGTTATGATATTTCTTCCCCCTTTTATTGCGAGGTGTTCAAGGCGTTCCCTAGCTAGCTTACACAATAGTTTCGTTATTTTGGCAGTGTCTGCATTTTGGTGTCTGTGGAAGGGTTTAGAGTGTACGATGGCTAGGTTGTTTTGCCATTTTCGACATATCGATGTCACAGGCGGGGTTGTGCTTTTATTTCTTCCATCACCGCGATACCAACAAAAGAATATTGGACGGCACGATCAACTCTCGTAGCAATTGGAAGAGCAAATTTGTCTTTGTCGTCCCCGAAGGCAAAGGCAAATGGGATTTTCCCCATACTTGGGGTGTGCCGAAGGCTCCACGATACGAGGTGGAGGCGGACATAGTGTTTTTCTTTGTGTTGAATGCCAGGGCTCTCGTTGAGTTTTCGAGCTTCAAATCACTGTAGCGAGTATCGGTTCTAAGATGCAGCGCTTTTCTGGATGAAGTGGACAAGGAGGGAAACAAAAAGTTATTGTCGATTGCCCCAGACGTGGTCCCTGTGTTCATTAAGGATATCTCTTGTAGTCTTAGCTATAGCTTATCTTACTCACCCATTAGATAACCTTTAATTTTCTTTGTGATTTCTGCTTAGGGGATGCACTGAAGGAGTTTGTCATCCCTTCCAATGATGGTGTTGCCCCTCGTCCTTTGCCATCTTCGGCTGGCGATCGGGTTTCAACTCGGTTAGTATTGGGCTTAGCCGCAATGATTATGGGAAATCTCCTAAATTCATCAAGTGCCTCCCTCTCCGAGCCAGAGGATACATTTCTTGCGGAGGCTACTCTTCGAAGATTGGTGATGGAAACGAGCACACGCTGAAATAGAGCAATAGCCAAACCAACCAAATTAAAGAGGCCATGTCGTACATTGTTGCTGAAATACAAGAAAATGTGCAAAAGATGTGCTTAGAAGGCCCAATAATGAATGTTATTGGGTTGAGACTCAATTCAAGTGATGGGCTAATGCTAAATTAAATTGGAAGACACTTTTTAAAGCCCATTATCCATCAATTTCGTGGCTAGCTTCAAGACTAAGAAAAGAGGATAAGTTTTGGTCAAATAAACCTTTTGTATGTCCAAGAAGTCAAGTCTTGTTGTTTAGTGTTTCAAGAGTCATTAAGAGTGGTCAAATGCTTGTTTAGGACTCCTTTGTCTTAGATATAAATGTGGGACACTCTAAAGTCATTTTCTAGCCTATAAATAAGTCTCACAAGAGTTGTAAAAAAAAGCTTTGATATAAATCCGAAAATGAATATTTCTTTGAAATATTTGGACTCTCACTTTGAGAGGAATTAAAATTTTGAAGAACTTATCAAGATCCTTGAGCACGATCTTGTGGCGTTCAACCATACCGAGGTTCTTGGCTGATTCTGTAGCCAACAGGTCGAGGTTTATCAAGCTCTAAGTAAGATCAAACCGGATTCTCGATCTGGGGAGACCGCTGCTTATTTATACGTTGGGTTCTTAGATCTTTATATCTAACGGGTCCAATGTCTCTATCCTCTCTGTCCTTGATCCATATCATTTGGTATCAGAGCAATCTGGTATTGATTTGATTTGAGTTTGTTTTCTTATAAAAAAAAGTACAAAAAAAAAGAGTTGAAAAAAAGAAAAGGTACCAAAAAAAAAAAAAGAGGTACCAAAAAAAAGGATTAGAAAAAAAAAGGTACCAAAAAAAAAATAAGAGAAAATAAAGAGTACCAAAAAAAAAGAGGCACAAAAAAAAGGATTAGAAAAAAAAAGAGTATCAAAAAATAGTCCCAAAAAAAAAGCATCAAGTTTTCATTCATTCTTCATTATACCAAGGTTCTTGTTTTGTATAAAGTAGTGGGTCGCGGTCATCATACCAAGGTTCCTACTTTTACTAAAGCAACGGGTTGAGGTTCTGTCATAGATTCAGATTCGAGGACGAATCTTTTCGAAGATGGAGAGAATGATGAAAACGAGCATACGCCAAATTGAGGTTCCGTTCATTCTTCATTATACCAAGGTTCTTGTTTTGTATAAAGTAGTGGGTCGCGGTCATCATACCAAGGTTCCTACTTTTACTAAAGTAACGGGTCGAGGTTCTATCATAGATTCAGATTCGAGGACGAATCTTTTCGAAGATGGAGAGAATGATGAAAACGAGCATACGCCAAATTGAGGTTCCGTTCATTCTTCATTATACCAAGGTTCATGTTTTGTATCAAGTAGCGGGTCGCGGTCATCATACCAAGGTTCCTATTTGTACTAAGGCATCGGGTCGAGGTTCCGTCATAGATTTAGATTCGAGGACGAATCTTTTCGAAGATGGAGAGAATGATGGAAACGAGCACACGCTGAAATAGAGCAATAGCCAAACCAACCAAATTAAAGAGGCCATGTCGTACATTGTTGCTGAAATACAAGAAAATGTGCAAAAGATGTGCTTAGAAGGCCCAATAATGAATGTTATTGGGTTGAGACTCAATTCAAGTGATGGGCTAGTGCTAAATTAAATTGGAAGACACTTTTTAAAGCCCATTATCCATCAATTTCGTGGCTAGCTTCAAGACTAAGAAAAGAGGATAAGTTTTGGTCAAATAAACCTTTTGTATGTCCAAGAAGTCAAGTCTTGTTGTTTAATGTTTCAAGAGTCATTAAGAGTGGTCAAATGCTTGTTTAGGACTCCTTTGTCTTAGATATAAATGTGGGACACTCTAAAGTCATTTTCTAGCCTATAAATAAGTCTCACAAGAGTTGTAAAAAAAAAGCTTTGATATAAATCCGAAAATGAATATTTCTTTGAAATATTTGGACTCTCACTTTGAGAGGAATTAAAATTTTGAAGAACTTATCAAGATCCTTGAGCACGATCTTGTGGCGTTCAACCATACCGAGGTTCTTGGCTGATTCTATAGCCAACGGGTCGAGGTTTATCAAGCTCTAAGTAAGATCAAACCGGATTCTCGATCTGGGGAGACCGCTGCTTATTTATACGTTGGGTTCTTAGATCTTTATATCTAACGGGTCCAATGTCTCTATCCTCTCTGTCCTTGATCCATATCATTTGGTATCAGAGCAATCTGGTATTGATTTGATTTGAGTTTGTTTTCTTATAAAAAAAAGTACAAAAAAAAGAGTTGAAAAAAAGAAAAGGTACCAAAAAAAAAGAGGTACCAAAAAAAATGATTAGAAAAAAAAGGTACCAAAAAAAAAGAGTTGGAAAAAAGAAAAGGTACCAAAAAAAAAATAAGAGAAAATAAAGAGTACAAAAAAAAAAGAGGCACAAAAAAAAAAGGATTAGAAAAAAAAAGAGTATCAAAAAATAGTCCCAAAAAAAAGCATCAAGTTTTCATTCATTCTTCATTATACCAAGGTTCTTGTTTTGTATAAAGTAGTGGGTCGCGGTCATCATACCAAGGTTCCTACTTTTACTAAAGCAACGGGTTGAGGTTCTGTCATAGATTCAGATTCGAGGATGAATCTTTTCGAAGATGGAGAGAATGATGAAAACGAGCATACGCCAAATTGAGGTTCCGTTCATTCTTCATTATACCAAGGTTCTTGTTTTGTATAAAGTAGTGGGTCGCGGTCATCATACCAAGGTTCCTACTTTTACTAAAGCAACGGGTCGAGGTTCTATCATAGATTCAGATTCGAGGACGAATCTTTTCGAAGATGGAGAGAATGATGAAAACGAGCATACGCCAAATTGAGGTTCCGTTCATTCTTCATTATACCAAGGTTCATGTTTTGTATCAAGTAGCGGGTCGCGGTCATCATACCAAGGTTCCTATTTGTACTAAGGCATCGGGTCGAGGTTCCGTCATAGATTTAGATTCGAGGACGAATCTTTTCGAAGATGGAGAGAATGATGGAAACGAGCACACGCTGAAATAGAGCAATAGCCAAACCAACCAAATTAAAGAGGCCAAGTCGTACATTGTTGCTGAAATACAAGAAAATGTGCAAAAGAAGTGCTTAGAAGGCCCAATAATGAATGTTATTGGGTTGAGACTCAATTCAAGTTATGGGCTAGTGCTAAATTAAATTGGAAGACACTTTTTAAAGCCCATTATCCATCAATTTCGTGGCTAGCTTCAAGACTAAGAAAAGAGGATAAGTTTTGGTCAAATAAACCTTTTGTATGTCCAAGAAGTCAAGTCTTGTTGTTTAGTGTTTCAAGAGTCATTAAGAGTGGTCAAATGATTGTTTAGGACTCATTTGTCTTAGATATAAATGTGGGACACTCTAAAGTCATTTTCTAGCCTATAAATAAGTCTCACAAGAGTTGTAAAAAAAAGCTTTGATATAAATCCGAAAATGAATATTTCTTTGAAATATTTGGACTCTCACTTTGAGAGAAATTAAAATTTTGAAGAACTTATCAAGATCCTTGAGCACGATCTTGTGGCGTTCAACCATACCGAGGTTCTTGGCTGATTCTATAGCCAATGGGTCGAGGTTTATCAAGCTCTAAGTAAGATCAAACCGGATTCTCGATCTGGGGAGACCGCTGCTTATTTATACGTTGGGTTCTTAGATCTTTATATATAACGGGTCCAATGTCTCTATCCTCTCTGTCCTTATCCATATCATTTGGTATCAGAGCAATCTGGTATTGATTTGATTTGAGTTTGTTTTCTTATAAAAAAAAGTACAAAAAAAAAAGAGTTGAAAAAAAGAAAAGGTACCAAAAAAAAAAGAGGTACCAAAAAAAAGGATTAGAAAAAAAAGGTACCAAAAAAAAAGAGTTGGAAAAAAGAAAAGGTACCAAAAAAAAATAAGAGAAAATAAAGAGTACCAAAAAAAAAAGAGGCACAAAAAAAAAGGATTAGAAAAAAAAAGAGTATCAAAAAATAGTCCCAAAAAAAAAGCATCAAGTTTTCATTCATTCTTCATTATACCAAGGTTCTTGTTTTGTATAAAGTAGTGGGTCGCGGTCATCATACCAAGGTTCCTACTTTTACTAAAGCAACGGGTTGAGGTTCTGCCATAGATTTAGATTCGAGGACGAATCTTTTCGAAGATGGAGAGAATGATGAAAACGCGCATACGCCAAATTGAGGTTCCGTTCATTCTTCATTATACCAAGGTTCTTGTTTTGTATAAAGTAGTGGGTCGCGGTCATCATACCAAGGTTCCTACTTTTACTAAAGCAACGGGTTGAGGTTCTGTCATAGATTCAGATTCGAGGACGAATCTTTTCGAAGATGGAGAGAATGATGAAAACGAGCATACGCCAAATTGAGGTTCCGTTCATTCTTCATTATACCAAGGTTCTTGTTTTGTATAAAGTAGTGGGTCGCGGTCATCATACCAAGGTTCCTACTTTTACTAAAGTAACGGGTCGAGGTTCTATCATAGATTCAGATTCGAGGACGAATCTTTTCGAAGATGGAGAGAATGATGAAAACGAGCATACGCCAAATTGAGGTTCCGTTCATTCTTCATTATACCAAGGTTCATGTTTTGTATCAAGTAGCGGGTCGCGGTCATCATACCAAGGTTCCTATTTGTACTAAGGCATCGGGTCGAGGTTCCGTCATAGATTTAGATTCGAGGACGAATCTTTTCGAAGATGGAGAGAATGATGGAAACGAGCACACGCTGAAATAGAGCAATAGCCAAACCAACCAAATTAAAGAGGCCATGTCGTACATTGTTGCTGAAATACAAGAAAATGTGCAAAAGAAGTGCTTAGAAGGCCCAATAATGAATGTTATTGGGTTGAGACTCAATTCAAGTGATGGGCTAGTGCTAAATTAAATTGGAAGACACTTTTTAAAGCCCATTATCCATCAATTTCGTGGCTAGCTTCAAGACTAAGAAAAGAGGATAAGTTTTGGTCAAATAAACCTTTTGTATGTCCAAGAAGTCAAGTCTTGTTGTTTAGTGTTTCAAGAGTCATTAAGAGTGGTCAAATGCTTGTTTAGGACTCCTTTGTCTTAGATATAAATGTGGGACACTCTAAAGTCATTTTCTAGCCTATAAATAAGTCTCACAAGAGTTGTAAAAAAAAGCTTTGATATAAATCCGAAAATGAATATTTCTTTGAAATATTTGGACTCTCACTTTGAGAGGAATTAAAATTTTGAAGAACTTATCAAGATCCTTGAGCACGATCTTGTGGCGTTCAACCATACCGAGGTTCTTGGCTGATTCTATAGCCAACGGGTCGAGGTTTATCAAGCTCTAAGTAAGATCAAACCGGATTCTCGATCTGGGGAGACCGCTGCTTATTTATACGTTGGGTTCTTAGATCTTTATATCTAACGGGTCCAATGTCTCTATCCTCTCTGTCCTTGATCCATATCAATTGGTCTCTCTCGCTATTGTCGATGACGATGCCAGCTAAGAGACAAACTTGGCTTTCTCGTCATTGGTCATTGTTACCTCCGGAGGTCTACCAGGGCTTGCTCCGCCCTCTACTACCAATGCTAGTGCGGTCGTGGAATCTCCAATTCAAGTGACCGACTGTACTCTTCCTCTTATTTCCAGCGAAGGTAATGATGTGCCCCCTCCTTCGAGTACAACTTCCCTACCGCATTTGTCGGGAGTTCTCGCCACTATCCTGGATTCCCTCTTTGCAATGGAAGCCTTGTTTCAGGCAGAGCATCTCACTTCACCTTTGGGTAAGCTATTGTTTTTTTGTATTTGCATTTCTACTCTTGACCTTCAGTCTATCGTGGTATATCTCTTTATTTTCTGTTATGTTGATAGGCAAAGGTAAACATTCTTTGGATAAGGGGATGCCTCCCATGGTGATCAACAACGATGATGCTCCTCCTCCTAGTACATTCTCTACTTCTTGCCTAAATTTTGTATTTTAAGGCGTTCCAGGATATTATTAACTTTTCTACCCACCGTAGGTGGTTCGGACCATGCTTTTCGTGGAGTCTCCGAGGACATGTTTGCGGAAGGGTCTTCTTTGTCCCTTTTTAACTTCTTTCCAGGGGATTCCCCTTTGGCTCCTGCCAACGATACCCCGAGATCTTCCCACGACCACCAGGAAGGGATATCTCTTTTGGATGCGATGTTGGCTTCTAGCTCCCCAGCCTCTATTCCCGGTGTCGCACCCCATATTTTGGCGATATTGACGGATTCACCAGTCACTTCAACCATCCCCGACCGGATAGGTATGCCCTTCTCTCATCGATTCATTGTGTTGGGATCCCTTCTATGACGTTTTTACTGTCGAGGCAGGAAGTTTGGCTCTGAATCAGGGGATGCGGCACTGTGTGTGATATCACGATATCTTTCAGCAACTGAAGTGCTACCAGAACATAACGAGTCATTTGCCCGCGCCTATACCGACTGGATGGTTTGGATGGTATGTTGTCCTTCTCTTTCTTAACATATTTTCTTTCATACTTTTTATCGCATCCTGATATATGTTGATGATCCTTTGATAGGTTCCTAAGATCCTTCTTGCTATATGGCGGGAGGTGGATTCCGCTCAGGCGGTGGCCTATATGGCGGAAGAGGATCTTTAGAGAAAGGACAAGAGGATCGACAAGCTCCATGAGTCAGAATCGAGTTTTCAGATTACCTTGGCAAGAGCCGTTTCACACGAACTAGATCGAAAGAAGGAGGTTAGGGAGCTGCGGGAGGTTGCCAAAGCTTCGAAGCCTCCTGAGCTTGAACTAAAGGGCAAAGTGGATGCGCTGGTGCGTGAGATATCATCATGGTCTAAGAGAGAGAGAGGGGGAGCTGAAGACAGAGCTGCAGCGGACCCTTTTGAGGGTGGAAATCATCACCGAGGAATTAGCAAAGGCACCTATAGCCTCCGAGGGGTTCATCTCCCCATAAGAGCTGCAACGCAAGTTAGATGCCGTCGTGGCTTTTACAAAGCAAGAAGTGTCCAGGCAGTATCGGGCAGGATTTGAGAGGAGCATCCATGGGTATATTACTAGGCATCTCTTGTGAATCTTTTTAAGGTGTGCCAACCAAGCCCGAGAGAAGAAACTGCTTATACTAGGGTTTAACCCACGCCAACTAGGTGTTCACGAGATACCCACCAAGCCACCCAGTTTGGAAGAGGCTTACGAAGCCAACAAGCGATGGACAACTCGCTCTCCTTCACCTTCTGGTCCTGGTACTGGCACAGTGGTTCCTCTATCCATTTTGAGGCCCAACATTCTGGGGGGAGTCGTACCATTAAGCATACTGACAACTCGCTCTCCTTCACCTCCTCCACCCGCATCCACCACATTTTCCGCATCGCCACCTCCTATGTCATCCTCGTCATCTGCTCAACCCTTTGGCGCGCTCAAAATGAAACTGGTATTCTGTTAGACGCCAATATCAACACCCCACATCACTAACACCCTCCGAAAACTACCCCCTCCTCTTATGCACCGCTATCCAAGACACACACCTTGCACTTTAAATGTGACCTGCCTTCAAACGGGTTCATAAAACTTAACTGTGATGGCTCATCCATGGGCAACTCGGGGCCTTCGGGGATTGGTGTTTGTTACGTGATTCAACCGGTATCGTAGTTGATGCATTTTTCCCTACCGCTAGAACAACCACTAACTCTATCGCTGAACTTCGAGTTGTGTACCACTGAGCACTTTATGCTTCACAGTTATCCGTCTCCAAACTAATCATCAAGACGGACTCTGAATTCGTGTTTGGCTGCATTTCCCAACCGCAAGAATCGCCGAACTCGGTAGAAATGCATCCACTCATACACGATATTTGGAGACTCTGGAGTGGTTTTGACCAGTTGGACGTCGTATGTACACACCGCGAGGCCAATAGTATCGCAAATGTGCTGGCAAGATGTAGTTCCAGGTGAGCCTCGATAGACTGCCCAATGCAGCAACCTTCTTATACGACATGGCCATGTTAGGCCCCTGAACTTGAACATTTGGTTTCACGTAACATTATCGGTTCATATTTGCGACCGTCGCACCAGCGGAGCGTCCCCGCACCCCTTGTACATAACCTTATTTTGCCACGATTAAATAAAATTTATAGATGTTCAGAAAATTAGGGGTGTGCAAAACGATATTATCGTATCAATGATTCGGTATCTGCATAAATAGTTTGATTCGATAATTATAAAACTCGAATCGTTTGCCAAGTTAAATTACATCGATATGATTCAATAATTATCGAATTTGAATTTGGTACTTTTAATCGATTCGGTATTACTATTTGTCAAACTTTTCTTGAAAATCTTTTTATTGCCAAAAAAAAAGATGAAAAAATGATTCATTATAACGGTTTAAAAACTTATTAGTCGAATTGAGCAAAATATATGACTAATATAAAAAATATGTTTTCAAAACTTAGCAAAAATCATCACTTTAACTCAAAAGCTCTATACGTTAACCATCAATCAATATAAATAACACATGACATTCAACCAAAAAAACAAACAAACATAAAATCATCACAATCGAGAAATATAAATCCATCATTCATCCATAAACAATAATGTGTATATCTCCAATTCTAAATGGATATTAGAATAATTGCGTACACTTTAAAATCTAAATCACTTAATTACATTACTTGATTAATGATATAATTACTTAATGGTGAAAAACTTGAAGTCCCCAAATTTAATATATAAATATTATTTATATTAAATAGTTCGGTAATCGAAATATAAAATTAAATATCTTATCAAACTATAATTTGGTATTTTACATCGGATCATTTAAATGATTTGGTAAATGATCCGTATCAATTGATACGATTATCAATGATTCGATTGATCGGCACACCCCTACAAACATTACAAAAATGGGAATCTGACGGGTGCATTGAGTAAATGTTGGTCTTGATGATAGGATAAGAATTTCGAGGAGCTATGGGTCAGCATCGTTCTTGCTTTGTGTTAATCTTGTGACAGGATAAGAGTGTGGAGGAGCTCTGGGTCAGCATCGTTCTTGTTTTGTGTTGATCTTGTGTCAAAATAAGAGTTTGGAGGAGTTCTGGATCAGCATCATTCTTGCTTTGTGTTGATCTTGTGACAGGATATGAGTTTCGAGAAGCTCTGGGTAAACATCGTTTTTACTTTGTGTAGATCTTGTCACATGATAAGAATTTCGAGAAGCTCTGAGTTAACATCGTTCTTGCTTTCTCGAGTGTTACTTGATGCGAAAGGAGTTTATGATCATGGCGAGGAGCTTAATTACGTCTATTACGAGAAAGGTAAAATTATTTTGTTCATGTTGTAGCATTGTTGTCGTCTAAGATTCGTTTCTAACTTTACATAGGGACGCAAATTATTTCTTCAAATAAAACTTGTCGGTTTTCCTACTTGTCACTTCCATGTGATAATACGATGGTGTTTTTTTCAACTTTGAATAGGCGCGTGCATATGTTGATTAAGCATATAGTACAAACAATTATTAATTAGTGGGCTTCGCACGCATGCATGCATGTTGGATTAGTTTAAGTTTGTATTTACTTTTTTTCTCATGCGCGCTTCCAAACATAAATTAACTCAAACGTAGGCCATGCCCTGTCGTCTAATATCAATAACTAATGCCTTGCAACATGCAAATACCAGACATATATCCCCACAATCACATGCATGCATCTTTTTTGTATGAATCCATGTTTCAAACTCCGTTAAATCCACGTAATAATTTGTCGTCGTCGTTCACTTGTAATACTGCGCATTTGTTAAATCAACCGAGTTGGACAAGTGACTGTGTTTAGTCATTGGCTGAGTTGAGGAAGCCCAACTCTTTTGAATTAGCCCAGCACATGCACATGTTCTTTTTTTTGAACAGTCAGCACATGTTCTTTACTTTTAACAAAATGTTTTACTTAGTTGCGTCAGTTCTGTTTATTGTTATTATTCCCGTTATTTAATTCCCTAGTGATTAATAATTAGCAATGGATTAGCACGTCAGTAGCTGATTGTTCGTGGATGACTTATTTATGTGATGTGGCTTTGCTTTTCATATTATTATGAACAAAGTATCTTCTGATTTAATTTCTTCTCTTCTCACTCAAAGTTAATAAGTTTTTCCTAGTTCGAAATAGAAAAGTTAGATTCAATACCTAACATTGGTGCTTTGAGGGGCAGAGGGAGAATGGTGCATGTGGGTGCACCCAGTCTAATTGTTTGAGTATTCAGTTTTTTTGGGGATATTTATGCTCAATAGTGTGTCATAATTTGGAATTTATATAGTGACCAATTACAAGATGACAAGTGGCAAACACGATAAAACGGACAGCATGACAAGATTCATAGGTCCAAATCGATAATGACAGTTTTGGTCTACCAACTGGGTCATGATCAATCTCTTTTGGCCACGAAAAATCTCTTCGTAAATGATCAGCTGTTATTCGTGAAGTCGTGCAACACTAGGCCATCGACTCACTATCTGATGTGGAAAGGCCCGACCTCAGAAGTTTGATTTTCACCTCCGACAACGATCGGCAACCACAGAAAAATAATGAACTATACTCGGCTTGATTTCCTAAACAGGATAAGTCGACAGTTTGCTTTAGTCCCAAGTTGTCTGAAATCAACAAACTCTCAATCTGCATCAGTCTCTTTCTGCGCGACCTAACAAATACGTTCGACTTACTCAACAACGCCAAGGATCTTGTCTAAAGACTTAACCTGTTGACCCCAATACAACGACAACAGAACAACAAATTCAAGAAGAACAACATCACTTGTTGCGCAATCAATCAACCCAGCTGAAACTAATAACATACGATCTCACAACAATCAAAAGCAACTGCAAAAGGCCAAGGCCACCACATCTACTCAACAATGTCAAGAATCCTCTCCAAAGACTAAACCTGTTGACCCCCAATATAACGACAACAGAACAACAAATGCAATAGGAACAATATCACTTGTTGTACAATCAATCAACATAGGAAGAATAGAAGCTCAAGCTCATAACACACAATCTGATAACAATAAGAGGTGTCTCGCAACCTCGTGACCCAATACAACTTGATAGAACGCATTCGCAAGCGTATCACAAGACACACCACATATCATCCAACCTTTGCAAATGGATGGAAAATAAAAATCTCCATCAGAGACAGTCAGGCCGTCGAGATGCTGATATCCTGGCGCATCCATCATTATCAGCTTAACTTACAATACAAAACTGGGGGACTCGCCATATGGCCAAAATAGCTTATGCAAATTGTTGTTACTGTGTAAGTAACAACGATAAGACATACAAAAACCATGCCACCATCACAAACTATTCAAAAATAACCATTTGAATGATCTAAAAGAGCGCAATTTCATACAAGGCACAAGAGCACTTCACTACACTCTACCTAAAGACCGTAAGAAGACAAAACTAACGTCAACTGAGGCTACCATTATATGCAAAACTTAATCGGAGAAGCTACCACTATCTCCAAGACTTAATCAAAAAGCATCCAACTGTATTGCACTCTTAAAATGTATAAAACCTTCTACTAATACTTTACTTAAGAATGTTCATATAATTATTTCTCAATGTCGACTCCAGATGGATCAATCAATGCTAATTACCTTTGAAAGCGTATTGACAACACATCGAACAAGGTTAAGGCATTAAAACTCGACAAGATGCACAAATAAGCAACAATATAGAGGAATGCAGATTTAGAGCCATCAGCGCTTGACTAATACACATGAAACAAGTCTTTGGGTGAAACTCGCATAAATCGAATTCACAAGTGCTCGACAAACACAACAAGCAGCGAGCATAAATGCACCAACGCCAACACTCTCTTGCAAACAAATCTTCAGTGATGATCGCTAGCATATCCGGACTAACCATCGACACGGAAGTTAAGGCAAGACTCACACAAGTGAAGACACAAAAATCACACAAGCTAATGAAAGTACACTAGTTGAAGAGCCTATTAGGTGAAATTTCCATAAAGTAGGTAACAAGCGGAAGCCCTACCGAAATAAACTATGTGAAGAGCCTATTGGGCGAATATCCCATAAAGTAGGCGGAACACATAAGCCATACCAGATAAAACTAGGTGAAGAGTATATTTGGCGAATATCCCATAAAGTAGGAGAAATATGAAACCCCTATGTACCGAATGAAAATAAGTGAAGAGCATATTGAGCAAATATCTCATTAAGTGAGCGAAACACGTAAACCCTCTTGAAATAAATTAGGTAAAGAGCGTATTAGGTGAATATTCCATTGAATATGGAATTCCTTGTAAAGTCTTTCTTTAACTAGTTTGAAAGAAAAAATTGCCTAGTCTATATACATCAGAGTGATTGTAAGTAACACAAGTTTATGCATCTCAGTGATCTTGATTTATTAGAAACTAGTTATAAATACATTTCCATCCCCATGCATTTGTTTAGAGTACTGCATGTCTAAATGATTTTGTGTTATAAAAGACATTTTCATTTAAATTCCCAAATGAGCAATCTAGTGCAAAAACAGTATAGTAGTTTTAGATTTGGTTTTTTTAGTTGTTGTCGAAAATTTGTGACAAACTCCTACTTTCAAATATGATTTGTTATATTGTAAGGAAATAATGTCGCTTTTGAAGCAACATTTTAAAATTATCGAAACTACTCTCACGTCAATGACTATCTAAAATTTGGTTACGTGAGATTAATTCATTGTCTAAAACATCTCCTTAAACATCGCCAAAAAGATTGATAACAAAAAGAATATACTTTATTTTAACAAATATGCTCTTCACCTAGTTTAAACTTTAAACTAAACTATATTTTAACAAAACTAAAATAAACTAGGTTAAAGTATTTTAGATAACAAAATATATTTTATTTTAGATAAGTTAAATCGAATTCACAAGTGCTCGACAAACACAACAAGCAGCGAGCATAAATGCCCCAACGCCAACACTCTCTTGCAAACAAATCTACAGTGATGATCGCTAGCATATCCGGACTAACCATCGACACGGAAGTTAAGGCAAGACTCACACAAGTGAAGACACAAAAATCACACAAGCTAATGAAAGTACACTAGTTGAAGAGCCTATTAGGTGAAATTTCCATAAAGTAGGTAACAAGCGGAAGCCCTACCGAAACAAACTATGTGAAGAGTCTATTGGACGAATATGCCATAAAGTAGGCGGAACACATAAGCCATACCGAATAAAACTAGGTGAAGAGCATATTTGGCGATGTTTAAACTTGAAGAAGACGTTTTAGGCAATGAATTAAAATATAGTTTAGTTTAAACTAGGTGAAGAATATAGTTTAACAAATATACTATAGTTTAGATTTAACAAATATGCTCTTTAATTTATCTAAAATATAGTTTAGTTTAAACTAGGTGAAGAATATAGTTTAACTAATATACTATAATTTAGTTTTAACAAATATGCTATTTTAACAAAACTAAACTATATTTGATAAAATATACACATATGTTTTAGTTTAAACTTCAAGAAAAAGATTGATAACAAAAAGAATATACTTTATTTTAGATAAGTTAAAGTTTTTTAGTTTTAATTTTTTTAATATTTTGGAAGTAACAAAAAAAAAATAAAAAAAAACTGGAAAATATAAAATGTATAATAAAATAAAATTTTAGGGTGTATAAATTACTAATTAGTTTTGTTGAAAAGTTTTAATTTATAAAAATATAATTCATTTGAAGACACATTTTCTTCAAAAAAAAAGATTGATAGTGTTTACTATTAAACTTGTAAACAAAAAGAATTTATTTATTTTAGATGAGTTAAAGTTTATAGTTTTAAATTTTTTGAATATTTTTGAAGTAACAAAAAAATAAAAACTGGAAAATGTAAAATGTATAATAAAATAAAAATTTAGGGTGTATAAATTAATTATACATATTGCATTACACCCCCTAATATGTAAAATAACTAAATTGCCCCTTCAAATGATGTCAGCGTGATGTCATAAGGCTGAAAAGTGATGTCACAAGGCCGAAAATAAAGGTTGGATAGGAAAGTGTTACCGAAATGAAACGTTGGATAGGAAAGTGCAAAAGCGGGCAAACGTTGGATAGGTTTCTGCATTTTTCCCTTTTTTTTATTTCATGATTAGGATTGATTGAAGGGAAAACATGTGTTAATTGTTTTGAATGCATGTTGTGTGGATTAGGGTTTAGAATTGCTTTATATGAGTTGATGTGAAAATGTTATGCTTTAAAATGTAGATGGCTCATCCTTATAACATACCATGCTTGTGTGGAAGAGGTAGGATGCCTTATTTGCAGGCTAGCTATCGCGCAACGTACCCCAGTAGATTTTACTACGTTTGTCCCGCAAATAAGCGCCATAAGAACTGTTTTTTATGGGCTGATGAGCTTGACCAAAACATGAATCAGAATCTGAATCCAATTCCAAACCAAAACTCCAACCCAAGCCCTATTCCTAACTCAAATCAACAAGTTGCAAATGGTGTGGGTGTTGTAGGGGAGACACAGGAACTTGAAGCCTCATTTGTGGGCACTTCAAGCAATTTGATCCACTCATCATTAGTGGATTCATTGAGTTCAATTGATGCCACTAATGCTGCAATAGCTTGTTGTATTGTGGGATGGTGATGCTTCTATTTGTTTCCATCTTGTTTGTTGTTACTCTATCGGTATTGTATTCGAGAATGTAATTTAATTGTAATATTTACTTGGATAGAATTACTATATTCCTAGTATGGTTTGTATGACTATTGACTATTTATTAAGAATGGTTTGTATGACTTTATAAGTATTTTAATTTGATATTTGTTTTATGAATGTTATTTCAATGGTTTTTTTAATTATATTTGTATTTGATTATGTTTTATGAGTGTTATTTCTTTTTGTTCATGGTTTAATTTTTTTAAATGACAAGAAATGAATAACAATGGCGAAAATCATATTATGTACCACTTTATCGACCGTGACCTCCCTCGCGTTACTGAGACTTACGTGTTGCGTGAGATTGTCAAATATGGACAGCTACATAGGCTCTATGATCCTAATGTTCTGGAGAGGTGCATCAGGTAGATCAATTTGTCACTGAATTCTTTCAATGCAAAGAAATACATGATAGGGACACTAAAAGAGAAAGTGAATAAGCTAAAGACAAGGTATGGGAGATTCAGACATTTTGCTACTTTACTTGGTGTTCGCATTATCAATGATACTTACCAAGTGATCACTGGTCCAGAGTATGAAGCTCACATGCCTCATGTAAGCATTTAAAAAACTTTAACCTCAATTTGAAATTATTTTAGGAAGCTCATTGGTCCTTGATTAAATTATTTTTAAAACCAATTTTTTTTTTTTTTGCATTTTTTTAGGAGACTAGAGATGAGGAGTATTTTAGGACTATATGTCTACTTAATGCATCCTTACTTCACAATGTCTTTCAAGAGCTTACGTGTATTGGTTTCCCTGAAGCTCTAGTTGGAAGAACTGTTGAGAATCCTATGGTGATTGAAGATAGTGATATGGAAGAAAATGAATCTGGTGGTGTTGCTGATGAAGTGGTGATTGAAGTTGGTCAAAATGTTGTTGGTGAAGTGGAGATTAAATCTGGAGGTGATATAGAAGGTGCAATTGGTGGTGAAGAGTGTCATGATGTTGCTGATGAAGTTCTAACTGGAATTGTTGGTTGGACAAAAACTACAAATGGTGGTGATTGAAAAGATTAGTTTTTTTAGTTTGACAGTTGAGAGATGGTAATTTATTGTTTTGAATAATTGCTACTGTTGAGCTATTTCTGAGTTGGTCCTATGAAGTACTCGAGGTGATTGAACAATTGCAAGTGTTGAGTTTTGAATTGATGAAAGTGTTTTTCTTTTACTGGTAATGCAGACAAGTTTTTTGAATAATTGATGAATTGTGTTTTACTTTTCCTCAAATCTTTAAACTGCAACTATCACCAATACCAGTAGCATACTTCATTACAAAATTGATATATTACAAAACTGCAACTGCAACTATCACCCTTCTGCATTCTTTAATCTCCACAAAAATACATATCATCCACTCATCTGAATAAATAAACTGGAATGATGCATTCATAATTGACAGTAGCAGAATTATGCATTGTTCATACATATTGATAAACATTTACAAAATACAAAGACTCAGCTGAGTCTTCAATTCAGCTACTGGCAAACTGCATCATCAAACCAAAATTGATAATGACACAATGGCATACATCAATTCATGACAAAGTGACTCCCCCCATCTAATGAAACCAAAATATGAGTTGACAATATTGAATGAATACATGACAAAAAATTGTTATTCTATCACTCGTTCTCCTTACCCTTCCCTTTTTCTGCACCCTTGTTATCTTTTGCCTTCTTTCCTGCATTCTCTTTGTTCATCTCATTCACCACTGAAGCCATATTGTTGAGCTTCACGTACTTCTTACCTCCAACCACAAATGTTGGGGCACCAACTTGTATGTTGACATTTAGAGGTGGTGGACCATAAGTTTGACTCCTCTGAGTACCAATCATAGGTGCAAGAGCTCTTATGTTGACTCCTCTTGAGATTGGCTGAGAAGGGGTGAAGCTTATGTTCTGGCTGAGCTGAGACACAAAATTTGGGACATGGATAGAAAGTGTCTTGTTGAACTGATTGACCCACCCAGCACTTGGTATGGGGTCTGGAGCAATCACATCTTCTACCATTGAGTAAAATAAAGTATCTAAAATCGAATTCACAAGTATATTCTTTTTCATAACAAAGTATTTTTGATAACTAAACTATATTTTAGATAAGTTTAAACTAGGTTAACAAATATACTATAGTTTAGTTTTAACAAATATGCTCTTTAACTTATCTAAAATAAAGTATATTCTTTTTGTTATCAATCTTTTTTTTGAAGTTTAAACTTGAAGGAGGGTGGGGGCGTGGGGGTTGGGGGTGGGGGTGGGTGTGTTGGAGAAGATGAAGTTTTTTTTTTGTTTTTTTTTTCAGTTTTAAATTATTAAATAATTAATAAATCAAACTTACAAAATCAAGCTTAAAAAATTACTAATTAGTTTTGTTGAAAAGTTTTAATTTCTTAAAATTTAATTAGCTCAAAAAGAATATACTTTATTTTAGATAAGTTAAAGTTTTTTAGTTTTAAATTTTTGTATATTTTTTAAGTAACAAAAAAAATAAAAATAAAAAACTGGAAAATATAAAATGTATAATAAAATAAAAATTTATGGTGTATAAATTACTAATTTGTTTTGTTGAAAATTTTAATTTATAAAAATATAATTCATTTGAAGACACATTTTCTACAAAAAAAAAGATTGATAGTGTTTACTATTAAACAAAAAGAATTTACTTTATTTTAGATGAGTTAAAGTTTATTAGTTTAAAATTTTTTGAATATTTTTGAAGTAACAAAAAAATAAAAACTGGAAAATGTAAAATGTATAATAAAATAAAATTTTAGGGTGTATAAATTAATTATACATATTGCATTACACCCCCTAATATGTAAAATAACTAAATTGCCCCTTCAAATGATGTCAGCGTGATGTCATAAGGCTGAAAAGTGATGTCATAAGGTAGAAATTAAAGGTTGGAAAGGAAAGTGTTATCGGAATGAAACGTTGGATAGCAAAGTGTCAAAAATGAAACGTTGGATAGGAAAGTGCAAAAGCGGACAAACGTTGGATAGGTTTCTGCATTTTTCCCTTTTCTTTATTTCATGATTAGGATTGATTGAAGGGAAAACCATGTGTTAATTGTTTTGAATGCATGTTGTGTGGCTTAGGGTTTAGAATTGCTTTATATGAGTTGATGTGAAAATGTTATGCTTTAAAATGTAGATGGCTCATCCTTACAACATATCATGCTTGTGTGGAAGAGGTAGGATGCCTTATTTGCAGGCTAGCTATCGGGCAACTTGCCCCAGTAGATTTTACTACGTTTGTCTTGCAAATAAGCGCCATAAGAACTGTTTTTATGGGCTGATGAGCTTGACCAAAACATGAATCAGAATCAGAATCCAATTCCAAACCACAACTCCAACCCAAGCCCTATTCCTAACTCAAATCAACAAGCTGCAAATGGTGTGGGTGTTGTAGGGGAGACACAGGAACTTGAAGCTTCATTTGTGGGCACTTCAAGCAATTTGATCCACTCATCATTAGTGGATTCATTGAGTTCAATTGATGCCACTAATGCTGCAATAGTTTGTTATATTGTGGGATGGGTGATGCTTCTATTTGTTTCCATCTTGTTTGTTGTTACTCTATCGGTATTGTATTCGAGAATGTAATTTAATTGTAATATTTACTTGGATAGAATTACTATTTTCCTAATATGGTTTGTATGACTATTGACTATTTATTAAGAATGGTTTGTATGACTTTATAAGTATTTTAATTTGATATTTGTTTTATGAATGTTATTTCAATGGTTTTTTTAATTATATTTGTATTTGATTATGTTTTATGAATGTTATTTCTTTTTGTTTATGATTTAATTTTTTTTAAATGACAAGAAATGAATAACAATGGCGAAAATCATATTATGTACCACTTTATCGATCGTGACTTCCCTCGCGTTACTGAGACTTACGTGTTGCGTGAGATTGTCAAATATGGACACCGACATAGGCTCTATGATCCTAATGCTCTGGAGAGGTGCATCAGGTAGATCAATTTGTCACTGGATTCTTTCAATGCAAAGAAATACATGATAGGGACACTAAAAGAGAAAGTGAATAAGCTAAAGACAAGGTATGGCAGATTCAGACATTTTGCTACTTTACCTGGTGTTCGCATTATCAATGATACTTACCAAGTGATCACTGGTCCAGAGTATGAAGCTCACATGCCTCATGTAAGCATTTAGGAAACTTTAACCTCAATTTGAAATTATTTTAGGAAGCTCATTGGTCCTTGATGAAATTATTTTTAAAACCAATTTTTTTTTTGTGCATTTTTTCAGGAGACTAGAGATGAGGAGTATTTTAGGACTATATGTATACTTAATGCATCCTTACTTCACAATGTCTTTCAAGAGCTTACGTGTATTGGTTTCCCTGAAGCTCTAGTTGGAAGAACTGTTGAGAATCCTATGGTGATTGAAGATAGTGATATGGAAGAAAACGAATCTGGTGGTGTTGCTGATGAAGTGGTGATTGAAGTTGGTAAAAATGTTATTGGTGAAGCGGAGATTAAATCTGGAGGTGATATAGAAGCTGCAATTGGTGGTGAAGAGTGTCATGATGTTGCTGATGTAGTTCTAACTGGAACTGTTGGTTGGACAAAAACTACAAATGGTGGTGATTGAAAATATTAGTTTTTTTAGTTTGACAGTTGAGAGATGGTAGTTTATTGTTTTGAATAATTGCTACTGTTGAGCTATTTCTGAGTTAGTCCTATGAAGTACTCGAGGTGATTGAACAATTGCAAGTGTTGAGTTTTGAATTGATGAAAGTGTTTTTCTTTTACTGGTATTGCAGACAAGGTTTTTGAAAAATTGATGAATTGTGTTTTACTTTTCCTTAAATCTTTAAACTGCAACTATCACCAATACCAGTAGCATTCTCCATTACAAAACTGATATATTACAAAACTGCAACTGCAACTATCACCCTTCTGCATTCTTTAATCTCCACAAAAATACATATCATCCACTCATCTGAATAAATAAACTGGAATGATGCATTCATAATTGACAGTAGCAGAATTATGCATTGTTCATACATATTGATAAGCATTTACAAAATACAAAGACTCAGCTGAGTCTTCAATTCAGCTACTGGCAAACTGCATCATCAAACCAAAATTGATAATGACACAATGGCATACATCAAATCATGACAAAGTGACTCCCCTCATCTAATGAAACCAAAATATGAGTTGACAATATTGAATGAATACATGACAGAAAACTGTTATTCCATCACTCTTTCTCCTTACCCTTCCCTTTTCCTGCACCCTTCTTATCTTTTGCCTTCTTTCCTGCATTCTCTTTGTTCATCTCATTCACCACTGAAGCCATTTTGTTGAGCTTCACATACTTCTTACCTCCAACCACAAATGTTGGGGCACCAACTTGTATGTTGATATTTAGAGGTGGTGGACCATAAGTTTGACTCCTCTGAGTACCAATCATAGGTGCAAGAGCTCTTATGTTGACTCCTCTTGAGATTTGCTGAGAAGGGGTGAAGCTTATGTTCTGGCTTAGCTGAGACACAATATTTGGGACATGGATAGAAGGTGTGTCTTGTAGAACTGATTGACCCACCCAGGACTTGGTATGGGGTCTGGAGCAATCACATCTTCTACCATTGAAGATCCAGCACCTTGAACAATCAACAAACTACAACACTTAGCTATTACTTATGAATGACCTCAAGTTATTATTGAATCTTAATACACTATATTATTATTTATGAAAATGACATGTGAGGCCTTGAATCCCCATGCATCTCCAATATCACCCTTCTTTATTTTTCCCTTCTTCGGTTGGTTATTCACATTTTTCTTTGATACTTCAGCTATGGTTTCTTCATTGACTCCCAAAGACACTGCCTCATTCTCCTACATTATTGAAAAGCATATATGATCATTTTTTCAGTCATAAATGAAATTAAGGAACTTAGTTGAAGTTAACTACATGTGCATTGTCTTCAAAAGTACCATCTTCTTTAAATGTAGCATACAACCTCTCAGTTTCATCCTCATTGTCATATGCCTTTCTCAAGTAACAAGACATTATGTTATGACCTTACACACCACAGAAGCTGCAAGTCACTGTATTTTGCTTCATCTTCAAAACTTTCATTTCCTCTGCCTTCTTCTCTTTTCCTTTCTTTGAAGTGTCTGTTTTCTTTTCCTGGTCTCTTCACTCCTTTCTTGTTTTCTTTTCCTGGTCTCTTCACTCCTTTCTTGTTCTTGCTGACAGGCATCAGGGGTCCTTCTTCTAGCTTTCTGAGACCTACATGTCTGCCTACCAAAGTTGGGAGGTAATGGAGGCATATACCTAGTCTCTTCCCATATGTTGCTCCCACACACTCCATATATTGCTGCCTCATATGTCTTCTTGTATCTCTCCACTAAATACCACTCAAAGACATAGTTGACTGGTTCTTTTCCATTGTGCAGAATTGAGCATATTGCATGCTTACATGAGATACCACTAAGGTCCCAATTTCTGCAGGAACATGTTCTATGATAAAGGTCAACACAGTGTTGAGATCCATCAGTAAGTGAGGTGATCTGATAGTGTGTTTCATCACACTTAATAGGAATACGTTCTGCAATCCATTAAGAGTTTTTGTCCAAAATTTCTTGAATCTTAGGATAGATTCTAAGATCACCCCACTTTCTTTCACATTTCTCTCTGTTGTTGGTGAACCTTTGGCATACCCACTCTCTGATCCACTCACACATAGTTATTATTGACTTTTCTCTTACTTCAAGTATAGTATTGTTGAAAGACTCACAAGTGTTGTTAAGAATGAGATCAACACTGCTGGATGTGGTGAAGTGAGATTTGCTCCAACGGCAAGGGTTCTTATCATCAAACCAATCAAGTGCAGATTGGCTAATCTCTCCAAGCTCATGAATAGCTTCCTTAAACTCTCTTACTGCAGTAGTGTTAGCAGCCTTCCAAACAGCATTGGTAAATGTTTCTCCTCTAAAGTTGGCATTGTAGAAGTTCCTAAGCAAGTGTCTTACACAAAATCTGAAAAAGAACAATTAAATTAGATAATGCAAACTTAACACTAGTTATCAATAACAATGAAATCAACATATATATAACAGTGAATTTACTTGTGAGTTGCATCAGGAAATATGGAAGTAAAAGCCTGGATAAGTCCCTTATGCTTATCTGACATAAATGCCAAACCTCTATGTTCATCTAATCCAAGATCAGTTTTAAGCACAGAAAGGAACCACTCCCAATGAGCAAAGTTTTCAATTGCAACCACTGCCTATGCAATAGGGAATGTGTTGTTATTAGGATCAACACCTACAGCAGTTAGCAACACTCCTCCATGTGGACTCAGTAGGTGATATCCATCAACACCTATATATGGTCTGCAACCATTCTTCCACCCCATTTTCAGTGCATGATAACAAACATATAGGCACTTGAACATTATTTCACCTCCCACGTTGTCTGTGCCAACAGCTATACTAGATCCTGGATTGGTTCTTCTCAACTCTTCTATATAATCAAACAACATAGCAAACTGCTTTTCTGGAGTTCCTTCCAACTTAGCTAGAGCTTTTGTCTTAGCTCTGTAAGCCTGAGTCTTTGTAACATTCACATTAAGAGTGTTGATGGCATCAAGTCTGAACCCCTCTGACTTTCTTCTAGGATCTGACTTGAACAAATGCAGAAACTTTTCAGCTAACCAAGGTGACTTCACATTCTTGACATGGAACCTCTTCCCACAATCATGCTTAGGATTGTAGTTTCTAAGGACAAAGTGGCTTCATTTTTCACCTGTGATTTCATTGAGAAGAGTGATTAATTACAGTAGAATACTTCTATATTACAAAAGATTACTTGATGAAATTGTTTGATAACACGAGTAGATTTATTCCTTACCTTAACCACATTTGAATTTCCATGGGCAACCTTTTTCAATACACCTAACATGAACTCTGGTAGGATCACTCTTTTTCACATAAAAACTCCTCCTTTCTTCAACAGCATGTGACTGAATGGCCATCTTGATATCTTTCCTGTTGTTGATATCATTCCTAACTCAAAAAAGGGTTTGAAAATATGTTCTAGATTGAAGAATGATTCAGACTCCACTGATTCCTTGTGGAATTCATCATCAGTAACCCTATTCCTCCTTGATCCAGACACAACATCTTCAGAAGAATCACTGGCATCACCTATATCACTTGCATCACCCTTGTCAGATTCATATATGACTTTTTCCCTACCTTTCTTAGATCTCTCACTTCTCTCACCATCTATACCCTTTCCCTTCACTGATTCATCAACCACTTTTTCTCCCCTTCCTAGATTTATGTCCAGCTACTCTTTCAGCTTTGTCACCACCCTCATTATCAGTTTCTTCAAATATATCAGTTCAAGCATGGAACATATATTCATCACTTTCATGATCCTTATTCTCATCATCTTTATCACCACACTCATCCTCAGCAGAACCAGCATTCTTATCATCATTTTCCTGAGCCACCCAATGATCAACATAGAATTTCACTTCTCTATTCCCAACCAGACTATCACAACAAACAGTATGTAACCTTTCATCACTCAATACAAGTCTAAAACCAGTGCTATTCCTAGTGTAATATCTGATATTACCTTTCACACCAACCTCACAACATAAACCATTCAAAAACACATGATTAACACTCTGGTAGTTCACAAAGTCAAACTTACTAACAGTACCTCCCAAATAATCATTTGATGGCATGGTTCTAAACTCACCACTATGATATTGTCCATATCTGCAAAACAAAATAATTTACTCTGATGAATTTCAATACCATAACTTGCATGGTTATAATTATTTTATTTTAATAACAAGTAACAATTAGGTCCCAAAAATCTGATATTTGAATGTAACATTTTCTTGTTTAAACTATTAACATGCAACATTTATGAATACAACATTTTTTGTTTAAACTATTAACATGCAATACTTAGGTCCCAAAATCTTATTTTATTAACATGCAAAACAGTGGTGTACTTTTTCAAAAGTTGACAAAACATGAAAAACAAAAGGGTTGGTAAACCCTAAACTATTCAGGGGGGAATATTCAGGGGGGGGGGGCATTTCTTTATTGACAACACTTAACACGACCGGGGGGACCATTTCTTTGTTGACAACACTTAACACGACCAAAAAAATTAACTTTCTCACATAAGGGGGACCATTTCAGAACAGGACATAGTATAAACCCCTAAAATATACCCCACTAAAGTTTCACCAGTTTAAAAATGGTTAAACTATCAACAAAATTCATAACCTAAGACAAAACAGGCGTGGAACACAAAATTGGCACTTTTCAAGTCGTAAAAAGCTCTTCGAAAACAAATAGCAAGAAATTTCAGTGAGTGTTAAGAGATAATCCATACCGCAGCTTGGAGGTGGGTCATGCTTGTTCTCGGTCGACCGTTTAACCACCATTTTAGTCCACGCAGCAGAAATTTTGAGAAATTTTGATAATTTTGATGAATTTGTGTTGAATTGCGATTAGGGTTTGAGAGAAAAATGTGGCGCCAGTTTTTCCCAAAGCTCAGCTCAACGGATATTTTGTCCACTTTTAGGACATAAAGCTGCCTCCAATTCAACAAGCCAACGGGGGCAATATTGACCATTCACTCCTACTAGTGCATTTGCGTGTTCACTTTTTAGGGGTACTAGGGTAAATTCATCCTTATATGTGGCTGAGTACAGTCCACGTTGCTTCTGACTGTGGATATATGGAGAACTTTTTTTTTTTGGGTGCGGGGGTATTTTGGATATTTCACCTTTAAGTCCAGTCAGAAAAAATAAAAAAAAATTATGTGGCACCACGTGGCAGTACAGTGACGTCTTAGTCAGCTGCCACATCACCTAAACAGTAACCGGGCCTCAGAAATAGCCCAACGGGCATTTTTGGCATATTTTATTGGACTTACAGTGTAAGAGTGGAGCCCGAAAAGTTAACGGGTAAAAATCAAACTTAGCCCAAATTAAAGGGCAAAAAAAGTAATTCCCCCATTATTGAACTTTGTTAACTTTAATAAAGATGTGTCTTATTATTAACAATAACTGTTGGTTTTATTTGTCATATTCGTATGAATTAAAATAATAATTGAAAAGTCCCGTGATTGCATAATTTAACCTAAATAGTAACCAAAAATAAAATGTACGTACCATAACTAGTTATTATTACATAAAATCGTCATTTCAGCAAGTTTATTTAGGCATTGCAACAAAGAGTATTAGGCATTTTAATTTTAGTTTAAGTACTAAGTTTCACAAAAGTAGAGTGTTAATTAGTCCAATGGATATCTTTTTTGTAATTTTTTATTAATAATTTGAGTTATAAACGAAAACTCATAATTCTTGATTTGTTCTATACATATAAACATATATATATATATATATATATGAATTCAGGAAATAGCTAGTATATGATAATATGGAAAATTCACTTAAAGAAATTAATTCTAAATCTGAAAGTACATAATTAAAGCCATATATTCAGAAAAAGGACCAAATAAACCCCCAGTAATAAATTAAATTGAATTAATACTAATACAATTCAATCTATAGCTACAAAGGAATAAATCTCTTAATTTTTCTTTCTAAGTTTTGTAAAAAATTATAAAAACACAAGATTGCAAAATTTACATATCAGATTCTTTGATATATTAAATATTTTTTTTATTTTCCTGATACTATGGTTAAATTTAAGAATTAAACCTTCACACGTTTTTAAGTAAGAGTTATTTGGGCAACTTAATTAATTTGGTATATATGTAAGCAATAAAAATATATGTTTCGACAATATCGCTAATTTTCATATATTTGTATCATATATATATACTTAATTAATAAGTAGCAGGATTAGAAACATTTGAAGAGAGTTTTATTGGACAAGAGATTAATGGTCAAAATCTTAACATGTGAGTTTTTAACCTAGTTTCACAAATTGTTTTGGTTAAGGCTGTTAACTGTTACCGGTTTGAAATACGATGTTTGGGTTCATTAAATTATGTTTTATTGACCATATTCTAACTTAGGGGTGTTCACCGTTACGCCTTACAACAAAAATAAAAGCCATCCGTGATTGCGGTCGCTACTCATTAATTAGCAACCGCTAAGCGGTCTAACCCTGATAGCGACTGCAATCCGGTCGCTAATGAAGTTTCGCGACGGCTAATCTTTGGCGGAAAAAAATCCCGCCAATGGTTCCAGTTGTGACGGCTAGGCCGTCGCTACTGAAGTTAGGGCAACACTTGAAGTTGTCCTAACTCTGTGAACCGCATTTGGGCCTTGGCATTGACTTGGTTCCAGTCGCTACTAGGGATCAGTAGGGACCGCAACCCGGTCACTACTGAGGGGGGTAAAATCTATAAATACCCCCTTCTCCCTCTTCATTTTTTACACACAACACTCTTTCTCCTCGCCCTACCAGTGACCGTCTTCCTTCACTTTGCTGTCGCAACTTCGAAATTTTTAAGTTTTTTTCGTTTTTTTTATGTTTTATTTTTAATGTTTTTATAGTAATTTCATATGTAACATTGTTAGATCTCAAAGAATTGTTAGTTTTTAAATATATATTGTGCCTTTAGGGATTGTTAGATGCCTCTAGGAAATTGGTAGATCTGGTAGAATTGTTAGTTATTAAATTTTGATAATAATGCCTTTAAGAATTGTTAGATATCGTAGAATTGTTAGTTTTAAATATTGATTACATATGTCTTTGAAAAACTTAGCAACGATTATATTTTCAGGTAATCTCTTAGAAATTATAGTAGATTTCATGTAATTAATTAGATTTGTAAGTTTTATGATTGTTTTAATTTATGTCTTATATTTAATATTTTATAGAATTTTTATTTGTTTAAATGTTATTATGGCTTTATAATTGTTAGATATCTTAGAATTAATAGATTTAATAATGTTTTTATATATTAGTTTAGATCTTGTAGAAGCAATTATTAGTTTTTAAACATCATCTATGCCTTAGGGAATCTCTATAACTTAGAAATGATTATATCTTTAGAGATTCTCTAAAACTTAGAAATGATCTAACTTAAATACTTTGAATTAGTACGTAGTACGTAGATCTTAGACATGTCAGACGATCCTACACGCTCGCGTTCAGGTAGCGACCCCCCTGCGAAGAGGGGTTGTAGTTGTAGATTGCGACCTACGTGCGTAGGAATAGTAAGTTCGCCTGCTACTCCAGATCCAGCTCGTGTTGATGCAGAGGCCCATGTCCAGACTCAGCCTCGTGGGTCACAGATTGGATCTATGTCATCTACTCCTCTAAAGCGACGCATTTCTCACGACTTAGAGGATCGATACGACATACGCCCCCTAGTATACCGAGGCCACCATCCTTTGAGTTTATTGAAGTCGGACCTAGTAGTAGGCTGAGAGGAGCTGGAGTTGGAGCTACCCAGTCGGAGGCCGGCAAAGTCATGAGCAGGACCCAGTGGGAGGCCGACTCAGGCAGGCGTAAGAGTAGATGGTGCTTCACGGAGTACGCAGGTGTGGCCTCCTAGAGGAGTGGGAGATCCAATGCCTTAGAATAATGCACGACGTGCTCCCCAAGAGTTGTAAGAGTAGGGGCTTTTTGTACAGCAGCATTAGATTTTCAAGACTATTAGAGCGATCACCAAAAGTTTGTTCAGGAATTTGTACCTATATACAAAGATTTCGAGCAAGATATCAAAGATCAGATGTGGCTAAACTTTAGGGTGCGAAGTTATTATATAAATTTTGAAATTTAGTGTTGTATTTTTTTTAATAAAATAAAAGCCTACAAAACTCAAAACCTTAATTATTTGTAGGCTACGTATAAGATTCCAATCTTTGATAGGCGCAAGGCGCGCGCATTCGTGAACAAATCTAGAGCGAGGTATAAGGGCATGATCCATGATGCGAAGAAGAATTATCTAGCTAGGAAGGATGATCTGAAGTGGACAAGTTGTCAGAAGACCTAGATGAACGATAAAATAGAAGCAGAGGCTGGGAAGTATTGGGAGCAGGAAGAGGTTACGGCAAAGGTGAAGAGGGCTCAGAAGAACAAAAGAGGAAGGAAGGCCGTCGAGGAGAAACTTAAAGCGGGTGCCACTTATGCGGGTGGATCAGTAGGCTACACAGAGCACCGTATTAGGATGGTATGTGTTATAAAATTTCCTACTTTTAGTTGTTGGTATAGTAATAACTGTAATTGGTATTTATGTTCTTACTTAATCTTGTCCTTTATAGACGAATCCGGATGCACCTCAAGTGCAGCATGATGAACTATACTGGGCCTTGCACATGAAGACTGTAGAGAAGGCGAGGGATGGGCGGCCAACGAGGTGCACTTGGCTTGAGGGACCATTTGAGGAGATTCATGTAATTATTTTCACTTAACTTAAATATTGTTATTTATTTTGCAATTTATATTAAACTCCTTAATAATATTATAAAAAATGAACAGAAAAATACACCAAGGAGTTGTGGAGTAGGCACAATGACGATTGACCTATATTTGATTTTGGGGCATGGCACAAGGTGGCTGGAGATCCGAAGAAGGGGAAGGTGAAGGGTACGCATGTCTTGAGAGTTTTGGCATTACTAACTTTGTGCATCATCTTTATAGTCAAGCACTCTGAAATCCACTGAAGTACATATTTCTCCTTTTGACTATGTAACTTCACATTTTCCAGATTCATCAACTCAAAGAAGCCCTGGCATCGGGATTTGGATCTTCGTCACGTACTACTTCATATGCATACTGTCCCCTATATGTATCCATGGCCATTTTGCTAAACGTATTAACGTGAACATGGCTATGAACACGACTAGTAGTACGAGTAGGTGGTGGGCTAGGCGAGTCATCTAAATGTGATGCAGAGCCACGCTCAAAATTCTCACCATGCGACACCCAAATCCCAAATTGACCCGTGAAGTCGAACTTATACAAATGACTACGTATGGTGGGTCGATCCAACCACTTTATGGCGCATTTTAGACACGGGCACCTAAAATGATTTTCTGTAGATCTAAATACTTTATTTGTTGTGAAGCAAAATCTATGAACGACCGAACGCCAACAACAAAAATCTCATTCAAATAACCGTTGTGATCTAACCTATCGTACATCCAAGATCTATCATCACGATAAGCCATTCTTTATCTAAGTATTAAAAAATGAGTAATTACAATTTATTCTACTAAATAATATATATACAATATAAAACAATTTACGTCACAAGCGTAGTATAAAATACGTACTTGTTGGCGAGCAGAATACCGATCGTCAAGAATGTATAGCGAGCACGTCTAGCCTTGCCACCTCGTATGATAATATCTAATAATCAACAATCAACAAAATAATAGCATTAAAGGTAATATCAAAAACAAATATTCGTGCAAAAGAAGAAAAAAACAATGAATATAGTGAAAATAAAACATATCTAAAGCAAGGAGTAAATTGGAATGAATTCTCGAAATGAATGAGGGATGGGTATTTATATGAAGAACTCGGGATGTAACGTTAACCATTAATTGTGATGGTCGGGTGGTCGTCAAATGGAGGTTACAGTTGCAATTTGCGATGCCCCGGTTGTCTACTGCTGGTTACCGTTAGATGTAGCGACGGTCATCGCTACAGCTTATTACCGTTGAAATTACGACGGATCAGGTGTCGCTAAACACAAACCAATGGTAACATTTTAAATTCTCAAATAAAACCCCTAACAGTAGTGCCCGTTATGCCGTATCTATTGAGGGTCATTAGTGAAGGCCAAGCTACCGTACGAATACTCTAACAGTAGTGACCACTATGTCGTTGCTATTGAGCGTCATTAGTGATGCTAGGCCGTCACTACTGATATTCAAGTTTCTAAATTAAACTTTCTGACCGATTATTTTACATATAATTGGTTGGTTATTATATCAATTACGTCAATAACAAATACAAATTATTTGAATAAACACAAATTGTTGATTTGATTGCACAATCAAGCGTCCTTTATAGGCCGACTCATAATGACACTAATATCTAGTGATGATATTTGTCAAGATTATATATATATATATATATATATATATATATATATATATATATATACACACACACACACTTATATGAGATACTAATTAAACATCATAACATCACGTCGTAACGACACATCTAAATTGATATATGAGGCATGATAAAAAAAATCATAAAATTAATTGTAGATCATAAACGAATATATAATTACATCATTGTTACTTCAGTCGTAAGAAGTTATTTAACAATATTTGTATTTCGGGAACTCAGTTACTAGTATCCTACTTACATATTCACATATATTACGAGTTTCTTAACTTAAATCATATAGAAATCAAGACCATACAAGGCAATCAAAAAAAGACATAAATCATGATCTTAGCGACGGTCAGGTCGTCGCTATTAAGCTTCAAAGGATAATAGCTACAAGATGGTTGTCGCTATAAAGATTCAGAGAACAATAACGACGACTTGGCCGTAGCTATTAACCTTCAACCTGGTGGAACCCATAAATTTGGCGTAAGTCCAGAATTTTCAAAAATTTGGAATAAGCCCAGAAATGGTGGAGAACGGCAAGAAATTCAAATAATTTGAAAATTCAAAAACTTTCAATCTACAAACTATAAATACTTCCTCATTTCCAAATTTATTTTCAATATCTTCAAAATATTTTCAACACTTCCTCCTCAATCCTTTCGTCATATATCTTCACAGTTTTCATTTCTCAAAACTTTTATTCAAATCTTCATAATTTTTTCTTTCGTTTCTTTAAAAAAAATCTTTTTTTTCTTCAAACCATTATGCATATCTTCATAGTTTTTTTTTTTCATTCACATCTTCAAACATTCATTTTCTTAGCACACTACACAACAATTCTCGTATTGTTGAAACAAATCAATAATAATCTAGAAAATTACCAGAATATTTTTTTTCTTAAGTAAAACGTCATTAGTGATCGCCGAGCAGTCACTACTAATATTCAATGTTAATATTAGTGGTGGTCGCTTTTTGGTCACTATTGAAGTGCATCACTATAGTGACAGCCAGACTGTCGCTCTTTGTGTCCGAGACATTGGTGACAGTTCAACCGTCACTAATGGTTTCAAGAAGTTAGTGGCGACCAAGCCGTCACTATTGTGATTCGAAATTTCAGTGATGGCTGAACCCAATTTTGGGTCCCGATAATTTCGACCGCCTAGTCATCACTATTGAGTGGCGATGACATGACCGTCAAAAAATTTAGGGATACGGCCTGACCGTCGCAACACGTGATTAGCGACCGGAATTCCATCGCTTGTTATTCGCGACGGAGGTATTAGCGACCGCCTTATTTTGACGGTCGAGCGGCCGCTAATGACCCTTTAGCAATCGCACATGGGACATTAGCGACCAGATGATCGGCCATGAATGATCTTTTTTTTATTGCAGTGTCCACCAAGAACCCACAAGTTAACCAACTTTTTAGGTTGAACCTTAATCAAAATTAGCGACTCGATTTTTGGTTTGGGCTTTCGGAGTTTTAAGAAAAATCAGCTTTTTGAAAGCCGCATCTAGGTTAATCCAAGTAAATCAAAAACCACTAGGCCCATTGATCTCACTTTGTGCAGCCTTTTTAGATGAAATTGTGGGTACATGTCGATAGGCACACTGCTCTGTAACTGAGTTAAAGGCTTGAAGCTAAACTAAAGCTTTTCTTTTTCTTACTTTTCTTTTATGCAAGCTGAACTGAATAGTTAAATACTTTCTTGAAATTAATAAAGATATTTTTTAAAAAAAGATGTATTGTCGAATAAGTATTACAATTATTGTGGAGTGTCAGGTAAGAGTGATGTATTATTCGAAAGACGATTTTTAATCATATATGTGTTATATTTTGAACATGACTTTTTTTTTACTAATAGGTAGGAATAGGTTGTTAATGGAGTTGTTAATTTTATATATTCAATTTTTTTAAAGAATTTTAGATATTTACTACTTGTGAGGAAAGCTTTTTCTTTCTTCGAAAGAGTAGGTAATTAGTTAACTCGAAACTATAAACCAAAACGAACAATTTTTACCAAAAACTAAACAACTTCATTAGTTGGTTATCATTTTTTGACTAACCAATATTTCAAATTCTTTAAAAACCTAGCCATTGGTAAAAAAAAAAAAAAGAACCATGCACACCCCTATTCTGACTTGGCACAATCATACCTAATGACAATATTTGGCAAGTTATCGCATGTTAATAGTTCAACGCTATGAAGATTCATTTTACCTTGTTGTAAGAGTCTGATTTTCACTAAAGTTTGACAATTATTGAAATAGGTATTAGAATTCTGTTAAGGCTTTAAGTAATATATTTCAGGTAGAGGAATGTGGATAACTAACTGCATAAAACGAATTTGAAAGTACTTAAGTTAGTTATTTCAAATGAATTGTCTCACAAAGAGAATATGTGCGAAGATGAGCAACATGTAAAATCTGAGCTTATATTTAAATTATTGGCCACTTGTTGCACAAGGATTTGACACTTTTATGGTACCACTACTTGTCATTGAAAAAAAAGTGACTTTTTAATCATGAGTTATGCTCCAAAGTCCACCTGCACCACCATCATAACCATCCAATCCATCTAACCTAGCGTTGCCTAGATCGCGATCGTGGGCTTTGGAGTTGGAGTTGGACTTGAACATTTGTTAGGGGCTGTTTGATATCGAGATTGAGTTATCACTAAAATGATGTCAAGATTAATAATGAGATTAAAATAATCAAATTTTAGCGCTATCTCATCTTAGTGTTTTATTTGGTTCATAAGATCCGCTTCCACCTATTATCATGCGATTCAAAGGAATTTGCATTTTTAGCCCTAAGAAATCTTTAGAAAAAATATTGGGTTTGTAGCTTCCTCGTTTCCAAAGGCATAATTCTCTACAGGATTTCATCAATTCTAACTGTATCACCACAACATATCCAGTCAAACATTTTCAGATAAGTTGTTGGAGTATTTTCATGGATTATTTGCACCAAATTTTAGGGCATCTGAAACCTGAAATTGAATTAGGCAAATAGAGCATATTTGCAGCGACCAATACCTCTACGTGCATTGTAGCCACCATGTTTTGATATATTGCTTCAATGAGAAAGAGTTGAAATCCTTCTTGTCTTTTTTTTCTTTTTTTTTCTTTTTTCTTTTTTTGCGCACTTCTCTAAATTTCTAATATTTTATCCTGAAAATTGATGGCAAACCTTTTTGACTGAGAGGAACGATACCTTGCGATTTTGGAGAAGAAACAAAAAAATTTGTTCAAACAAGCCAACCATTTTTTTTACAAACAAAACTTTTTTTCTCGGGAGCAATAACATTAAAATAGTGAGGCTAGATTGGTCATTAACCAAGCTGTGACTTAGGTTCTTCTCGAATAAAATAATTGCCAATCGGTATAGACGGTTAGTTATCTCAAAATGTGGTGTAAAACCACAATTTCCGGTCAAGTGGGTCTTTTGCCCAAAAGTACTATAGTGGGCATTTCTAGCGGGTACCCACTCCCATACTCGTTCTGTTTTGGCTATTTTTTTGCTCATGATGGGTAAAGCTGAAATGGGTACTCGCAATACGCGTCACTGTATGTTAGACTGCAGAAATGGGAACGAGGACATCTAGTATCTGCCAGAAATTTAGGTTTCATTTTTTCTCTTGTGTTTCCGCAAATCAAATGCTGGAAACGTTTCAGATAAGCTGAAAACGATTCGAAATTTTTCGAGAATATTTTGTAAGTAATACTAGAACAAAACAATATATGAATCTCATCCAAACATTCAAAAAAAAAAAACTAAACATCTTAAATGTTAAAAGTCACCATTGTCATAAATTAACAAATAGCTCATTTGATTTTAAAATAATATTTCATAAAAATACTTGTTGGAAATCAATAATATTTACGAATAGAATGTCATGATTTGTTATTTGATAGTTTTATCAATTAGCACAAATCGACGAGGTTATATAAAACAAAACTTAAACAACGCCGCTTATTATACATATCAAATGGAATTGGAAATTACATTGATAACTCACAAATGGTTTTTAAGATATTGTTGTTTGTCAATAATATTATGTAAAGAAAGTCATGTTGACACCAATTTTTTATTTTCTTATTTACCACTCGACATATTATTAATTTTTATTATTTATTAAAATATAACTGTAATTTAATTTAGCTTTATCATTATTCAAACCTTCTCCTTAAAGGAAATAACTAATACTAAATTATGTTTTCTATAAAAAGAAGAAGGTTTACAGTATTTACCGTATAAATTAATTATATTATACTTAAAATAAAATGTTAATCACACGGGAATCGCGTGTCAACGTTTCTAATTTCGAAAATACGAGAATAAAGCGTTATCTCGAATTTTGAACTATGACATCTGCTAAATTTTGTTCATATTTGGGTACCCCGTACATTTATTCAATTATCTTAATTCATATACATTAATATTAATTATAGTCTAATTTCAAATAGCATGGTATATTAATAGATATTAAATACATATTCTATAATTAAAATTGAAGTCATGTAAATTAACTAATACATCGTGTTATTATGTATGACGTTGGTCCAATTGTCTTTGATGAATTTATCAATTATAACATTGAATTTGAATGTTTGATCATTGGAAGTTCGTTATTATGTGAACTGAAGTTTTTACTAATTAACATTTAAATATTTCATCTCAAAGAAATTATTTGGCTCTCCTTGTCACCTTTTGAAACATAAAAAGATTGCACTGGAATGGGTACCTACTACGATACTTATACTACCCGTCTCGCAGCCGTGTGAGTATCCTAATGTGGGTACCTGCATTGAGGAAAATAAAAATAGATAACAACGCCCTCATTTTTTGCAAGTGCGAATATTTGCATGTAAGTACTCTTAATATCCCACTTCTCTCCTACCTGTAACCATACAAGGCATTATGCGGGATTAGATTAACGAAAATGATCACATATCACACTATACTCTATTGTCCCGAAATTACTTATACTCCATTTCTTTTTTTTTATCACTTACCCATGTGTCCTATTCTAATCTCATCACATTTCTCAAGATAAAATTAGCACACCAATCCTTCCAAATAGATCACGTGGTGCTCGTGTGACACCCTAATCCGGAGCAATTACGTCCATTCAAGTGCCCAAACACGTTACATGCCATACATTATTAGCAAGTGCTAGAATTGAATCCCACACATTTAGTCCTCGTCAAAGTTGCAAATTGCAGTCTAATAGGTGTGTTTAATGGTAAAAGCTGTACACCCAACTAATTTAGAAGTAAATAATTAGTTAAGATAAGATTAGATTTCAATTCATCAGGCTCCCTGGGTCCCCTCAAAGAACTCATTTCTCAGTTCCTGATAAGATTTAAAGGTTTAGATTTTGCTATTGCAAATTATTGGATTCAACTATTTTTCTTGTAATTTATGATGATCTCATGTTCAATTTTTAAAATTTAGGTTCTTTTTTTCTTTCAAAAAGGCACGACACCTCTCCGTATGACCGTATTAGATTTTTCAGTGCGATGAGTAAACAGAAAGAGAGGCCACCGGAGTCTCTAAATTTCTTTATTTGGACTGTTGAGGTAATTAATCCATTCATTAATTATGTAATTATCTCTACCTAGTGCTTCAATTTTGTTGATCTCATTTCATTATGGGGATCTTGTTGTTTGTGTTAAATTAGGTTTAATTGAAGTATTGCTTACTGAAGTTGATGTGTTTAATTAGTCAATTTTATCTATAAATTAAGTCCAGAACATTTTAGTTTTTCTATTTGTTGTCCTGTTTACTTGCATTTCCTCTGGATGAGTAAATTCTCTTTTGTCATGTATTTTGGTCTTATTTCGTCAATGTAACAGAACACGGTACAATAATACAATCTGAATATAAATAATCAAAATAATGCTACCAATAAAATGAACGGACTAACTTTTTTCGGAACACCTATTACAAACTTACTAGGTTTAAATGTTAAATTACAAGATAAGCGATGTGATCGAATTCAAGTCGTTCGATACTGACGTGTCGAATAGCCTTTGTTCGATGCAAGATGTAAAGTATGGGTCATGTCTCGAATTCACGTATATCGAATCTAAGAGATTCGATGTCACCTTTCATATCGAATTCGATGTGCTGTTTTTCGTATCGAACGTACTGAATTCGGTCCAGATACGTGTCGAATTGAGTATGTTCGATTTAGTACGCCTCGAACGAACAGTGGTTCGATTTAGTATGCCTCGAACGAACAGTGGTTCGATTTAGTATGCCTCGAACGAACAATGGATCGATTTAGTACGCCTCGAATAAACAGTGGTTCGATGCAGACTATGCCAGAGTGATTCTCCAATTGTAACGTACACGGACTACAAGGGGACGGGCTATATATAGCAACCGTCATGTGGGTCCCAATAACAAATGCGGAAAGCGCATCGAATCTTATCAATTCGATGCGCGCATCGAACATCAGTTGTTCGATGCGTTTATGGGCCGACCCAACATGCAAGTGTTGGGCCAATCTTAAAACATACCCATTACATAGTCCTCCCAGTTTGGAAGACGATGTCGATAAGAGATGGGCTTCCATATTTAAAAAATAAATTTTGGATTGTTGAACGGTCGGCATTTTACCATCTTTATAAGGCTTTTTTACATGCTACCAATGGTTTTTCACTGGTTTGGAATATTCTTAATCATATGTTACTGCGGAACAAATTGTAATTGTTTGCAATCGTTGTCTGACAATTAAAGACGCACATCGAACAAGGTGTGTTCGATGCGTCATGTATGTCGCATCGAACGAGACGCATTCGATGCGTTCATTCGATGCGCTATCTGGTATGGGCCTGGTGGGCCGTCCGCTGCCTATATAAAGGCAGGGAGTGCTGGGGGGAGCTCATTCTGCTCCTTACGCATTTTGTCTCTCAGGTAAAGCACATCGAACGGGCCCCGTTCGATGCAGAGCGCATCGAACAACATTGATTCGATGCTCTTTGCATCGAACCGTGAGTGTTCGATGCGTTGCTTTAGACTTTTTTAGCTGTTGTAGCCTCATACTTTGATGTTTATTGTTGTTTTTTTAACATGTGCCATTTCGTTTCCGTTTATCAGATCAATTAATCAAGCAAAAGCTGTTTCTTCCGGAAATTCATTCAAGGTAAATAGCATGCCCTCATTTGTTAGGTTTTTATCTTTTCAATTAGTTACCATTTTATGCATGTTGAGAGATTTGTGAGAGTCGAGAGTGACGTGTTCGCCCATAATCAGCATTCGTTTCTTTTTAATTTATTTCAGTTCTTTCTCGTTAAAGATGGTGAACACTGAGTCAAGATCTGAGAGTGAGTCGAGTAGCGGCTCGAGCTCCAGTTTGATAAACTCTATGGTGGCCCCACCCAATGTTCCCGCGAGTTTGAATACAACCGCAGTAGAGGAAGTTGAGCTAATTGATACAGAAACCATTAGTTCATCCTTGGGTAACAATCCCGATGCAAACGCTGAGCAAGCAGCGCCTCAGGCTGAAAGCGATAATTCACAAGCATCATCAACCTGGGATAATCGTGTCTCACCATGTATGTGTCTCGCCTCCAACATAGTTGTAAGGCACTCCGTGAGAAATTCGACATACCTAATAGGTATAAAATCGTACTTCCCGGGCATGATGATTGGATGAATACCCCACCGCCCGGGCATATGACTGTGTTCGTTGGTCAGCTGTTGAATGGGCTTCGCTTCCCAATCTCTTTTGAACTTAGATGGCTTCTGAGGACGATCAATCTCGTGCCGACTCATTACCCCAAATTCCTATGGGAACTTGATCGGTTTCATTATCATCATGAAGGCTCTGGGCCAACCTCAATGTCCCAACGAGTTCTACGCTCTATTCAAGATTGCGAGGCGAGAAGAAGGGTTCTACCATATCAAAGCGCAAACTCACCGCAAGTTCCTGAATGGCGGAGCGACGGGGTATGGGAAAGATTGGAAAATACAGTATTTTTACATCGAGGAGAGTTACGAGGGCGAGTTTAGGCAATATCTCCGCGAATGGTATAACGGTTCAAGGGTGATGATACCGTATGGCATTTCTGCGACTTCATGGGATTGCGAGTTTATCCCTAACTTAGTTCGACATCAACAATTTGATGTCAAGAAATTAGTAGAAAGTCGAGTCTTGTCGCTAGCAGGCATGTCCCCTGTTAAATATAACGGGAGGTTTACGCTTGGTATAACTTTGCATCTTTATTTTGATATTTTTGATTTGTGACGAATAAGTATTCTAATGATGTCATATTCTTGCAGTCGATTTTATTATGGATCGCCACGCCCGGATGAACCGAGCCATTGCTGCCGATCAAGCTAGCTCGCAGACGAATACCATTCCTGATATTCCTCCCCCAAGGAAGAGGAAGAATAAAGGCAAGAAAAACCTTGTCGGACCCTCAACTGCCACCGCTGCCGGCTTTGAAGTTGATACTTTCGAGGATATCTTGGGGGAAACTCGTGACGCTACACAAGCTGCTGTCGGGGCTTCTGAGCGAATGGCAGCTGGTCTGGCAACAATACCAAAGGCGTTGTCCAGACCAAAAAGAGAAAAGTTCATTAAATCCAATCGCAAACTGCAGGGTCTGTTTCACCTACTACTCACGCAGTTGGACCGAGTGCTGTGAGTGCCCCTGCCCACGCGACGGGGCCGAGCACTGGGATTGGGTCTATCCAGGGCCCACATACTCGAGCTGGGGGATACGGGATTTCAGAGGCTGCTGCAATCGATCACCTGAAGTCTCTATTGCCTAACCTTGTCGTACCTCTTCCGGTCTCTGCGGAAGAGAGGAGGATGGTGGAGCACAATACGCTTCACTTGTTGACAGCGGTAATATCTTTTCCTCAAATTAATTTTTTTCGACTCGAATTGTAAATGTTGATTTATTTGCTCATTAATTGCTAGGCTAGCGGATTTGTGGATACCATGTTCGCGGCGCTGATGCAAGCCCACGAAACGGCCACTGGTGGTGATGTTGTTGCCTTAAAGGTTATCCTCGACGAGAAAGAGAAAGCCTTGCAAAAGGTCAAAGAATATGACGCGAGCCGCGAGGGCTCATGCTGATAGGGAGGCAGCAAAACAGGCACGGGAGGAGGCTGGTCAGCTTAAGGAAAAGCTCACCAAAGGAGTCACCAAACTCAAGATGGAGGTGGCGGTGGAGAAGGAAAATTCTTACAATGCCGACAACGCTCGATATATGCGCGGCCTTGGCGAGGTAAAGAATCCCAACTCTTAGCATTTTGTGTTCTTTTTTGTATTTTGTCTTATAAATTTCTTTTGTGCCCCATAGGTTTCTGCTCAGCAGAAGGTGGAGATCGCCGAAGAATTCCTTCGGGGCTACACCTTCCGAGAGATTAGTACTCGTTGTGGCGATCTCGAAGCTCGCAAGGCTCAAGTTCTAACTGTCTGCCAGTTTATGCGATGCAGTACGTCCGTGGTGGTTTTAAGCCAGATTGGTTGGACCTTTCTTTGGGGCCTAATCGAGAACCTCTGCCGCCTCGAACGACTTCTCAGCCTGAAGATCCCGACGAGTTTGTCGTGCTGCTCGAGAATGAAAATCTTGTCCTCCAGGGACTCTCACCACCGCTTCCAATGCCTGAGCAGTATCCCTCCTCTGAGGACGAGGAAGAAATTTAAGGCTGCAGCCTGAAGTCCTCTCTATTTGTTTCTTATGTTTATGAACAATTTTAGTTTAGTTTTATTCATGGTGCTACGTCGCCTTTATTTGTTTGAACAATTTGACGACTATCAGTGTTGCATTTTTGAATTCTCGTATTGATTTGCTTAATTTTCCAAGCTCATATTTGTTGTTTTTTCTTTCAATTTCCTGCACTGGTTCTTTACTTTATTTTGACAACCTGCGGGTTCTTCAATATTCATGGAAAAATTTTCATTTTGTGACAAAGCATTGAGTGGTGTTATCTCTGACAGGGTTATTATCGTTCTGTTTGATGTCATTCCCCATAGGGATAGGTTTCGCTTGTCATTTTAGACATACTGCTTTTCTTTCTTGTACTTTCGTTCAGTCATTATTATCCATCTTTTGAGTGTTTCGTTCATGTTTTTCTGAACTACGGGTTTCAAGTAGCACTTACAGTTTTATATGTAGTGTCTGTTCCTTTCTTCTTTTTTCAGATAGTCGTGGTAATAGTTGCCACTTTGGAAAGAACTTTTTCGTCCCTCCTCGTCATTTGTGTGGGATTATGAGTGTCTTGTGCCACAATAGACAGAATCTTCGTCCCTCTTTAGTGTCTTTCGGGAACCGCGATATCTCGTACCACATTGGGTAGAGTCTTCGTCTTTCTTGATTGCCTTTCAGGGATTTACGGTATCTCGTGCCACGATGGATAGAGTTTCCGTCCCTTTCGTTGCCTCTGGCTTTTTTTGGTGTCTCGTGCCACGATGGACAGAGTTTCCATCCCTTTCGTTGCCTTTGGCTTTTTTTTTGTGTCTCGTGCCACGATGGACAGAGTTTCCGTTCCTCTCATTGCTTCTAGGGATTTTCGGTATCTTGTGCCACGATGGACAGAGTTTCCGTCCCTTTCGTTGCCTCTGACTTTTTTCGGTGTCTCATGCCACGATGGACAGTGTTTCCGTACTTCTCTTTGCCTTTAGGGATTTTTGGTATCTCGTGCCACGATGGACAGAGTTTCCGTCCCTTTCGTTGCCTCTTGGACGTTATGTTCTGCATATAATTTGTTCACGCAAGTTAGATGGATTTATATAAAGCGATTAATCAAAAGAATTCTTCTTAAAAACTGAATCAGATTATGTGAGCAGATCGGAGCTTGAGTCATAGCTCATTTGCCCTGATTTCCTATGTTGCCTTCCGGTCTCACGTTCTCGGTGTTTCTGTTTCAAGTTGATACACGTATGCCCCTCATGCTTTTCATAGTAGAGGGGACGAATAAATATTGTTCAAAATATTCAAAATACTAAGGACTCTTATAACTCGGACTAGAATCTTTTAATCAATGTGCTCCATTTGCCTGGGAGCCAGTGCCCTTGCTGCGTCTTCTTCCTGTTGTGGCCGCGTCCGGAGGGAAGTCACGTAACACTTCCAACCTTCGATATGGTCTGCTATTACTTCTCCTGTGCCGACAGGAGTTGGAAATTTCACCATTTGATGATAGGTCAACGGTAACGCTCGGAATGCATTTAGCGCCGCCCTTCCTATGATTCTGTTGTATGTGAAATGCATGTCAACGATCACATAGTTCTATAGAAGTGTTTTTCTCTGTGGCGATGTACCCAATGAGGTTGAGAGCTTAAGCATTCTGAGTGGGACTATCTCTGGACCTCCAAATGCGTGAATAGATGTTCTTACTGGTCCCAATGTCTGGTTCTTCAATCCCATTTTAGCCAATGTAGAACTGAATAACACATTTACGGAGCTTCCGTGATCCAGTAACATCTTGGTGACTCCATAATTAGCTATGTCCACAATTATCACCAAAGGGCAATTTAAATTTGACATTTGAATAGCCTTTGCGCTCAATTTCCGTAGATCTGCTGTAGAAAATGTGACTTCCTCATGTGGCATCTCTTCAATTCTTAGTATACTAGCCACATTGACAAAGTTATCTGATTCAACGAGCCTCGTGATCCTTCTTCGCCCCTTGGTGGAACCCGCTCCCCCCGGTCCTCCTAAAATCATATTGATCATACATTTCCTTGCATTTCCATCTTCAATCTGAGGATACTCGAATAGATGTGGTTCATCGACCATCCTTTGCTTATCCTTCCTGGGGGACGGAGTTCTCTTCCTGCTGAAATTGTTTTCTTTCTCTTGAACCTTTCTTACAAACTCCACGAGTTTTCCATCCTTCAGCAATCGTTCAATTTCATCTTTTAGGTTTTTGCAATCTTCATTATCATACCCTTTTAGATTGTGATACTTGCAAAATTGGGTCGAAAACCTTGTAGCCTTGGATTCCTTCATTGGTCTGGGATTTTTTAGCCAATTTTTTCTCTTTGCTGCCCCGAATACTGTCATGATGTGAGCATTTAGGGGCGTGTACTGTCTGGGCAAACTCTCCCGGTATTTGTAGTTCTTACTCCTGTTGTTGTTGTTGTTATAGTTGTAATCTTCTCTGCCTCTTTCCTTATCTTTTACGGGTGCAATAACAGGTATTTTGGTCGCCATCATCTCCTCAAAATGAACCACCTCCTGTGCTATTTTATTGATCTCTTCAATAGTGGCGGGCTTGCATCTTAGTAAGTCCCCACTAAACATTGTGTTGGTGGTTGCTCGGAAAAGTATGCTCACGATCATCTCTCCATACGGGCTATCAATCCTTAGCAGTTCTGTATTGAAACGTTTCATGAAGTCCTTCAAACTTTCATTGGCTTCTTGTTTCATCGTATACAGATGGGAGTGATCCAGAGCCAATCTAGCTTGACTAGAGAATTGATCTTCAAACATCTGGAGTAATCCGATTAAACCAATCATAGCTACTCCCGACAGAGATGTTGTGAATATCCTGGCTTGAATGCTTTGAAACTGTATAGAGACAGTTTCCTATCCAAATGAAAAAGATGACCTCGGGAATCAGACTTACCATCATAAGTTTTTATATCCGGGATCTTTTCTCCTTGCCCTAAGATCTCCGCTTCTATTGCTTCACAAAATGGGTTGCGGTTAGAAGTATCATCCGCATGTGCCATCTGACCTTCGATTATTGCTTTCTCCCTCTCCAGCCTCTCTATTTTTTTGGTCATTTTGTCATGCTCCCTCCTGGAATCATGACTATCTGGATGTCTCATGTCATCTCTATCTTCTCTCCTTCTTGGTTCTTCCCTTTGGTTTCCTTCCTCGTCATGTTCCCTTCTGGAGTCATGACTCTCCGGACGTCCCATGTCGTCCATATCCTCTCTTCTTCTTAGTTCATCTTTGCGGTCTTCCTCATTTTCTTTCTCTCTCCTCTCAAGGTGCCTTTTTGATTGCACCTCGACTGATTTTAACTTCCTTCTCTGATTGTCACGATTCGATTTTTCTCTGTTTTGCGGTTCTTCTGACGCACGTTTACTTCTTCCGTCGTCTTGTCGTGATTTCTCTTTCTCTTTTCCCCTAGGTATTCTGGCTGCGGAGCTTTGTTCTCTTACTACCTCTGGATGTTCTATAGGCGGCGGTGTTATTACGGGCGGTGCGAGAGTCAATATTTCTGCCAATGCAGCCTTTACCATCGCCATGACTTCATTCTTCATGGTGTTCGGAATTGAAGCAGTCATCGACGTTGCCCCAGTGACACCTGTTTCAGTTCTTGGTGCCTCTGCACCTTGAAGCCCCTGTATTCCCCGCCTTGCTGGTGTTGGTACCCCTGCGGGTATTGCTGACGGTCCTGCATTGTCCGGGATTATCTGGCCAGGAGTTATCCGTTCAGCCTCTTCATTGGTTCCCTCTATAGCTATACTGCGAGATCTGGTAATTCTTGATGTCATGCCTAATAAACTAATAAAACTCAGTGTTCCCATAGACGGCGCCAATATTTTGGTTCAAGATGGGAACGTGTTCTCCTCCATGAGATCTTCAAAATGGTACATTACATGCTCAAAATGGTACATGAATGAATGAGAAATTGATGCTCAAAGTTGTATTTAAAGCTGAAAATATTGGAAGTTGGATTGATAATGCTAAAGGAAAAGTGGCTATCACACATGGGAAAAGAGCACTTCTTTTTTAGGTTTATCTATGGGACTGCATTCTTAGCATTGTAAGAATGTGTTCCATAGATATTCCTCTATTGTCTACGTGGAGGGGTGCAAATCTTGAGCCAAAATTCATCGAAATAGTGCGATCCGGCACACACGACGACGTACGCGTAGAATGTTGGTCCGTCTGTCCTGTCTGCTAGCGTGGGCCTTATTTTGCAATTCCATCATTATTTCGTGTTCAGTTTTTTTAACTGAAACGTGTCTACATTCACTCCGATATCTTTGCACCCGACCTAGTCTATATAAGGGGTCGCTGGTTTTTAATCATCGAAAAATAAAACGCATAAAGGCTTTTCTGGGCAGTCAAAAATTACTTTGCATGCACGTAGAGAGGGCCAACCTGTTTTAAGAAAACCGCAAGGTGCTCGACTTTTTCACGTTTTGTTTCACTGCCGGTTGAGGTTAACAATGTCCTACTTTTGATTACGTTATACTTGTTTATTTTTTTCGTCAATAATTATATTATTGTATTCGCTTGGGGCTTTGCTGCTAACAGTTACTAGATTCGTAAGCTGATATATACATTGTCGGAGAATTAGTTTGATAATTGTTAATCTTGCATCACATATTCGAGTAGAAGAAACTATCCATCATATTAAATTTTTTTTTATTATATCTATTGGAGTTTGATGGCTCAAATTTGAAGCACTTTCAGAAGGATTGAAATTTTCATAACATTCAAATAAGCGAACCAACCAACGCATCTCTCGCTGCATCCTTCAATAAACTAGGTATCTTACTATTCTGTTCATATACTTGAAAAAGACAAATCTTCACAAATCTTCACAAATTGTAGCAACAAACAACAAGAAGTTCAGTTTGTCAAAACTCTCCCAATATTTTGAAAACCTTTTCTTCATGTTAGTAGCCATGATAAACACATTGGGGTCTTTTTCTCTAGACAAACTATTTAAACTCTTCAGTATGCCCACAAGTTCTAGAAAAAACATATTTGACGTTGCATGCAAGGTGCCAGAAAATTTTCTAGTAACTTCATAAAAGAGTTTCAAGAAATGCAAAAAGGATCTAGCTACATCCCAATCTTCATCGCTAGGAGGGCCAATATTCTTTGTTGCTTTCTTTTTTTCACTCTCGTTTCCCTCATTCTCTACATCTTCTTCACCTTCATCAATATCCTTATCCCCGTGGGCAAAATACATCTTATAATTTGCATCATCTTCACCAAGTCGCTCAAACGCTTTCTCAAACTTAATGGCTGACTCCAACATCAAATAAGTTGAATTCCATCTTGTTTCAACATCAAGGCAAACGAGACTCTTACTCTCAATCTTTTGTATCGCAGCAGAAGCCTTAAAAGATTCAAGCCTACCAGGAGAAGATCTCACATATCTTACTGCATTACGAATCTTAAGGATTGATTCATTTTGATTCTTCAAGCCATCTTTAACAATAAGATTTAAAATATGAGCAGAGCACCTCAAATGCAAAAACTCATGATCTAAGATGGTCGTTTTCCAATTTATTGTGTTTTTCTTCAGATATTTAATGGCACCATCATTAGAGCTTGCATTATCAACGGTAATAGTCAATATCTTATCTATCTCCCAATCTAGCATAAAACTTTCAATCATTTCACCAATCGTCTTGCCTTTATGATTAGCAATGATACAAAAACTCAAGATGCGCTTTTGCAACTTCCATTCACTATCAATCCAGTTGGCTGTAAGACACATATAATTTTTATTCTGGATGGAGGTCCATGAATCTGTTGTGAGGCAGACACGTTGTGAGTTAATAAGCTTTTTAAGCTTCTTCTTTTCATCAATAAACAACTTCATAACATCTCTAGCAACAGTCAATTGGCCGGGAAGTTTAAATTTAGGCTGTAAAGCTGCTACAAATGATCGAAATCCTTCTCCTTCTACACATTTAAAAGCATACTCATCACGAATAACCATCTCCGCCAATTTTCTTCTACATTCTTCATAAGAATAGGTCATATTCTTTAAACTACCACCTTCTTCATTGCCTGCATAAAGAAGTGTTTTCTGTTTATCATCTATTGGCTTATTCTCATACTTTGGACATTGATAATACAAGTGGTTTATCAAGTTAGCAGTACCATGCAGCTTAGGATGAGCAGCATAGTCCTTACCGCAATAATCACATGACGCCCTAAAGTTCTCGCCTTCCATGCGACGCGTGAAATGCTTCCACACCCACAATTCTTTCTTACCTCCAGCTTTGGCTTTTTCTGCATTTGCTGTGAAATTGTTGGATCGGGATTGATACAACTTTTCCAAGTTTCAGAGCTCAAGTTAAGCTGGCGTTGCCTTAACTTGATCTCAAACAATCTTCTTGATAGAGTATAATGTGCAGCGTAATTAAAGAACACAAGAAGATAAATTTTCAATGGTTTATTATAAATAATCAACCATCTAGCCTTACGGCAAAATAACCACGCAGGTTTTACCAAAGATGTTCCTCACCACAAAATCACTCTCGCTCTTTTGTAGATTGGACTCAGCAAAGCAGACAAGAATTTTCTCCTTAAATCTAATCCTAGACTTAACTCGAAAACTCACAAACTTTGCAAAACAAGAAACACAACAACAATGCTTAAGATATAATCTCTACGGATTTATAAGCTCTATTGTTTCTCTATGTATCTTGATGTACTTCACACCTTATATATAGGTTTCTTCAAACTTGATCTCTAAGGTGTGTTGTACACAGTTTTGGTAACTTATGTTGTTTTCTTGTTGAACTCTACTTTCCTTCTTGAACTCGATCTCCTTCTTGAATAATAGTTCCCTTTATTAGATTGAGTTCTAATAAGGAAATACTTCTTCTTCAATTCAGAGTTGATCTTGGAAAGATTCCTAGTTGCACTTGAACTCCAAAACTTTCCATCTTTGAAACCGTGTTGACTTGACCGATCTCCTCCTCTTGAATTATGGAAACTTTAATTTAGGAAACTTGTAATGTTCTTCCTTATGATTAAGAGATGTTCCTAGACATAAACAAAGACAACTAAAATCGTGGAACTTGATTAATAGGTGAATAAAGGCAAAACTAACATAAAGCAGTTAAAGACAAATTGACAGAATATATACTGGTTTCAATGTTGCCCTGTGAATGTTGGCTCAACATCCATCCAACATTTAAACCCGAATACTTTACTCATGTTCAGAATTTCAGAAACATGTTTTAGGTTAAGACTGTTCTCGGTTTTCAATGTTGTCCTCTGGATGTTGGCACAACATCCATCCAACATTGATAACAGAACATCTTACACTTTCAATCTCCCCTTTTTTGCCTTTCTTCACAAAACCAATCAACCTGTTCACATAACAGATAATATGTCCAAATATCAATTAAGCATAATACTCTAAACCTACTAAAACTGCTCCCCCTTAATGCAAACTATCAAGTATTAACTTGGTATAACAAAGATTATTCATTAAAGTCATCACCACAACTCAAAAAGTTGTTCAGACACTTAACACATCAATGTTGTCTCAACATTAAGACCAGAATGTACATGCACATCAGTTTATCAGCAGAAACAGCAGATATAGACTATCTTCATAAGCAAAAGCATTAAGAGCAGTTAAAGCTAAGTAGCATTACCATTACAAACCAAAACAAATAAGAAGAACTAGTAGCAAAATAGAAACAGTTCAAAACATATCAAAAAGAAAAACATAAAAACCAGAAATCAAAAATTAAAAACTAGATCACTCTCCCCCTTTTTGTGAAGAAAGCTCCTCCATGTTCTTAATCAAGACATCCAGCTCCTGCATTTGTTTTTCCTTGAAAGCAATTTCCCTCTGAAGATTGGCATAAGCACTTCTATACCAAGTCAACTGCTGATCAACAAAAGATTTTGTTGTTACCCTGGTTTCTTCCTCCTCAGATTGAGGCACTGAAGCTCCAACAAATTGTTGAGCCTCCTTTTCCTCTCCAGGTGCAACTCCACCTTCAGGATTCCAAGGCAAGTCCTTCACTCTTGTGCTAGATAAGTAGGATTGAGTGATGGTGAACCTAGCCTTGTTCTCTGACATTCCTCCAAACTCTTTCTTGTCCATCTTCTGTTTTAGCAGCAGAGTTGTGATCAAAGAAGGAAATGGTAGAATCCCTTGCTTTCTCCCAGCAGCATCTTCCATAGCCTTTAAAATTCTCACCCCAATATTCACAGCAAGCCCATTCTTCAGTTTGTAGACCAAGTAAGCTGACTCCTTAGTCAAAACAGTAGAATTTTTAGTAGGCAGCCAATTATAAGATGCACATTTGTGCAGAACAGCACTTAGGGCAGTGAGCTTTGTTGTTGGTAATTGTTCAACCCAGGTTCTCTCTAGACCACCTGTGATATCCTCAATCACCTCATCTGGCTTTGGATCTTCATATTCCTCAACATGTGGCAGTCCCCAAATCTTATTTATCTTCTGAGGACTAATGTCAAACACTTGTCCTCTTACCCATGTTGTACCATATTTGGGAGACAACTCACAAGTGATATACTTTGAGAGATTCAGATAGAATTCTTGTACAAGCTCAGGAGCATAATCACCATGCTTCTTCATTGAATTCTGAACCCCTCTTGCTTTCAACAACTCAAAAACTCTGTTTCTTTTAAAGCTGTCCATGTCCATGACCATCTCTTTGTGAAAATCCCTCTTTCTAAAGTCATAAGCCTTGTCCTCTATCTCCTTATTAAGATAGTATCTAGACCTAGCTTCCTTACTAAAATAGGATAACGCAAGAGTGTCACAGTACTCTTCTTCATTATTATCATCATTATCACCACTAGCTTCAAACTCTTCAGCATCAGATTCCTCTTCCTCTTTCTCCTCTTCTTCTACATCAACTACCTCAACTTCCTCATCCACAACCTTTTTCCTTTTCCTCACTCTCTCAGCCTCAGCCTTAGCCTTATCCTCAGCCTTTTTCTTCTCAAGTCTCTCTCTTAGAGCTCTTCTAGCCTCAGCTCTTTGCAAGGCTATTTTACTCATTTGCCTAGACCCAATAGGTGTTCCCTTTCTACCAGAACCAGCTCCAGATCCCTCCCCCTCAATTATATCATCAACATTATTCACTTGGGGTTTAGGGTTAGCCACATTTACCTCAGATTCAGATTCATTGGTTTGAGGAGCATGGGCTTCTGATGTTGCGCCAACATTCGACTCAGATTCCACATTATTAGCTCGCTTTGCCAGTCGTTGATAAGTAATCGTTGGTCGTTTTGCAGCAACTTGAGCAGTAGGCCATCCTTGATCCTCATGCGCAGCAGCCCTGATGCGTGTTGTTGTTTGCTTGACATTCAAGACCAAATTTGCAAGAGTGTCTAAATGAGTCTTGCTCGCCATGTTAGTTTTGAGAATTGAGAGAAAAATATGAGAGATTCTTAGATAATTATTTGCAAAGAGAAAGACAAATTGCACAAGTGACAGAAATTAGGGCAAGTTGTTCTTTTAAGTTGTGAAGAGTGGAGAGAGAAGGAATGAATGTAAGTGGGATTATGGAATATGATCAATTAAGTTTTCCCACTCCTCTATTCCCGCATAAGAACTTCACCATGTGTCATTTAAAAACAACAAGTAACCAGAGCAGTTCAAAATAAAACAATAAAAACTCAGTTTTTAAAATTTTAAACAAACTTATAAGTTACTGTTTTCAATGTTGTGCAGACCGTGTGGCAATGTTGGACTAACATTCAGACCAGAGAGTAGAGTAACATTCAAACCAGAAAGTTTTTAAACCATAATATTTGAGGTTTTGGGCTTCTTCAAGGCAATTTCATGTGAGAGCGTGAGATATATCCAAACTTATATCTGAAACTTCACCAAAGTAGCAAGTGAGTATCAAAAACATTAAGATTTAGATCAAAATCATGAATAAGCAACATATCAAACGGAAAACACACAAAGATAAGCAGTCATGAATTAGAGAATTAGTCCACTTCCACAGCATAGAAGGTCACAAATAGTGTGTCACCTGCAGAATGTCACCCAAAGAGTATGCCTCAACACATGAAAGGGACTATATACTCCCCCTAAGCCCAAACCTAGTCAACCACACTAATCAAAGATGAAAGACAATGCAGTTCTAGAATGAATGCAACAATGTTATGACAACATTGACAGATTGTATACACAATGAATCACTTTTCAAACCAGCAACAGTTCACATCACATCAAATCTTCACTATTTTCATTATCTCTTTAGAACAAAAACTGAGGGTTGTTTTTAAAAAAGGATAATGACATTACTGAATGAGGGCAGCACTAGACTCCACACACCCCAGTAACAACATTATCAGCAGCAAGTTAGGCAAGTACAAAGGTCTTGAATACTTGCAACACATTTATCATGTACCCCAATACCCCAATTCCTTATGCATACTTGTTTACCAACCTGCATACAAGAGAGCACTAAGTGATCAATGCTACCAAGTGAAGGCAATCGAAACCCCAAACACCCTAGTAGAAAGAACCACTTTTATGTACCCCTTTGGCCAAAACAAACAGAGACATGCAAATAAGCACAACTGAATATCATTGAAGCTGTCAACATCATGAACCCCAGCTTCTCCACATGTCCTGGAAAACCTTTCCATATGAATAAGACACAACTGAATAGACATCAAAGTAGTGAACTTTGTGTACCCCAGCTTCTCCATATGTTAGGCTAACACAACCTCAGACACACTTTAGAGATTTATACTTTTCAAAACATAGATGTGAATCTGCAAGCTAGAAAGATTAGTAAAACACAGTGATCAACCACACAATCAAATATGCCAAAACAAATATCAATGTGACTCAAAAAGAAAAGAAAAGAAACAAACAAAAACAAAAAGTTACATACTACACCACAAACATTAACCAGTGCTAGACAGTGGTGTTATGTCAACACTAGGATCCTAACATTCTCACATATTGCACATGCCGAGAGATTTCCTCAAACTGAAGAATCTCTCACTATCTAAAGGTTTAGTAAACATATCAGCAAGCTGATTATTTGTCTCAATATGCTCAATGTTGATCACTTTATCCTCAACCATGTCTCTCAAGTAATGATGTCTTATATCTATATGCTTAGTCCTAGAATGCTGAACAGGATTCCTTGAGATACTAATGGCACTAAGATTGTCACAAAACATGAGGAGGGTATCACTATCTAACCCATAGTCCAGCAACATGTGTTTAAGCCATACTAGCTGGGTAACACAACTGCCAGCAGTTATATATTCAGATTCAGCTGTAGATAATGACACACAATTCTGTTTCCTGCTATACCATGAAACAAGATTGTTTCCCAAATAGAAACAGCCCCCACTTGTGGATTTTCTGTCATCTACATCACCTGCCCAATCAGAATAACTAAAACCAACAAGATTTGTATTTGTATCAAAAGAATACCAAATGCCCAATAATGAAGTTCCAGATATATATCTTAATATTCTCTTCACAGCAATCAAGTGAGATTGCTTTGGATCAGCTTGGTACCTAGCACAAACACAAACAGAAAACATAATATATTGTCTAGAGACAGAGAGATATAGAAGACTACCAATCATAGATCTGTACAATGTTGGGTCAACATTGTCTCCAGTGTTATCCTTAGTAATCTTCACAGAAGAAGACATGGGAGTTTTGCAAGGTTTTGACTCATGTAGCTCAAATCTCTTTACCAGGTTCCTTGCATACTTCTCCTGGTTTAAGAACATACCATTCTCCAGTTGCTTCACTTGCAATCCCAGAAAGTAGTTCAGCTCTCCAATCATGCTCATCTCAAATGTCCCTGTCATTGACTCAACAAACTCGTCTAGAGTAGACTTGTTAGTAGAACCAAATACAATATCATCCACATAGATCTGAGCAATACAAACATCAGAACTCTTTCTAAGAATAAACAAGGTTATGTCTCCATCTTCTCTATTGAACCCAAGACTTAACAAAAATTGAGTTAGTCTTTCATACCAAGCTCTAGGTGCCTGTTTTAAACAATACAAAGCTTTCTCAAGTTTATACACATAATTAGGATGTTTAGGATCAGCAAAACCTTTAGGTTGTTCAACATATACTTCTTTGTCTATCAAACCATTAAGGAAAGCACCTTTTACATCCATCTGGTAGAGCTTAATCTTAAGACAACATGCAATAGCAAGAAGTAATCTAATAGATTCTATCCTAGCTACTGGGGCAAATGTCTCATCAAAGTCTATCCCTTCTACCTGAGTATAACCTTGTGCAACTAGCCTAGCTTTGTTCCTTACAATTACACCATCTTCATTTGTTTTGTTCTTGAAAATCCACTTAGTCCCTATAACATTCACATTAGAAGGTCTAGGTACTAGATTCCAAACATGATTTTTGGTGAATTGCAACAGTTCATCTTGCATAGCATTTATCCATTTACTATCCTTAAGAGCTTCAGTCACATTCTTAGGTTCAATATTTGAGACAAAACAGGAAGCATTACTTACAGTGCAAGTGGAAGCCATGCAGACACACAACCTTACCATATTTTTATAGTTTACCCTGTCTTTGTTGCGAGTCTTCATGCGTCCAGTGATTTCACCTATCACTTGTGAAGCTGGATGGTCCTTTTGAATCCTAGTAGGGGGATCTCTCCTAGGTTCATCAACAATGTCATCCTCTGAATTGGACTGTGAGGATGTTGGCCTAACAGCAGCAGGTGTCAGCTCAACATTAGAACAAGTCATAACTTCAGTGTCTTCAGCTTCTGCTCCTGATGTTGGGACAGTCTCTGTTTCCAATGTTGGGGCAACATCAGAGACAGTAACTTCATCAGTACCTGAATCAAAGGTGGAATCATCAAACATTATATTTACTGATTCTTGAATAGTCTTCAATCTTGGATTATAAACCCTGAAAGCAGAACTATTCACAGAATAACCAACAAATATGCACTTTTCACTTTTTAGATCAAACTTACTAAGATAGTCTCTATCATTCAACAAGTAACAATCACATCCAAATTCATGAAAATTAGCAATATTTGGTTTCAAACCCTTCAAGATTTCATATGGAGTCATATTTGTACCAGGTCTAAGATAAGCCATATTACTTATATGACATGCAGTATTTAAAGCTTCAGCCCAAAGTTTTTTAGATAGGTTTCTAGCATTAAGCATAACTCTGGCCATCTCTTGAAGTGTCCTATTTTTCCTCTCAGCTATCCCATTTTGCTGAGGTGTCTTAGGTGCTGAAAACTCATGGAAAATTCCATTCTTATCACAGAAATCACTGAAACTAGCATTTTCAAATTCTTTCCCATGATCAGACCTAATCTTACAAACAGAGGAACCATACAGATTTTTGATGCTAGCATGTAAGATCCTAAATGTGTTAAATGCATCAGATTTTTCTTTCAGAAACTTAACCCATGTATATCTAGAGAAATCATCTACAATAACAAAGGCATATCTATTACCACTTAGGCTGCTCACCTCAATAGGACCCATGAGATCCATGTGTAATAATTCAAAACACTTACCAGTCCTGGGAATTGTACTCTGTACCTGGAGGGGTGTATGAATAGCTTTGGTTTGCTTACCCTTTAGGCAGTCCCCACATACAACCTTACCTGGGCTAGATATCTTTGGTAAGCCTCTTACAGCATCAACTTTCTGTAGCTTTTCAAGGTTCCTATAGTGAACATGTCCTAGCTTCCTATGCCACAGAACAACATCATCAACTTTAGCATGAAAACAATCTGCTTCTTCCTGCGCAAGGTAGCAATTATCTTTAGATCTAGTACCTGTCATAACAAGGACATTTTCACTATTAAATACATCACAAGAACTTTTATCAAATGTAACAAGCAAGTTATCATCACAAAGTTGACTAATGCTTATTAGATTTGCTTTCAATCCTTCAACTAGCAGAACATCTTTGAGTGGTGGAAATCCTTCAACATCTAGTACTCCCTTTCCAATGATTCTTCCCTTGGTGCCTCCTCCATAGGTGACAGTTCCAACATTGAGAGGAATCAATTGTTTAAGATTTTCCTTGTCTCCTGTCATGTGTCTTGAGCATCCACTGTCAAAGTACCACTTACCTGCAAGGTTAGAGTACACAGCAGAAAACACAACATTGCATACAAGTTTCATCTTAGGAGTCTTTAACTTTTCAATCCAAGTTCTACTTTTCTGTCATGTTCCTAATGTTGGGATAACATTTGTACCACTGACCAACTCAACATTAGAGACAGTTTCTGTTTTCTTCACATTTTCTTTCAAATATTTCTTGCAATAAGGTTTTATGTGACCTGGTTGAAAACAAAATTGACAGATATAAGTAGGTTTACTTTTGTTGGATTAGCACTGCTCAAGTCTTTTGATTCCTTAACAAAACCTTCTTTAATGAAAACAGGATTAGCAACTTTAGAGGTAGGTTTCTCAATATATCCAAGACCATTTGTTCTTTGATTACCCATACTCAGTACCTCTTCAAGTTTAGATGTACCTGAGTTCCATTTAGCAATGATCTGATTATCTTTTTCAAGCTTTCCTTTTACCTCTTTAAGTTCAACTTCTGTCTTGTCAAGGTCTCTTTCATACATCCTCATCAGTTTCTTCAGTCCATCAATCTCCAGTCTCTGAGCTTCATTCTTCTTGGTGAGTTTTTGATTTTCTTTCAGAAGATTATGAAAAGTAGACTTCAAGTCTTCAATGATTTCCTCCTGGGACATTTCACCTTCAAAGTAATACTCTTCATCTAGATCAACTGAGCCATGAAAACATTCAAAGTTAGATTCATCATTATCAGACAAAGAATTGAGATCAATATGGGTATCATATTCAGTCCAATTCCCAAAGAAAGTCTCATGTTCTGATGTTGAGTCCTGGATGTTGGAGCAACATTGAGACCCGTGGCAGTTATGGAGATCTTCTTCTGTCCAGTTGACATGAGTAAATAGCGCAACTGTATGAATCTCTTCAAAGCTTTCTTCAGTATCAGCACTTGATCCAGAGTTATAATCCTCTTCATTGAAATCATCTACACAAACCCAATGAGACTTTCCCTCCTTGCGGAGGGTGTTAGCACATTCAATAGCAATATGACCATAACCTTTACATTCATAACATTGAGTAGTTTTCAACTTTTCAATTTCTTCAGGACTAGATTTTGTTGCCATATATTTAACAAATTTGGGAGGCAATTTTCTAAAACCAGTGGAAGTATTGCTAGGTTGTTTCCCTTTGGATTTATCTTTAAAGTTCAACCTACTGAGTTTCTTGCTAATATTTCCATAGTTAGAAGAAATAATTTCATCCTCATCTTCACTCTCATGATAATTTGTTCCTAACAAAGCAATAGCTTGTTGTTTGGTAGTCCTAGCAGGAAACTCTAGCTCAAATTCTCTAAGAGTGTTTAACAAGGATTGAAATTCCATGTTGGCAATATCTCTTGTTTCTCCCATGGCAATTCTCTTGAGAGCAAATCTAGGTGACAAAGATCTAAAAGCTTTATAAACCATAGTTTGATTTGAAACAGGAAATCCTAGATTTTCACATTGATTAGTAATGTCAAGGATTTTCTCAAAATAACTATCTATACTCTCTTCATCACCCATCTCAAGTTTTTTAAAATCTTTAAGCAATTGTCTATGTTTAGAGTTCCTAACTGCTATATCTCCTTCACAATGAAGTTCAAGGATATCCCAAGCTGATTTAGCTGTGGTGCAGTTCTGAATTAACTTAAACATCTGATTGGTAACATAACTAAAAATAGCATTAAGAGCTTTCTCATTGTAGTTGTACAGTGTTACCTCGTTTGCTGTCCATTGTGACTTCGGTTTTGGTACAATATCTGCATCTCGGTCGTTCTCAATCTTTGGGACAGAATATCCATCAAGAACGGCATCCCATGCTTTCATGTCAATGGATTTGATGTGAACTCTGAGCCTGGTCTTCCAATAAGCATAATTGATGGATCCTTCTAGGACTGGGAGTCTGCCAGAATTGGGATTGATGTTGTCCATCGCGTTGTATCACCTCCAAACACCAGTGAAATCGGTGCTTGGCTCTGACGCCAATTGAAATTGTTGGATCGGGATTGATACAACTTTTCCAAGTTTCAGAGCTCAAGTTAAGCTGGCGTTGCCTTAACTTGATCTCAAACAATCTTCTTGATAGAGTATAATGTGCATCGGAATTAAAGAACACAAGAAGATAAATTTTCAATGGTTTATTATAAATAATCAACCATCTAGCCTTACGGCAAAATAACCACGCAGGTTTTACCAAAGATGTTCCTCACCACAAAATCACTCTCGCTCTTTTGTAGATTGGACTCAGCAAAGCAGACAAGAATTTTCTCCTTAAATCTAATCCTAGACTTAACTCGAAAACTCACAAACTTTGCAAAACAAGAAACACAGCAACAATGCTTAAGATATAATCTCTACGGATTTATAAGCTCTATTGTTTCTCTATGTATCTTGATGTACTTCACACCTTATATATAGGTTTCTTCAAACTTGATCTCCAAGGTGTGTTGTACACAGTTTTGGTAACTTATGTTGTTTCCTTGTTGAACTCTACTTTCCTTCTTGAACTCGATCTCCTTCTTGAATAATAGTTCCCTTTATTAGATTGAGTTCTAATAAGGAAACACTCCTTCTTCAATTCAGAGTTGATCTTGGAAAGATTCCTAGTTGCACTTGAACTCCAAAACTTTCCATCTTTGAAACCGTGTTGACTTGACCGATCTCCTCCTCTTGAATTATGGAAACTTCAACTTAGGAAACTTGTAATGTTCTTCCTTATGATTAAGAGATGTTCCTGGACATAAACAAAGACAACTAAAATCGTGGAACTTGATTAATAGGTGAATAAAGGCAAAACTAACATAAAGCAGTTAAAGACAGATTGACAGAATATATACTGGTTTCAATATTGCCCTGTGAATGTTGGCTCAACATCCATCCAACATTTAAACCCGAATACTTTACTCATGTTCAGAATTTCAGAAACATGTTTTAGGTTAAGACTGTTCTCGGTTTTCAATGTTGTCCTCTGGATGTTGGCACAACATCCATCCAACATTGATAACAGAACATCTTACACTTTCATGCTGCATCCACATTTTGAGGAACAGAAACTTTAGGTTTGACAACTTTTTTCCTTTTTCTAGTAGGCGGCTTCCACGGAGCTGGCTTTGGGCGTGGAGGTGGAGAGGTAGGGACAGAGGGAAGTTGTTGAGGTTGTGGCTGACACGAAGTTTGTTGAGATGTCTCAGGAACTTCAATTACTTGAGCAATAGATGATCCCACATCAGTTCTGTTTTGCATCTATAAACCAAAAAAAAAAGACAACAATTAAATATGAATTATGTAAATCTAAAAAGAAAAGAAAGAAATTTAAGAATAACTAACAAATAAATAGTAATCTAAACAACACAGAAAATAAAGTTAACATGTAACAAAAATCCAACAAAGTGACTTACTTGATTCGTTCCATCAGTATGATTGTACGTTATAAAATATAAAATTAGTGATCCAAATTGGTCTTTGAATTCAAACACTAATTAATTTGTTTTTGACGGTGAATACCCATAAAGATTAACTAACGAAATTGATGATTCAAATCATACCTAGTATGAATCAGTAAAGAAAACTATGAAAAAAAAGAGAGAGTACAACTTAGTATCTGAATCATCAGATTTTGGACTTACAATTGGGCACACACCAGTGGTAGAACGTTCGGAAGAGGTGACTGAAGTAGACACCATAAATGAGGAAAACGATGGTGGTGGAAGTACGCTGTTGGTGACTGAATTGTTGGGACGAGAGATAAGAGGTGGGGTGGCTGATTGGCTGCGCAAGAAAAGTCAGAATGACGTAGGGTTTGTCAGTTTTTCTACCTTTAAGTACTCGGGTCAACGGGTTAGCAGGCGGGTTACCATTCTGACCCGCCACCCGCCCGTAATGCAGTGGGTTACCAAAATATAAACTGCTCACTGTTTAATAAAAATCAAACCATACGGGTTGCGGTTGGTTGCGGTCGGGTTGGAGCGGGTCGGGCGGGTCCGCGGGTTTTTGAACACCCCTGCAACGAGGTGCTGCTTCGTGCTTGTGAGGTAGGAAAAAAGAACAAGTTTGAATTAAAAAAAAATAGTTTTCATATAAATAATTGAAGAATGAGAATATAGTAGAAAACATCTTATCATAAGGATTAAGCTATTTGATAACAAGTAAATCGAATATATATGTTCGGATAAACTTTTAATTTCTTTGAAAGTGAGAGACACAAAGATTTTATGAGTATGAGATATGTAGACTGAAATTTATCAAGGGAAAAAAGAAAACTATTATTTGTCAAATAAAAAAAGAGGTAGCTTTATAATATTAAGAAAATTGGAAAATTGATAAAAAGAATGAAAGAACAGCCCGCCCTCTCCTAATTCTGAAAAGTGCGTTTGATTTGAGCAGATTTTTTTTTTTCTTGATATAATAAAGTTTGAGCATTGTAGCTGAAATTGAAATTGAAACTTAAAACCCTAAACGGTTAAACTTAAACCCCAACTCTCTCTCTCTCTCTCTCTCTTTCTCTCTCTCTTCATTTCATTTGGGGAAGTACTGAAGAAGAAGAAGAAGAAGAAGAAGCAGTAGAAGCAGCTGCAATAATGTTCTCTCCAGGTACAAAGAAATCGAGCGCAAGTGTTCGTAAAAATGTCGCAGCATCCAGGAGAGGAGGAGGAGGAGATGACACTACTTCCGCTCTAACTCCGCTCGCCGAGAATCGGATACACCGACTGCACGACGACGACAACACTCCCCCCGCCGCCGTACCCAATCGCCCCGCCACCGGAACCCCTGCTCCCTGGGCCTCTCGCCTTTCCGTACTTGCCAGGTCTCCCCTCCTCCTCCTCCTCCTCATAATCTTGTTTTAATTACTCTCTCTATATATCTTCCAATGCTCGTATTATAGATATTAAGTCATTAGTTTATGGACTGTTTTCTTGTTTGTTGTTGTTCATATTACTCAGAATTCCGTCTGCCAAGGCTACCGACAAAGGAGGACCTGAGCGCGACGCTGTTCAGCCTGTATATGTTGGGGAGTTCCCTCAACTTGTACGCGATGCTCAACTTATGTCATTACAGAATCATCCTGCTCCTGGTTCGTCAACCAAACTCTATGTTTGGACTTCTTTTGAAATGCTTCTCAGATTCTAATGCTACTACTACTTTCTCTGACAGTGGACGCATCTGTCTCTGGTGGAATGGACAAAGATACATCTCTGGCGTGGATTATCTGTGGAAACAGGCTCTTTATCTGGAGCTACTTATCCCTTGCTGCTTCACGAAAATGTGCGGTCCTTGATATTCCTTCTGTATCAGAAAATGGAGACTTGAGCAAAGGTTCCTCTCACGCTAACAGTTGGTTAGTCTGTGTTGTCAACTGGGATAGCTCAAAGAGAAATTCTAGCAGAGTCATTCAACAACCCAATTCTGTTGGGATTGTTATGTGTAACAAAAAGACCAACACACTGGTTTACTGGCCTGATATCTATAATGCAAACAGGATCCCTCCAGTCACTTGTGTTGCTTTCTCCGAAGAGTCTGAAGCAACTTATTTGCATCAAGATGGAAAATCCATCTTCAGCAAGCAGCGGCAAGACAAACTGGGAAACAGTTCACCTAGATATTGTTCCTTCAACTCCTTCATTGCAGCAGCAATACCTGCTACCATTAATAGCTGCATCGCTCTTGCGTGTAGTTCAAATGGTGCGCTATGGAGATTTCACTGTAGCCCTTCTGGTATTCATTATAATCAGATCGAGCATGACACGTTGAATATAGTTTCGCCAGCAAGCGAACATAGCCCACTTATGGCATCTAACGGCTATCCTAGGTCATTGATTTGGCATAACTTCAGTCGATCATCAGATAATCTTAACAAACAGTTTTTTCTTCTTACAAATCACGAGATACAGTGTTTTTCGGTAAAGCTTTCATCCAGTTCTGATGCCTCAAGGCTTTGGTCTCATGAAATAGTTGGTACAGATGGTGATTTGGGTATCCAGAGGGATCTTGCTGGTCAAAAGAGAATATGGCCTCTTGACTTGGATGTTGACAGTGATGGCAAGGTGATAACTATTCTTATTGCTATCTTTTGCAAGGATCGGGTCACAAGCTCTAGCTATACTGAATACTCGCTTCTGACCATGCAATACAAATCTGGAGTAGATATCGGAAATCCAATAGGTGAAAAAATATTGGAGAAGAAGGCTCCTATCCAAGTCATTATACCTAAAGCAAGGGTAGAGGACGAGGAATTCTTGTTCTCAATGAGATTAAGGATAGGGGGGAAGCCAGCTGGTTCTGCTATTATACTTTCTGGTGATGGTACTGCAACAGTCTCCCACTATTGGAGAAACTCAACCAAATTGTATCAGTTTGATCTGCCTTATGATGCTGGAAAAGTTCTTGATGCTTCAGTTTTCCCTTCCTCAGACGACAGTGAAGACGGAGCTTGGGCTGTATTGACTGAGAAAGCTGGAGTTTGGGCTATACCGGAGAGGGCAGTTTTACTTGGTGGAGTTGAACCACCTGAACGAAGTCTGTCACGTAAAGGGAGTTCGAATGATGGCTCATCATCAGAGGAGAGAAGGAAGTTCTCTGTTGCTGGAAATATTGCTCCCAGAAGAGCTAGTACGGAAGCATGGGATGTTGGCGATAGGCAAAGGCCAAACTTTGCTGGACTAGCACGTCGTAGCCCTCAAGATGAAGAATCGGAAGCATTACTAAGTCAACTCTTCCATGATTTTCTTTTGTCTGGGCAGGTTGATGGTGTACTTGAAAAACTAAAAAATTCAAGGGCGTTTGAAAAAGAGGGGGAAATAAATGTATTTACCAGGACAAGCAAATCGATAATTGACACATTAGCTAAACATTGGACAACCACTAGGGGACCTGAGATCTTGTCTGTCGTGTCCACACAGCTTGTAGAAAAGCAGCAGAAGCATCAAAAGTTTCTTCAGTTCCTTGCTTTGTCCAAGTGCCATGAAGAACTCTGTTCTCGACAGAGTACGATTATGTTTAAGAACTTTGTGGTTTTGGTTCAATTTATTGTTGATTTGTTTCTCTTTTTCTTTATAGTTTTTGTCTTAAGATTAAGTGTTTTTTCCTTTCTTTTAAACAAGGCTTGCATTAACCTTTAGATTGGCCTGGACTTATCATTTACTTGATGAAGTAATTTGCTACCCCCAAGTAGACTTTTTCAGTAGGATTTTCATTTCACAGATGCTACTGTTGTGATTCCATTTACTACTGTTTTGCAATATCTAGACATACAACAACCAAGCCTGTAATCCCAATTAAATTGGGGTAGGCTATATGAACCATGAATGAATCACGTCGAGTCGTGAACATGAATCTTCTGCCTCCATAGGTTTCGGTTGACGAGCATGTCTTCATTTAGATCTTTTAGCTTCATGTCGTTCTGTATGACCTCCATCCACGTCTTTTGCAATATCTAGACATATCAAATCTAAATCATTATTTTCTTTTCCAGGACAATCATTGCTAATCATAATGGAACATGGGGAAAAACTTGCTGGCATGATCCGATTGCGGGAACTGCAGAACACAATCAGCAATTCCACCGCACCGGGAGTTGGCTCTTATTCTGGTTCAGATTCTCGGGTTGCTGGCTCTCTTTGGGATCTAATCCAGTTAGTCGGTGAGAGAGCCCGTCGGAATACAGTTCTTTTGATGGATAGGGATAATGCTGAGGTATTTTATAGTAAGGTTTCAGATCTTGAGGAAATATTTCATTGCTTAGAGAGGCAGCTAGGTTATATTATCAGTGAAGAGATGCCGATAATTGTTCAATTTCAAAGAGCTTGTGAACTCTCAAATGCTTGTGTCACTTTATTTCATGCTTCCCTGCAATATAGGAGTGAACATCACCTGTGGTATCCTTCGCTTGAGGGCTTGACACCGTGGTATGCCAAAAGTATTGTGTGGAACGGGCTGTGGAGTGTTGCCTCGTTCATGCTTCAGTTGTTAAATGAAACGACTCGCCTTGATGATTCTGCAAGGTTGGATTTCTTTTCAAACCTAGAAGCACACTCTGAAGTATTACTTGAGTCTTATTCTAGTGCTATCGGGGCGAAAGATGAACGCAAGGAAGAATACAGGTCTCTACTGGATGAATACTGGAATCGCCGAGATACACTTCTTGACTCACTGTATCAGCAAGTGAAAAAATTTGTCCAAGCCAAATTTCAGGTTTGTTTGTTTCCACTTATTTGGAATGGAGGCTTTCCATGAGGGTCCAGAATTAACAAAAATTACCCTTGTTCCAATTATATGTAATATGAATTGACATGCACCATCAATGCCCAGTGGTGCTTGCTTGTAATGAAAACATTCAATTTATTGCTTTGATACCATGAAATTGAATTAAAATATTAATTTAATTAATTAGGTACAATGAACAAAATCTTGTACTCTACTCTCCAAAAGGAAAATTCTAAATGTTTGAGTCTCAGACCTTGCAGTGCTAATAGAATGTTGATAAGCTCCCTTATACATAATCCAGCAGCTTACTCAACAGGCGTTGTTTCCTTTTGATCTTCCAATACGTCTATTGTCCAGGCCTGTGTGTAAAACCTGCTTATTTAGACTAGAATCCACAATCATTCGTCTCTCTGCTGTTACAGGATTCCACAGAGGAAAATGAAGAGCAAAGTGCGGATATGCTGAGAAAACATATTTCGAGACTATTATCTATTGCAAAAAGACATGAAAACTATCAAACTATGTGGAGTGTGTGCTGTGACCTAAATGATTCAGAACTACTCCGAAGTCTCATGGTATGATTCAAGCATTAAAATTCCAAGTCCCCGGTTCCACTTATTCCAGAAGCCAAGGGCTTTTCGACTAGTTGTGACTTGTGGCTTCTTCTCATTGTTATCTTTATTATTCTTTTGGGTTGATACTTGGTTTCTTACTCACATACGTGATAGAAAAAACTGTTGGATCTTCACTTTTTTTATGTTTTGCAGCACGAAAGCATGGGACCGAAGGGAGGTTTCTGTTGCTTTGTCTTCAAACAACTTTATGAAAGCAAACAATTCTCAAAACTCGTCAGACTGGGGGAAGAGTTTCAGGAGGAGCTGGCTATGTACTTGAAGCAGCACCCTGATCTTCTCTGGCTTCATGAAGTGTTTCTTCAGCAGTTTTCCTCAGCGTCCGAAACTTTACATGCATTATCCCTTTCTAGGGATGAGAGGTCCAATTCAACTTCTGAGGAGAATGAAACTAGTCGCTCAAGAGGTGGATGGAGTTTGGCAAGCAGAAAGCATTTTTTAAATCTTGCAAAAATCTCCGCCATGGCCGGTACAGTTTCAAACTATATATGTCTGTATGCTCCGTATAAGTTCAACATGTTCTGCTACTTCCTTGGTGTTTCACTTTGAAATACCTCTTTCCCCAACTAATAGTTGTTATCTGCATGAATTTGACTGAAAATTGAACTCAAAATTGTCTCCCTCTTTCCGTTCTTGCTGCCAAGAGTGGGGCTGCGAGCTAATGCTTATGTCTAATTTTGTCACAAAGTCAACCTTCCAGTTTCATGGCGAATCCATCTCTTTATTTGGATTCTTGTGCGATACCTTACTTATTCAGTTACGGAATAAACTGGTAAACAGTTATATCAGCTTGCAGAAAAATCATAAAGAAACAGGAGAATAAAGCATCAAAGCAAGAATGTTTATAATTTGTGGCTTTTGGTGCCCAAATTTTACGATGATAATGGATCTTTCTTTTTTTCTTTTCATTTGCACATCTTTCAATGCAAAAGGATTTAGGTAATGTTTTCAAATGCTAATGAAAATGGCTTATTAAGGAGAGAAAACGTCCTAAAACCTTATCTGTGATGCTTCTCAGAATGGAAACTGTTTTCCACCTTAGTTATATCAATTAAGAATAATAACTAGCTCGTAGAAAAGAACTTCCAAAACACGTAAAATACACTTTTCTCTTACTTTAAATAGTTTTTTGGGACATTTTGGAAATGCTATCTACTTTTTCTTTCAAGTAACTTTAAGCAAAGTCATCAAAAAAGCTATTTTGTTAAGCTCTTGCCCCCAATAAGAAATACGAGGAAAAAGGCAGACATATTTGTGATTCTTATACATGAGTACCTTCCACGTTAAAAAGCTGGATTGTGAAAGACGAGTTTCACAAATTTTCGAATTGGATCTAGACTTGCAATTGTATAAGTACTAAATGGCCCATAAATGGAGATTCCGATTTTTTGATTATATAGATTTCTTATTTTCTTTTACTACCGTTCTTTTTTTTGAATTTCTGAAGAAAACCCAAATGAAGCAAAATAGCTGTTCAACTATGACTTAGGTTTCTTAGAGGTAGCAACATATTGTGTAGCTCGTTGGTAATAAGTCTTTTACTAGGGACTTCTCAATGAAGTATGTGTCTTTTGGGCTACAAACTTCGCGGTGGTTGTACTCGCTTTGAAAGTTTGAATTCACATAAGTCTGTTAGACCTTTTCCCCAGCTCCATGAATGTTTTCCTTTTATTAACTCATTTCAGTTTGCCTGTGCTGATTAGTAATATTTAACTTTGATCGAGTTTACCTTTTGTGGCAGCCTTTCTTGTTATGCGTTGAAGAATGATTTTCTTTTCTAATGAATTGCTGGAGCGCCTATGTTTTGAATTTCTAGAAAGTCGTGGACTTCATATTCCTGAAGATCTCGACTTGAAATGTTATACCAAGATGCAAGCTGATTTTGGAACACTCTCCCTTTTCTGTTTGGCATATTTTATCAGGCAGTTCTTTACCTAAATTGATGTCTATATGTCGACATTTGCAGGAAAAGATGTTGGCTACGAAGTAAAGATGAAGCGCATTGAGGCAGATCTTAACATTCTGAGGTTACAGGTACGCTAATGTTTCACATTGTAACCAGTGTTCCCTGTTTGAGGCTATCTTTTAATAATACCTCTTGCTGCATTTAACATTAGACCTTATATCCTTTAGTCATCTTGTGTAAAATTTAGTCATCTTGTGTAAAATTCCAGTGATTAAATTCTTACACCATTTATTGTTTCTTTAATATTCCAACATTGTCTAATGGACATTTTGAATATGGTGCCTGAGCTCTTACCAGTTTCAGGCTGATGCAAGGTTTTTGTTTCTTATGTATGTCCATGTAATCTAACTGGAGATGTCCTGTAAAATTCTTTTATTTAGAGCATGTTTGCTGATTTTGCAGTAGTAGATTGTTTTCAGCAGATGATACATAACTGATATTCTTTTCTTATTGCCATACTTATCTTCATGGAAATCCATGGACATATAGGTCATCCCAAATTTGAGCAACTAAATCTTGTCTAGATTCACTTAAAAAAAATAAACTGCCATACCACTGTTGTCTTCAGTCAACTCGTTCCAATTTATATATATAAGACCAAGTTACCTACCCTAACTCATTGTATGTCTCCGTTTGGTTCAAAATAAGTAACAGATATTTGCCTGTGGACTAACTTCTGTTTTGAACAGGAAGAAATACTCAGTCTTATGCTAGACAACGAAGAAAAGCAATCAATCCAACATAAGCTTCTTCCTCCAGTAGACCTCATTGAACTCTCACTCAGAATCCAAAACCGTGATCTCTCATTGCGAGCATTTGATCTTTTCTCATGGACCAGCTCCTCCTTTCTTAGAAATAACACCAGCCTCTTAGAAGAATGCTGGAGAAATGCAGCTAACCAAGATGATTGGGAAATGCTCCATCAAAGTTATGTAAATGAGGGATGGAGCGAGGAGAAAACTGTGGAGATTCTCAGCGAAACTATACTTTTTCAGGCTTCTAGTAAGTGTTACGGACCTGAGGCGAATGCTTTTGAAGCTGGCTTTGATGAAGTTTTGCCACTGAGGCAGGAAAATTCTGAAGTTCCGAAAACGAGTTCATCTGTTGAAGGTGTACTGATGCAGCATAAGGCTTTTCCAGAGGCGGGTAAGTTGATGATTAGTGCAATAACGATGGGGAGTATTGGAGTAGTGATGGGCATGATTGACGAGCCTTCTTACATGGAATGAAGTTGGACTATAATATAAGGAGTTGTAAAATCGTGAATCTGTGTAGTTAGCTGTGAGGCCTGAGGGGTTTTTGTTTCAATGAGTATCCATCTTTTCTTCAATGGATATGTTTAATATCGTATGCATGAGTATTTTGAAGCATTTTTTACGGCCATGATGGAGTGTTCATACATGCAAAAGGGTTCGACATTGGGGCTGAAATACTTGTTTTTTGCTATATATTATTTGGCAAGAGAGTCCCTTTCGTGACATCGATTTTTTTCCGCAGTTGCACAGTACGTAAACTTAGTGGGTTAATTGACTCAACTATTTCCTTACGCGCCTTCTTATTTTAGAAAGAACACCACCTTTATTTGTTTTATATAATTTGAAATGAAGCACCCTGTGAAGTGTGAACAACACCCTGTGTTATGCTAAATTACGTTCACTGTTTTATTCTAAATTGGTAAATTAACTCCTTGTGAAATAATAAAAAAAATAAAAGGCCAAATTTCTTAGTGATCTAAAAAATATGCCCTTTAAATAAAATCTCCGAAACATTTACAACATCCTGAAATTAGTTATAGGAAACAAGTAGAGAATGGCAATATATCCCTACTATAATAATAAGAAAGATAGCCACATTTCAATTTCATCAACCATTTTTCTCTTTCCAATTATGCCCCCAAATTTTTGGTTTTTACCTTTTTTAACCTAAATTTTTGGTTTTTTTTTCATTTTTGTCCTTTATAAATTTTTTAAAATCCCCACAAATGTTACAAATTTCTAAGTAATCCCACAAATATTATAAATTTCTAAATAACCCCACAAAATGTTATAAATTTTAAATAACATCACAAAATATTACGAACTATCAAAAGACACCTAAAAACTTTAAGAAGTCCCACAAGATGTTATAATTTTTTAAAAAATCCCACAAAATGTTATGCATTCTCCAAATACACATAAAACTTTAAAAGGTTCCACAATATTATAATTTTTTAAAGAACCCTGCAAAATGTTACGAATTCTTCGAAGACACCTAAAAACTTTCAAATTACACAAAAGATCCATTTATAGTATGAATGGATCTTTTCCATCGTCTATCTTTCGTAGTTTTGATCTTCTAGTAATAAATTATATATGGGTCCGCATGTATTAATCGATTAGGATCCACCGAATATACAATAAATTAGTAATTAATAGTTTGGGAACACACACACTAATAACAAAGGGTCTCACACGCATTAACCCTTGGGACTCACCTAATATAAAATAAATTAGTAACTTATAGTCCGTTTTAAATCGTCGAATAGTCCTTAGAATTTTTTATTTTTACAATTTTGCCACAAATTTTTTATGTTATGCACTTATGGTTCCTACAATAAACTATAGAACAATCCGTTTAGTTTTAAATTTTTTTATTTTGTCCCAAAATTTTATGTTATTTTACTTATTGGTGTCGTCACGATATTCTGTTTTATTTTGTAGTAATGAGAATCTTGTGGACCCGTGCATATTAATCGGTTGGGCCCATTTAATATCAAACAAACCAGTAATTAAGAGTTTGGGGAACCGCATACTAATATTTGGGAGCCATGGGCACATGGGACCCACCTAAAATAAAATGAATTTAGTAATTATTGGTTTGAGGACCCGCACACATTAATCTTTAAACTGTGTATCATAGAATAAGATTATTCATTGGAGCCCGAGTAATAATGTAAATCATTTATTTTGAATTGGATATCATTAAAATTAGAACAACGCTTTTAATCATTGGGGCACCGCACATATTAATCAGTTGGGGTCGCTTATTGTTAAAAATAATTACAATATTAAACAGTGCATAAACCAATACCTCGACCAAAATCTGTTGCCATAATTGTAGTGGTTAGATAATGAGAATGATCATACGAAATATGTGAGATATAGGAACAAGGCGTACGCTTTTCTTGTGTATATGGCTTATTTAATCAGAGCCGAACATGCCCGTGCTAATATAAAATTGTTGGTTGTCCATCTTTCGTTATACCCATTTTGCCCTTGTGATTCCATCTAATTCCTATATCTATTAGAACCCGCCTAATATAAAATTGTTGAACACTTAATAATGTGGCGGCATGCTATAAACTGCCGAATAATTCTTTTAGTTTTTAATCCTCTCAAATTTGCCCCCTAGGTTTTACGTTACTCACTTATGGGCCCTGCTGTAAATTGTCGTTCAGTCCTTTTAGTTTTTTAACTCTTCCAATTTTGGCCCACAACTTTCACGTTACTTACTTAATGGCGCGTTGTAACTTGTCGTCTAGTCCTTTCAGTTTTTAATCCTTTCAATTTTGCCCCACAATTTTTTTGCTGTTTACTTATTGGCCCTGATATAAATTGTCGACTAGTTTTAATTTTTATTTTTTTTCAATTTTACCCCAAAGGTTTTGCATTGTTACTTATATATAAAGGCTCAACAAATTTGATATTCGGATTTGTTATCTTTATAATTATAACAACAGTTTTATAAACTTCCCTAAAATTACTATTATATAAGAATGGATCTAAGCTACATGCGTTAATTTTTGTTACCGTTTTTGCCCCTATAAGTTCAACTAATTTACTATATTATGTTTTATTTTCTAGTAATAAATACTTTGTTGGCACGCACGTATTAATCGATTGGGACCCACTACATATAATGTTTTTAACAATTTACTATTATATAAGAATGGATCCAAGGTGCAGGCGTTGTTACCGGTTTTGTCCCTATAAGTTCTACTAAATTACTATATTATGTTTTATTTTATGGTAATAAATACTTGGTGGGCCCACATGTATTAATCGATTGGGACCCACTAAATATAATTTTTTAACGATTAATTGCGTTGGATCCGCTGTAAATTGCTACACATTACTTTTAATTTTTTATTTCTTTTGATATTGTCTCAAAGGTTTTAATTTTTCTATTTATTTCAAATTCGTCCCAAAAAATTTAGAGTATTTATTATGGGCCCTACTGCAAATTTTAAATGGTCATTTTATTTTTAATTTTTTTCAATTTTGCCTCGAAAGTTTATGTACTATATTCTTTTTGGTTTTGCAGTAATAAATAATTGAGACTCGCTTCATATAAAATTTATTAACATTCAATAAGATGGGGGTCCGAATTAAATTTTGGAACATTCCTTTAAATTTTCAATTATTTTAGCTTTTGCCTCGTGAGTTTTATTGTATGCACTTATAAGACCCGTTTGTTAAATGCAGATCCACAGATGCACCGATAAGATGCGTTGGAGATCTCGACTTATGGCGTAAGGCTAGAGCTCGTGGAAGACCGAAGAAAATATGGGTGGAGGTCTTACAGAATGACATGAAGCACATGCACCTATGTGAAGATTTACTTCTCAACCAAAATAAATAAACACAGAGGATTCATGTGCACGAGACTCAACGTATTTTTTTCATGGTTCACTAGTGTACCGCAATTTATTAGGGTTACATGCTTGATTCATAATAAAATTAATAGGTACCATACTAATACATACATAAAAATTAAATTGTAAAGTTATAATAAAATTTGTTAAATATATACTCAAATTAACTATTGTTAAAATTAGAACAACACTTTTAAAAATGACAATTAAATTATCGAATACAATAAAATGCACTCGTGCGAATCATGGGCCAATTACCTGACTATTATATAAAAATGCATAGGTTTTTGGGGCGTTAACTTTTGTTGAGAGTTTTGCTCCTATAAGTTCAACTAATTAATATAATTTGTTTTATTTTTCAGTAATAAATAACATGTGGGTCCACACGTATTAATTGGTTATGACCCGCATAGTATAAAACTTAATCACATTAAATAGCGTTGGAGTCCACTGTAAATTGCAGAACTGTCTTTTAAGTTTTGTTAACTTTTGACTTTGTCCCAAAAGTTTTACGATGTGCAATTATAGGCTCGTTGTAAATTGCCAAATGGTCTTTTTTATTTTTTAGTTCTTTTAAATTTGCCCCAAATTTTTTTTGTTATTTATTTATTGGACTCATTGTAAATTCTAATTTTTCTAGTTTTCTCTCAAAAGTTTTATGTTACAGACGTATGGGCCCCGCTTGTTAATCGCAGACTGTTAAGACGCGTTAAAGATCTCGACTTGGGACGTACGGCTAGAAATCACGGAAGACTGAAAAAGACATGGATGGAGGTCATATGGAACGTCATGAAGCTTAGAGACGTACGTGAAGATTTACTTCTCAACCAAAACAAATGATTCATGTGCAAGACTCGACGTGATTCTTTCATGGTTTATATAGCATACACTAATTCATTGGGATTGCATACTTGGTTCATGATAAAATTAATCGGTACCATAATTATACGTTATAAAATAAAATTCTAAAGTTATATTAAAATTTATAAATTAGATACTCAAATTGACTATCGTTAAATACTTTTATAAATGACAATTAAATTATCGAAGATAATAAAATGTGTTCGTGCAAAGCACGGGCTAATAACTAGTGTATATATATATATAATGTATTTGAAGATTCATCATCTTTTTTAGATATAATAATGTGGTATTTTCCTCTGCTTGAAGTATGTGATTCGTAGGGAAAAGTTGGTGTAAAACTATTTTTCTGAAAGTAAGAGATATTTACTGTTATTTACGCGCACTAAAGGATAATTGCACATAGTAAGGTTAGTATAGTTGTGCACCAATATGCTTCTGATGAAAAAAAGAACTTACTAGTTATAGTAGTTGTTTCAGAGCAATAAGTTGAGTGCTTTAAAGGAAAATTTCTTATATTAACACAATTTGTTGTTCGTTGTGGTTGTAGCGTAAACGTGTTCGTGAATCTCATGTACGTAAGTTTTACAATTAGGACCTCGATATGGTTTTATTCTTTTTATCGATCCCACGTACGTGGGAGACATAACTGTAAGAATGTATTTTGTTGAATGAATATTCTCATTACTAACATCGTAAATATATAGATACAATTACAAGGTTGAGTATGGTAAATTGCCTAGACTAAGATATGTACAAATCAATCAAAGAATATCTTTCCATATATATCTAATACACCCCCGCAGTCGAAGCGGGAGGATCACGAATGGTTAGACTGTCACGAAAGTCATCAAAAAGAACCCGGGGCAACCCCTTAGTGAAAATGTCGGCAATTTGGGACCGAGATGGGACCTGTAGAACGCGAACATGGCCCCGAGAAACCTTTTCACGAACAAAGTGGATGTCTAACTCAATGTGTTTGGTGCGTTGGTGTTGCACCGGATTAGTAGTGAGATAGATGGCGCTCACATTATCACAATAAACTAAGGTTGCCTTTGAGAGAGGAAGGCAGAGCTCCAAAAGAAGATTACGAATCCAGCATGATTCGGATACCACATTAGCAACACCACGGTATTCGGCTTCGACACTTGAGCGTGAGATAGTAGGTTGCCGTTTAGAAGACCAAGAAATAAGGTTATCGCCAAGAAATATGCAATATCCAAAGGTGGATCGTCGAGTGTCGGGGCAACCGGCCCAATCAGCATCAGTATAAGAGAGTAGAGAGTCGAGCCGTGAACGAGAAAGATGAAGGCCAAGATGAGTCGTGCCTTGAACATACCGAAGTACTCGTTTCAGGGCTGCCATGTGTTCTAAACGTGGGTCATGCATATAAAGACAAATTGGTTGAGCTGCATAAGATATATCCGGTCTCGTGAAGGTAAGATACATGAGGGCTCCCGCCAAACTACGAAACAAAGTCGGGTCGGGAAAGGAAGGACCCGAGGAACCGAGCTTTTGTTTATTGTCAACGGGTGTAGCTGCAGGTTTGCAAGAGGACATGCCTGCACGTTCTATAATTTCTCTAGCATACTTGCTTTGAGACAATAAAAGACCACATGCATGATGAGTAACAGCTATGCCCAAAAAATAGTGAGGGAACCCAAGTCCTTCATGGAAAATCCAGAACAGCAAATTGCAACCGCGACCACGTCCGCGGTTACCGCCGCGATGTCTTCGGTAAGAAGAGGAGGAGCCGCGGTTGGGAGGTGGCATACCGCAGTCGTGGTGAGGGGGTCCGGTGGTGGTGCGGTGTGAACCATAGCTGCGGCAGCGGCGGTAGAGGCTTGCTTGGCCTTGGCGGTCTCTTCCATGATGAGACGGAAACGAGCCTCATAGAACGGAGGCAAATGATCACTCTATTGAATGAACGTCGTAACTCTCAATAAGGCCGGCAATGAGTTGGAGAACGAGACGTTGATTTGAAACGGGTACACCAACGTTCGAGAGTTGATCTGCAAGGACTTTGAGTTCTTGACAATAAGAAGGTATATTTGCAAGATTATCCAGAGATACCTGAGAGAATTGGCTCTCCAAATAAACCGCTCGTGAATTCTTGTTGTCTTGAAAGATGTTCTCAAGACGGACCCAGGCTTTGTGTGCTGTTGAATCCTTCTCAATGATGGTGTGCATGAGATCGTCGGATATAGTGCCATATATCCATTGGAGGACGATAGCATCAAGTCGGGACCAGAGGTCGGAGTCAGTAGCGGGAGAAGACGTGGCTTTGTCCTTCTCCTTGTCTGCGGTTTTATCCGCGGTGGTGTCGTTGTCCGTGGTTTTGGCGGCGGACATGTTGGGGGCGGAAAGTGGGGGAGGAATTATGTGGTCGATGACTTGATATGCACGACAATGAATACGGAAAAGTTCTGCCTATGTGGAGTATTGATCTTTCACCATCTCAAGAGTGATCGGGATGAAGTTCCGAAGATTAGAGACGGCTAAAGCGGGATGAAATTTGGATTCAACCATGAGAGAGAGAGAGAGAGAGAGAGAGAGAGAGAGAGAGGGGACGGCTATTGAGAGAGAGAGAGAAAGAGAGAAGGCACGCTGCTAGGGTTAGACTCGTGATACCATGTAAAAATGTATTTTGCAGAGTGAATATTCTCATTACTAACATCGTAAATATATATATACAATTACAAGGCTAAGTATGGTAAATTGCCTAGACTAAGATATGTACAAATCAATCAAAGAATATCTTTCCATATATATCTAATAAAAACGTAAAAAAGTCTCCATAAAAAATATCAGGTGGTGCAATAATGTGAGACAATTCGAGGTAACACGATCTCATAGACCATCAATCTCAGGAAAGTCTTTGTATTAATCAAATAAGACACTCATAATCTCAAGTTCTCAGCCTCTTCTTGTCCGCACAAAGTTTCCAGTTCATCAAAATAAAATCTTGCCACCTCTATTCGGGGATCCAACTGATTCTTTGTTACACGTGGCGAAACAAGAACTTGGGATCCGAAATCTAAATTTCGAGCCTTTAACTTTAACCAGTTATCTGCTGCTGAGGTGGACATTGTAATCCACTTGATTATCTATTTCCCATGTATAAATACGACCATTTTATTCTACCATTTTCATTCAAGAACTACAACGAGTCTCTAAATACAAGCACAACTAAGCAACAAAAAGAAAATGGCAAGTTGTGGAATCCAACAATCTTGCTTTGCGGCGCAGTCGACATTGAAGCCGCAGAGTAATGAGGTGATCAGGAAGGTCGAAAACCTCGGAAATGGCGGCCGGTACACCATGAGGCGTACTGTCAAGAGTGCTCCTCAGAGCATCTGGTAACTAACCACTCTACACAACTTCCTTAATTAATTAGCATTGTTCTGCTATTATTATTAAAATAGGAGCAAAGTGTAGTAACAATTGTGTTGTTTTAAATTTGCTAAGTTCTCTCATGTGTATTGTTGATCTTTATTAGCAATTATCTCCTTGTGAAATCCAAATTTTTAAAAGTAACATCATGGTCTTTGGTCAGTTGATTATTGTATGAAGTTTTTATGAATTTAAATTTTGTTTTGAACTTGTCTTTCAATGTACTTAATGTTCGAATATATTTATTAATAAACTGATCGACTGGTCATTTTATCTTTAAGGATCTAAAATGGAGACTCCTTCCATTTTTTTTTATGAAACAATTGTTAAATGATGAATCAAATAAAATCACTGAAAGGATTCAAGTATATATGAGTTGTTTCTAGCTTGTAAAAACAACATAAAAGATTCTGCCAAAGATTGTTGTATGATTTTGTTACAATACCTGTATTAGTAGTGGGGAAATATTGCATTGGCATGTCCATGAGATACTGTTTCTTTTTATGACAATGATAAGTTTTTCTTTGAACCAAAGGAAGTTGTAACATGCAGTGCTTGCTTAACATGACAACAATTGAAATTCTAGGTATGGACCAGACCGCCCCAAGTACTTGGGCCCATTCTCCGAGCAAACACCATCTTACCTCACCGGCGAATTCCTTGGTAATTACGGTTGGGAGACTGCTGGGCTTTTTGCCGACCCTGAAACATTTGCCAAAAGCCGTGAACTCGAAGTGATTCACTCCTGTTGGGCTATGCTCAGTGCGTTGGGCTGCGTTTTCCCTGAAATCCTTTCAAAAAATGGTGTTAAATTTGGCGAAGCCGTATGGTTCAAAGCCGGATCACAAATCTTTTCAGAAGGTGGGCTTGACTATTTAGGCAACCCAAACCTTGTCCATGCCCAAATCATATTGGCTATCTAGGCCACCCAAGTTGTGCTAATGGGCTTTGTGGAGGGATACAAAGTTGGTGGAGGCCCGCTTAGAGAGGGACTTGACAAGATCTATCCAGGTGGGGCTTTGACCCATTAGGCTTGGCGGATGACCCAAAGGCTTTTACAGAGTTGAAGGTCAAAGAATTGAAAACGGTCGTCTTGCTATGTTCTCTATGTTTGGGTTCTTCGTGCAAGCAATTGTTACCGGAAAGGGTCCAGTTGAGAACTTGTTTGATCGTTGTTGATCCAATGGCAAACAATGCATGGGCCTTTGCCACAAACTTTGTTCCTGGAAATGAGTTTTTTCGTGAAATATTAATTGATAATGTTCTATTGTAATTAACAAGGAAATATGGGAGGCTCTCAATTCTATAGGAGACCAGAAGGCACCTGGAATGGATGGCTATAGTGCAAGGTTCTTCAAAAGTGCATGGAACATAATCAAAACAGAGGTGATTGCTGCCATCAGAGAGTTCTTTACACAAGGTAAACTTTATGCTGCTTTTAACTGCTCACTGGTGACTTTGATACCAAAACACAACAATGCAAAAACTATGAAGGACATGAGACCTTTATCATGTTGTTCAACCTTCTACAAAATAATATCAAAGGTTATGACCCAGAGGATAGGAGTTGTGATAAATGATATAATGCATGAGAGCCAATCGGCTTTCATACCAAGGAAGGTTATACAGGACAACATCATGATTGCCCAGGATCTGATAAGGGGCTATAACAAGAAACACATATCCCCTAGGTGCACTATACAAATGGACTTGCAGAAGGCTTATGACACTGTGGAGCGGAAAGCTGTGGAGATGATTATGAGAGAATTGGGAATACCTAACCAATTTATCAACTGGACTATGACAACACTCACAATAGTGTCCTACATGTATTCAATCAATGGAAGCCCTAGCAAGATACTACAAGCAAGGAGAGGTCTGAGGCAAGGGGATCCCATCTAGCCTTTACTATTTGTGTTAGTCATGGAGTATTTACAGAGGAGCATGGAAAAGGTGCAACTGCAGCCAGACTATAACTTCCACCCAAGATGTGAAAATCTGGGAATTACACACATTTGCTTTGCTGATGATGTACTAATGTTCAGCAGAGGAGATGAACATTCTGTGAAGATCATGATGGAGAAGTTCCAGGAATTCTCTAAGGCAACAGGACTGAAAGTCAATCTAGCAAAATGCAAAGTCTACTTTGGAGGGGTGCAGGATAACACACAGAACCAAATATTGAAGACTATTGGGTTTAAAAAGGGAGAACTACCATTTAAATATCTGGGAGTGCCATTAACAAGTAGAAGGCTTACTATACACACTTGCAGACCTCTGATTGATAAGATACTGGAAAGAATTCATCAATGGACAACTAAATTACTTAGCTATGCAGGAAGAGTGCAGCTAAGCAAGAGTGTTATCTTTGCTATTACTAATTATTGGATGCAGATATTCCCCCTCCCGAAGAAGATTTTGAAACACATAGAAACAATTTGTAGAACCTTCCTCTGGACAGGCAAAGAGGAAGCCAGCAGGAAGGCACATGTTGCTTGGGACAAAATATGTGACACAAAGAAAGCAGGAGAACTAAACATCATCTCCCTAGTGGAGTGGAACAAAGCCACTGTAGCAAAACTCCTTTGGAACATACAGATGAAATCAGAAAAGCTATGGGTCAAATGGATATACACATACTATATAAAAGAGGAGAATATTCAATCTTACCAACCCAGCAGCACACGCTCATGGATCTTCAAAGCCATGATGAAGAGTAGGAAATTACTACAAACAGAAGAATGGAAGGATATGATCAGGAAGGGAAAATATAGAACAACCACTGTGTATAAGAAGATGAGAGGGGAGAAAGAACCAGCTCCTTGGAGAGGGCTAATCTATGGAAACAAAGCAAGACCAAGAGCAGTGTTCATACTATGGCTACAGTGCATGGGGAGACTCCCAACAAAAGATAGGCTTCAGAAATTTGGTATACAAACAGATGGTGGTTGCAGCTTCTGCAATGACTCAGAAACAGCAAGACACATCTTTTTTGAATGCACAACCACAGGTAGAATCTGGCAGGAAATATTCAAGTGGATAAAGACCAGCACACACCCAACAGCTGGCTAGGATCAGAAGATACATTGGCTACTACAAAATGGGACTAAGAAGAACTGGAAGTGTAACCTTCTGAAAATGGCACTGGCATAAGTGATTTATACTATATGGAGGAGCAGAAACGGCAGTGTTTTCAACCAAAAACCACTGAGGCCTAACCTAGAGCAGGAGATTATTACTACCATTATTAATAGATGTCAAGCCTACCCCAAAATGTATATCCAGATGCAGAGGGAGCTAGTGTGGTAGTTAGAGTGTTTTGAATTCTTGTTTTTAAACCTGAATCTTCAGATCAATATGTACTTACTTGTTTTTGTTTTTGGAATTAATACAGTAAAGCACGTTCCAAAAAAATAATTTGGTGATGTGATGATATGATGGATTCTATTGTATGCTTTAAACAATGATTTTTTTTTCATCAGATAGCATGGATCATCAAATTTCAAGCACCATAATGTGGTTAAGATGAACATAATGATCAATTAGAACAATCAAACGATATTAAAGTTGCATGAGTGAAAGTTAATACTCAACTTAAGAATTTTCAATTCATCAAAAATTACTTAACCACTCTCTGACAAAATTACTCAATAACTACATGTCTACAACCAAATAGAAAGCATTTGGTAAAGATTTTCTTTTCTTTTGATAGATAAGTATTTTGTAAAGTTAAGGGTAATGCATATTTTGAAAAACACAAAACTGCAGATCATGTAGGCCTAATTGATACATTGGGCACTGAACATTACTAATTTACAACGAGAGGTCATATTAATGATTTAGAAAAAAAAATATTTACGCAATATGTTGTTATGAACTAACTTGTTTCTATTAATTTTCTTATGAAGTTTTCAGGTGAAAAGAAGATAAAGCAAATAGATTAACTTGGAAAATAAGAAGTTAGTTCTTTTACTAGAAGAAGACAAGAGAGAGATATGAAATATATTTCAATAACATAATGATTCAAACTCTAGTTCTGATCCCCAAATAGCTCTTCTGAGTACTATTACATATTTGGTTAAACATAGTTAAAAAGTAAATTATACTTAAATAGATATAAGTGGTAAATAAAATCTCTCGGCCCTATTCTAACATATTTGACCCAAGAGTCTTATGCGGCCCGTTTGTTGTAAAACAGTCCATGAAGAAAAACAACCCAACACCTTAAAATGCCACCGTTCTTATCAAAACGCACGCCCACAAAAAGGACTTCCACGGTGCCCTGATCAGACTGATTAAACCCCAAAATAGCAAAATATGATCGATCCCCAAATTACTTCAATCCCTAATTTCTTTGCCAAATTCGAATCGCGATATTACTCCCTCATTGCAAGCTTGTCCTCAACCTTGAAATCTAGGAAATCGACGCATCAGTGCCTCATAGTCTTCCCAGGTAGCTTCATCATCAGACCCCTCTTGCCATTTAACCAACCAATTGACTTTTGCGGCATTGTTCCTATTGACTATCCTTCTTGCCAAAACCAATTCGGGTTTTAACTCTGGCTTTTAATTTTCATCAATTGCAGGTATAGTTGGAGTGGTGGAGTCGAATTTCCCAATCTTGCGTTTCAACGGAGACACATGGAAAATGGGGTGCACTTTTGCTTCAACTGGTAAGTCTAACTTATATAAGCTAATGCTCCAATTTTCTCAAGGATCTTGAATTGGTCCAGCATACCCAGGGCTTAGCTTCCAATACGTGTCTTGCCTGATTGAGTTTTGTCTGTAATGTTTTAATTTCAGAAAACCCAATCCCCTATGTTGAATTGCATGTCACCCTCCCCCTATCTGCTATTTTCTTCATGTATACATGTGCTTTGATAAGTTGTTGCCTGATTTGTTGTTGGTTGGCTTTTTGCCTCTCTTGTAGTAACTGGTCCACTTCTGCCACCTTAAGATCCTGATAAGGCCCCATCCCAATTTGGGGTGGCGTATATCCATAAAGAGCCTCAAAAGGGGTCATTTGAATGGTGGTATGATAATTTGTGTTATACCACCATTTATCTAGACTTGCCCACTTAGACCACTGTTTAGGGTAACCCCTAACCACACACCTTAAGTAAGTTTCTAAACATTGATTCACTTTTTCTGTCTGACCATTTGTCTGAGGATGGTAGGTAGTACTTAGGTGTTGATCCACCCCCAACACACTAAGTGTCTCCCTCCAAAAATCACTTGTGAACATTATGTCTCGACATGTAGTGATACTCATAGGGAGCCCATGCAGCTTGTAGATGGTATCTAGGAATAGATTAGATAAGCTAGCAGCAGAGTAAGGATGATCTAGGGTTATAAAATGGGAGTATTTTGTAAACATGTCTATAATCACCCATATTGTGTCCTTACCCCCTGACTTAGGTAGGTTAACAATAAAATCCATAGTTAAATATTGCCAAGCTTGTTCAGGCACTGGCAGATGTTGTAGTAAACCATGAGTCTTTGTAGACTCATGTTTGTTCTGCTGACACACAATACACGCCCTGACCAATTCTTTGACAAATAACTTCATACTTGGCCATAGAAAGATAGAGTGAACTCTCTGATAGGTTCCTTGCACTCCAGAATGTCCCCCCATGCTGTTGTCATGCATCATCATAACCACCTGCTTCTAGGGTTGTGCATTTGGATCGGATCGAATCGGATCAGATCGAATCAGGCTGGTAGTCGATTTTGATCCTGGAGAAATTAGAATCAAAATCAAATCAGTTTAAAACGATCAAATTCGATCCAAAATCATTCGATTTTGATCTGATTCGATTCGACTTTGATCCCCTTTTCTTTTTTCTTATTTATTTTAATATTAATGGAACAAACGTACATGATTGATTATTTTGCATCTAAAATTAAAGAAAACTTAAATAAACTTGGATACAATGACAATTTAAAACAAATTAACATGCATTAGTGGGTTTCTCCTTACAAAATACTAACCCAATGTGCAAATAGAAATCACAAAAGGAAGACAAGTCATAGTTAGTGTTAGTAATTAGTATGTTACAATTCAAGATTGTACGTATGTATTAGATACAAAAGTATTATAACTCTAAGTAGTTAAACTTTAAGTCAAAATAGGGTCGATACTTCACGAGTCACGACCACTTCATAGTATATATATATATATACTATTATATATGTATTTATTTTTAAAAAAATTAGATGAGTATTTGATTCGATCCGATTCTTAACCTCTGAAATCGAGGATCAAATCAAAGGAGGTTCGATCCCAAGGCAAAAATCAAAAGTCGGATCAAATATTCAATTCGATTTTTGGATCGAATTATTTGATCGATTTTCACCCGATTCGATCGATCTTGTTTTGTTTTTTTTGCACAGCCCTACCTGCTTCCTCAAGCTGGTCTCACATCCCACTAAATCCTGCCCTTGTACCTCAATACTCCACTGTTGTATGAAAAATAGAAGACATTTTAGGACCCCAACAAACATTCTACCATAGCTTCTTGGGAAAATTCATCAACTCTATAACTAGCCTCAAGTTCCCCCATCCATTGAGGTTGCAAGGGGCTAAGTGCCTTGCATTCCACCTCTTCATTCCCTCTCATGGATAAGGAGTCAGCTACTCCATTATCCTTCCCTCTTTTATACTCAACCTTATAGTCATACCCAAGCAACTTAGTCATGTACTTTTGCTGCATTTGGTTTGATATCTTCTGTCCTAGAAGATATTTCAAACTTTGTTGATATGTAATAATAGTGAACTGACCATGCAACATATATGATCTCCATTTATCCACTGCTAACACTATAATGAGGAATTCCTTCTCATACACAAACAAATCCAAATTCCTTGGCCCAAATGACTTGGTAATAAAAGCAATGGGGTGGCCATCATGACTTAAAACTGCCCACAATCCAAAATAACATGCATATGTCTCCACAGTGAATGCTTTGTCAAAATCGGGCAATGCAACACTGGAGTTGTTGTCATAGCTAACTTCAGCTTCTCAAAAGCTATGCCAGCCTCCCATGTCCACTCAAAACCTCTTTTCTTTTTCATATTAGTTAAAGGCTTGGCAATAATGCCAAAATGCCTAATAAACCTCCTATAATAGCATGTAAGTCCCAAGAATCCCTTCACAGCGTTCACATTCTGGGGCTTTGGCCAATCCACCATGCACTGAGTCTTTTGTGGGTCTGCCCCCACTCTTCCTCCTTCAATTACATGGCCTAAGTACTCCACTTTAGGCTGTCCAAAAGCGCACTTGGACCTCTTAGTATATAATCCAATCTTCAGCTATCCCTTCCATTCTCATCCTAGCTCCCATTATCTTCTCATAATCAGAAAAGTTGTAGAGAAGAAAGTATCTCTAATACCTTCTTACCCAAGCCCTAGGTTTCTCCCAATCAAACTTTGGGTAGTAAAACCTCATCCCTCTTTTGTTAAACCCCTCATTTTTGTTTGGGTTGTTTATTACACCCCCATCTGCCAAGTTTCTTGCAGGAGTAAATCCATGAGTTGTACCAGATTGTAGTGTTGGTGAACCCCCTCGACCCTTCTCCTTATTTGTCTTGAGTGTTTCCATGATATGATTCAAAGCGTCTTTGATCTCATCCATTTGCTTCTGAAAGTTTTCTTCAAGGCGGTTTTGGCCTTTTTGAAGTTTTTGTTGCCCTTGTTCTAGTTCCTCAATGCGAACTTTATGTGAACATGTTTTGTCTCCCATTATACTGATCAGAGTTAAACGCCATAATCTTTAGCTCTAAGGCCAACGTTATGAGCTAACTTGTTTATATTAATTTTTTTATGAAATTTTCATGTGAAAAGAAGATAAAGCAAATAGGCTAACTTGGTAAGAAGAAGTTAATTCTTTTGCCATAAGAAGACAAGAGAGTGATATGAAATATTCTTCAATAACATAATGATTCAAACTCCAGTTCTGATCCCCGAATAGCTGTTCTGAGGACTATTACATATTTGGTTAAACACAGTTAAAAGTAAATTATACTGAAATAGATATAAGTGGTGAATAAAATCTCTCGGCCCTTTTCTAACATATTCGGCCCAAAAGTCTTGTGCGGCCCGTTTGTTGTAAAAATGGTCCATGAAGTATAACAACCCAACGCCTCAAAACGTCGCCGTTCTTGATCAAAACGCACGCCCAAAAACGCGACCTCCACAGTGCCCTAATCAGACTGATTAAATCCTAAAATAGCAAAATATGATCGATCCCCAAATCACTTCAATCCCTAATTTCTTTGCCAAATTCGGATCGCGACATGTTTGTTCTCTTGCCCCTTCTTATCAGTTTATTATTTGGGTGGGGAGAGACAAATGCTTAGAAAATAACAAAGCAACATGCGTGTTTTATGTTTTCTTTTTACAGTTAGCAAATACTTTTTGTTCTCATAGATAAGAATCACGTGAAATGTCATAGAGACCTCAGATCAGTTGAATAAACAATCACCTAAAAGTAGAGAAAGTCCAAAAGACCAAAATGATTAAGTTAACTGACTATCAACATATTTATCTTATGAAATACAACGGTTAAGGTTATAAATCTTTTTTTTTAAGTTTAGGTTAGAAATCATAATAACTCATTTAGTCTTTAGGTGAAAATGAGTTAATTTTAAATAAATATTTGGCAAAATACTTATCATATGTTAGGGTAAGAATTAAAATCATATTTAGTCCTTCATCTGGTTCTTTTTGGGACACTCGATGTCAAAATCGCTTAAATTCATCAGAAATTACACGCGTGAATGCAATTAACAACATTAAACATATGCTTAAAAAGTAGTTAGTTGGGGTCGATATTTGATTTCCAAATTTAAAGGTCGCATGACCTACACGTGCACTTCAGAGTTCCAACCAAATTTAAGTGATTTTCGAAGCGTAAGGTCTGAAATTTTAAACCGAAAAAATTATATGATAAACATGATAAACGAATAAACATGATTTTTTTAGTAGAATGATAACATTTAATAGGGGTGTTCCAAAACTCGGTCACTCGCCCGTTCTCACCATACTCGCCATGATTTTATTTTTTTTGCACATGGAGGTGGGTTGGTTTTGTGGCAACCACGCCCATCGTCGGTCGGATGCTGGGTTTACCTTGTCACACGCCTGCCACCCGCATATTTCCTTATTATAAGCTTATAATAGTAAATAAATGAAAGACGAAAATTACGAAAAACATGTTTAGTTAATGAGAAAATTTTGTTTTATTTATGCCTAAAATATCATGTTAAGTCTTGTATATTTCAATTGCTAATTTATGTCCTCAAGTTTACTAGTTGAACATTCATGCGTGTGTGTATATATATATATATATATATATATATATATATATATATATATATATATATATAAAATAGTACATAATTGTGTCATATTATAAATATAGAAGTTATATGTCCAAAATACTATAGTTTTTCTTTTGTGCGTTCTTATATTTAGTGTTACATGATTGTTTTTCATAAATATTAAGCGTATGAACTTTTTTCTTCACTCTTTTGTTCTTCTTTTTACTAGTCTTAAAACCCGCCACCCACTCGCTACCCGACGCCGCCCAATCGAAACCCGCACGGATTGCAAAATAAATGCAATCGCATTTTGTGCTCACTTGCCAAAAACCGCACCCTTAACATTTATTTAATAATACCTTTAAAAAGGAAAAAGGAAAACAAAAATGAACAGTATAACGATTTTCGAATACTTTGAAATAAACACCGTTTTAATCACAATAGGCAGCCACCCACCCACCTCCCTCCCACATGCTCTTTGTGCGCCGTGGCTTGCCCTTTTCCACGTCTCTCTCTATTATTACTCCGGCGATGCGCCGCCGCCATTTATGGCGCACCTAATTCCTCTCTTCCTTCATGAACTCTCTTGCCGTCACCCACGGCGCTTCTTTTCGAAATGATTAAACCTCTTAAACCCCATTGCCCATTGCTCTCTCTTTCTAACTCCACGCGCCGCCGCCGCTGCCCTTCCCTCAATTTCTCATCCAAATCCGATCTCCCTCATCACCCACAGGGTTTCTCTTATCCACTCCGCCGCGTATTCGAATTACTGTCCCCCAATCAGCAGACCCAATGGCAGGCAAGCCCCGAGCTCAAATCCTTGGCCGCAAAGCTGAGACCTAACCACGTCGCCGAAATTATCCGAACCCATCAAAGCACTGACACCGCTCTTCGATTCTTTTACTGGATTTCTAAGACGCATTTCTACAAACATGATATGAGCTGTTATGTGTCCATACTGGATAGGCTTGTTCAGGATAAGAACTTTGTTTCCGCCGCAGATAATATCAGGATACTGATGATTAAAGCTTGTAGGAACGAGGGGGAACTTACGAGGGTTGTTGATCTCTTGTATGAGATTTGCAAAAAGGGCCTTCCTTACAGTTTGTATAGTTTTAATACTCTTCTGATCCAAATGGGTAAGTTTGATATGGTTTCTGCAGCTCAAAATGTGTACTTGCAGTTGTTGCAAAGTGGGATCAAACCGAGTTTGTTGACCTTGAATACCATGATTAATATCTTGTGCAAGAAGGGGAAGGTTGAGGAGGCTGAGGTTATTTTGAGCCAGATATTCCAGTATGATATGTTTCCGGATGTTTTCACATACACGTCTTTGATTTTAGGGCATTGCAGGAATGCGGATTTGGGGAAGGCGTTTCGGGTATTTGATCAGATGCTAAAAAAAGGGATTGATCCGAATGCAGTGACGTATACTACGCTTATAAATGGTCTGTGTGATGGTGGAAGGGTAGATGAGGCCTTGTCGATGATTGAAGAGATGCTTGAGAATGGAGTTAACCCGACTGTGTATACTTACACAGTTCCCATTACAGCATTACTTGTGGATGGGCGCGTCAATGAGGCTATCTCGCTTGTTGTGAGCATGAGGGAGAGGGGTACTCAGCCCAATGTGCAGACATATACGGCACTAATCAGTGGATTGGCAAAGTCCAGTCATCTTGAAGTAGCAATAGGATTGTACCACAAGATGGTAAGGGATGGCTTGGCCCCAACCACGGTGACATTTAATTCTCTTATTAATGAATTATGTGAGAGTGGGAAAGTCGATATTGCATTTAAAATATTCCATTGGATGAAGCAGCATGGTCACTTGGGAAAAACTGAAAGTTATAATTCCATGATAAAGGGATTCTGCATGATTGGAAATGTTGAAAGGGCTATGCTTCTATTTGACGAAATGATGAAATCTGGTCCTCTTCCCAATTTGGTTACGTATAATACACTCATTAAGGGGTATGTCAAATGTGGCTATTTGGATAATGCCAGGAGGTTTGTCGAGATCATGACTGAAAATGGATGTAAGCCTGATCAAGTTACGTACGCTGAACTTGTTTCAGGGTTTTGCAAAGGGAACAAGGTTGATGTCGCTTCTGTGCTGTTTCAGGAAATGATGCAGCAAGGTTTGAGCCCAAATTTAGTGAACTATACCACTTTGATTGATGGTTTATGCAAGAAAGGGAAAATTGACGAAGCATTGATTTTATTTAGAAAAATGCAGGAAATTGGTTGCAATCCTAATATCGAAACTTTCAATGCTGTTCTTAATGGTTTATCCAAAGACAATAGGCTATCTGAAGCAGAGGAACTCTGCAGTAAGATGGCAGAAAATGGGCTGTTTCCTAATGTAATCACATATAGTACTTTAATTGATGGTCTTTGTAGGAATGGTGGGACAAATCTTGCTTTCAGGATTTTCCATGAAATGGAGGGAAGAAACTGCACCCCAAACTTGTATACATATAGTTCATTGATTTATGGACTCTGTCTAGAAGGCCGGGTCGATGATGCAGAAGTGTTGCTCAGAGAAATGGTAAGTAAGAAATTATTGCCCGATGAAGTGACATATACCTCATTGATCGATGGGTATGTGACTATGGGTAGAGTTGATCATGCATTTCTACTGCTTCATCGGATGATTCATGCCGGTTGCAAGCCAAACTACCGAACCTATAATGTGTTGCTTAAAGGGCTGCAAAAGGAGTGTCATACTGGTGCTGAGAAAATAGGATACCAACATGAAATTGTACCCACTCACAGTTCAGATGAGAAAGACATTGTCACTTTTGATACTATCAGCTGTCTATTAGCGAGAATGTCTGAAGTTGGATGTGAACCTTCTGTTGATACATATCATGTGTTAATCTCTGGCCTTTGTCGTGATGGCAGAAGTTATGAGGCAGATAAGTTGGTTGAGTATATGAAGGAGAAAGGGCTAGAACCTGAAGAAACAGTTTATTGCTCTCTCCTAAGTGCTTACTGCAAGAACTTGAGAGTCGGCCCTGCTCTAGAAATACTTAACTTGGTGACAAAGAAAGGTTTCAAGCCTCCTTTATCGATCTATAAAGCAATTATATGTGCTCTTTGCAAAACAAAACGGGTTAAGGAGGCTGAAACTGTGTTTGAGGACATGCTTGAGAAAAAGTGGAACAGTGATGAGATTGTTTGGACTCTCTTGATCGATGGGCTGCTCAAAATTGGGGAGTTGGAAGTATGCGTGAATCTTTTTCAGAAGATGAATTCTAGGAATGTTCGTATTAGTAAGCAGACGCGTGTAATGCTGGCTAGAGAACTGAATAAAACTGACAAAACAGTTGACGAAAATGAAATTGTTGATAGTTTCCAAATTTTAGGAGAGGAAAAACCAGGATAAGGTCTCCTCTATGATCCAGGGTATAAGCTGATTTATTAGAAAAGAGATAGAGAGATAGTCCACTTGAGAAGGCCATGATGCTGCTGAACAGCGTGAGTAATGGCAAGTTATGACATCCCTTCCATTTGTTTGAGTTGGGATGACTTTTCTGCAGCACCTGTAGAGATATTTTTTATGCTGCTAACTACAATCCAAATAAATTGGGGTAAGCTGATTTGATCCATTCTTTATAATTTTTTTTCTCTTTTCGTCTTTCTTTGTAGTCCCCTAGAGACAGGATAATTGATTACTAAAATCATGTTGTGCTCATCATGTTACCTTTCATTTTTATGTTTGAAGGATAGGTAGGTATTGTAGTGTAAAAGGATCATATTTATCAATGATTTACAGAAATCAGACTCGCTGAACATGTTATGACTGCGAGAATTAGTTTTATTGTCTTGTGATCGACGGGTTGTGGTCTGGTAGCTATATTGTTTTTTACCCACTGCCAGGTTAAGTTTCTTGTTTAGCCTGGTGGGATTGTCCCATTATTTTCAACAAATAGAAACAGCATTGGATTCAATTTTGCTCTAGTAGTTTGCGAACTGATTGATTACCGCTTTAATGAAGGAGTTTGACAATTCGGGAAACTCTTGCTGACACGTCTAGAATATGTTTTTCATCATCGAGAGATAGATGTCGTACATTATACAAGACATTCATAATAAGAACGTGATTTGCAAAAAGTATACGAAACAGTCATAACAGACATATTAGTTTACCTTAAAATTTTCGCTTTGGAGAGATAGATGTCATACGTTATGACTATCAAAATTACATAGTCCATAAGATAATTTGTTTCACAAGGATATATAATCTCAATTCCTAAGACTAAGGTGTAGAAAACAAGACTCACACGAATCATAAAAAATGCTATCACTAATAAATTTATAACTGACATAGCTCAAATTTATGTCAAATACCCAGATGCTGATGATCGTGTAAAAAACCCACAGATAACTTGTTTAATGGTAGAAGTTAAATTGTGATTTAATCACACTGGAACAATATATTACTACTATCTATACGCTTGAACAACTTTTGGTTGAATCCAAGTACTGCCATCGAACAGTTCTTTCCTCCCATAAACACCACAGTAGTCAAGAGATTCTCCATCAAAGCTTTTGAACTCCGACACCTCCAACTTATAAGGGAGGCAACCATTCCCAGCAAGCACAGGAAAGTTGATTGAATTTTGATGCACATTTTCAGTAAAACGAACAGCAAAGGATGACGTCTCACTCACAAAGAACGCATAATCATCGATATTTTTCACTTCATCCCAAGTGATATAATCAGATTCAATGTCGTCGTCTTTCAGCTTGTAAACTCGGACAAATCTTCCCAAGGATCCGATGACAACTCTGAACAACTGGTTTTCGCAAGAAACCAAATACCCTGATGATCCAGAAACGACTGGTTCGTTGTTTGATCCATTATTATTATCATCCACAGTGCAAATTGTCCATCCAATCAGAGCATCATCATGCAAGTCAATTGTAAACAAGCTTCCATCCCTGCTTAGAGTATAGAATTTGTGATCATGGAACAAGGAACTAGAACTAGTGCAGATGCCATTCTGTTTGTATTTGGTAGTACGAGATCGAAGTACTACCCAGTCCTCATCCCCCGAACTTATATATGCAGAGCAGATTACTTCTGGTCTATAGCATCGCTGGACAACAATATGTCGACGAAGAAGAGAAAGAGATACCATCACTACTACTGAAAAAATCAGGAAGATCAACAAGCTCAATCTTTGTTTTACTGAAAGGTCCATAGAAAGGCTTAAACACGACCCCCCAAAGGCTTAAACACGACCCCTCAACGACCTAAGACCTACCTAATATTGGGTATGTACGTAACGACCACGACTCGCCTCTGCCTGGATAGAGGTAGACAGACCGGACTCCGGAGATAGTACCCTCGAGTACGATCCGAAAACACCCACCAAGGGTACTCGGTCCAAACACTCGGAGAAAGGTACCCCCGGATCCGACCAACACCTCTTAAGGGTATACGGTGTGGTCACAAAGGCTTACACACGACCCCCCAACGACCCTGGGCCTCCCTAAAAACAGGGAACCCACAACGATCCCCATGAAACCCCCTAGCCCGAAGAGCAACTCTCCTCGGAGCCTTCGGCGACCTTCGCGACGCCCGAGGAACCGCCACCAACACTTAACCAAAATTGAGGAAACAGGAGCACAAAACAAACATTGAGGACACGAGTAAAAGCAATGAATGGTCAAAGACCCACCATAATCTTATATCAGCAGTCCATGATCGAAGAATAGCCCCGGGACTCCTTCACGATGAACGACCCGCAAAGACAGCCCAAATCGGCCACGACCTCTGACTCACCTCGAAGAACGCATTATTCGTCATCACCACTCCCAACGCCACGACTACCCTAATAACGAGAAAGATCACCCCCCGATTGGTCAGCTCTCCCCACGCCATGACTACCCTGCTAACGAGGAAACACCATTCCTACATTGGTCCAATTCATTCCTTGGGGACAAAAAGCAACAAACACTATTGGTGCAGACCGGACCGCATGCGTTAACTCAGATTGTCCCCGAAGATCATTGGCGCAGAAGACCCCCACACCATTGGAACCAGCAAAAGCAGCAAGACCGACCCCCATTGGCCAAAGACCCTAGGGCTTACACTATAAATAGCCCCCATTTTCAGCAAAGAGAGGACATTTTTGACGACTCACAAACTTATTCACTCCACCAGGGAAATGCAGTGTTCTCCATTATAATACACACCACTTGTACTTAGAATCTGTCACATTTTCTTAGCTCTAACTCGTGCACTCCACACGACCCTTTTACTTTACTCAAAGTCCTTAATAAAAATAGTATGACTCATTTCCTCAAGCTCGAGATTGGCGTTCCGAACACAAATACTTGAGTAAAAATATCTCTAAACACCCCGACTATATGGGCTCGGACGATATTCCCTCACCAAATGGCGCCGTCTGTGGGAACGCCTTAAAAGTTCTCTGAGAAAAGCTTAAGGAAAGTTGCATGACCAGGAAAAGAGCTAGAAGAGTAGCAGTTCGAGTATCCTCACGGTCCTCACGATCCCACACCGAAGTCGTATCCATGGAGAATCACGACAATGAAACAGAGAGTGAGCTGAGCCTTCCACTCCCTCCGAACGAGGACCCACGACCAGATGGTCCCGTGCCTCCCCCTGAAGTCCCGACACCACCTGCAGTTGAAGCTCGTGTACCGCCGTACCACCAACAGGTACCTCCGGGAACGGGACCCGCTATGGGTTATGTACAGGTGCCCATGGACATGCATCACAACATGTTCACTCGGTTCAACCGGCGAGGAGCCACAGCCTCAGAGAATACTCGGGGTCGGGACAGAGAACGCTCCGAGGAGAGGGGAAACCCCCCACGTCGCCAATCAGCCCCACCTCCTAGGGCTCGATCAGAGGGACTGTTGCGAAACAACACCCGAGCTTCCCTTCCACGACGAAGTGGAAGACAACCCTCACCCGATATCGCCAGCTCAATCGGTGCGCCGCGAGGAGGTGAACCCCCTAGGCCACCCCGTCCGCAAGGGGCAACAATGAATGCGCCCGACCTCCATGAGCCATATTATCCAAAGCCCATTGCAAGACGATGGCCCTGGCCGACACCTGATGCCCCGTTACGAGACATGATGGAACAAATGCAGAGAGAATTGCGGGAACTCCTTCGCAAACTTAACCTAGGCGAAGAACCAGCCTATCAAGGGTCGCCATTCGCGCCCGCTATCGCCGAACCTCAGGTCCCCCTAACCATGAAGCCCGTCGAACTTTTGAGCTACGCTGGAGAAAGCACTGATCGTGATCCACGTGACCACATCAGTCATTACCTAGCATGCATGGACTTGTCGGTAACCCCGGAATACGCCATGTCCCGAATCTTCTACACGACCCTCACTAGAAGGGCCCAATCCTGGTTCTCTCATCTGCCTCCGGGTACCATCCACAGTTTCGACCAGCTAACTCAGATGTTTGTAAGGTAGTTTGCATGCAACAAGGTCTTCCCAAAGACTTGCAGTCGCTTGTTCAACGTTTGACAAGACGCGAACGAACCCCTTCGGGACTACATGAGTCGATTCTCTCAAGCAGTAGGGGAAGTGGTCTGGTTCGACCCAGGAGTGCTCTCCGATATCATCATTCGAGGATTGCTCCCAGGGGACTTCGCCAATTACCTCATGAGGAATCGTGCCATCAACCTGGAAGACCTGTTGCAAAAGTCAAAATCCTTCATAGAAATGGAGGAGACGCGCAAGATCTTGGAAGCTACCGAAACCGCGAGGGCCCCGAACAAGGGTAAAGAAAAGCGTGAAGATAAGGAAAGAGGCAAGAGGGAAATGGCCAAGAAAGAACTGGACCCGGTACCCTTGCCGAGCATGACGGTATCCCCCGTAGAAATCATGACCATCGTAGGGGAAGAGCGCTACTTCAAGTGGCCTCGGGCTGCGAGGGATGCCCAGAGACTCAAACATACATGAAAGTTCTGCATGTACCATCGAACATACGGGCATCTGACGAGCGACTGCATCCACCTCCAAAGGGAGATGGCCAGGCTCCTGAAGCTGCGCTACTTGGACAGGTATGTGATGTTCGATGAGCGCGATCCTGCAATAAAGATATGGCGTGAAGAGGCGCCCAATAAAAGAAACAAAGGTCAGAATCACCCGACCATGATGATGATTCAGAGTCCGCCGAGCAGGAGCAGCTTCCTCCGCCACCTCGTAAGTACTGCGATAATCCTCCTACGGGTCGCACCGTGAATATGATCGAAGGTGGAGTGGTGTCCGTAACTCTCGATCAAAGGCAAAACTATATACGGAAGGCCCGCAATGTGGACAACTAGTTAGAAGTCTTCACCACTAAGGTAGTTAACCAACCAGTTATCTCCTTCGATCTCGAGGATCTCCTGGGAATCGTGTACCCCCACGAAGACCCCCTCGTAGTCACGGCTACCATATTGGGGACCGAAGTCATAAGAGTGCTCGTAGACATGGGAAGTTCAGTTAATGTTCTTTTCCTACCAACGTACTTGGCTCTGGGAATTACGCAGAGTCAGATGGATCCCATTGAGGTCCCCATCGTAGGATTCTCCGGAGAACAATGCCAAACAGTGGGAATTATAGTTCTACCAATGTCGTGGGGAGAAGGCGCCACTCGTCATATCGAGCCCACCAAATCTTGGGTAGTGGACGCCCCCTCGCGAACATATAACACCATATGTGGACGACCCGCCCTTCGAACCTTCGAAGCCGTTCCGTCCACTCTCCACCTGAAGGTCAAATTTCCGTCCACGTCCGAAATCTGAGTACTCAAAGGAGATCAAACCCTCGGATGGGAATGCCACATGAACGCATGGCCAATTGCATCTGATCACCTTGAGCCGCAGCTCCCCAACAAGAGAGCCCACTTGGAGGAAATCCGAGTCCAGCCCGCTGAAGAGCTCAAAATGATAGAATTAGTGGAAGGCACCGAGGGAAAAACTGTGAAAATTGGTACCCAGGTCGGAGAAGATGTTGAAAAGGCCATCGTTGCCACCCTCAGGTCTTTCCACCACCTCTTTGCTTGGAAGGACGGACCCCCTGGGCAAATCAGCCAAGAAATATGTGTGCACGAGCTCAATGTGTACCCCACAATCAAGCCTGTCCAACAGCGAAAGAGGAACATGGGGTCAGAGCGAAATAAGGTAATCCGAGCCGAGGTCCAACGGCTCATAGACCTCCACCAGATCTATGAAGTCAGGTACTCCGAATGGCTGGCCAACGTTTTCCTGGTCCTAAAAATAGGAGGCATGTGGCGTATGTGTGTTGACTTCACCGACCTCAATAGCGCATGTCCAAATGACTGCTATCCTTTACCAAGCATCGACATGTTAGTCGATTCCACCGCTGGCTGCGCCCTCTTATCCACCATGGACGAGGACCAAGGCTACAATCAGATCCTGATGGTGAGCCACGACCAGGAAAAGACTAGCTTCATCACCGACATTGGCACCTTCTGCTACCTAGTCATGTCGTTCGGCCTCAAAAACGCCGGCGCCACATATCAAAGGTTAGTCAACCTCATGTTCGAGGGATTAATCGGCGACACGATGGAGGTCTATGTCGATGATATGATCATAAAAAGTCAGGGAGAGGAGGATCACGCTTGTGACCTCGCTCGAGCCTTCGAGATCATGGAAAAGTTTGGAATGAAGGTGCTCTTTCTGTATCCGAGGGTGAAAATTCACAGGGTACATAGTTACCCAGAGGGGGATCGAGGTTAACCCATAAAAAGCTGAGGCCATACTCAACATGGAGTCACCAAAGACCGTGTGAGACGTTCAGAAGATAACATGCAGAATGGCCTCCCTAAGCAGGTTCATTTCTCGCTCTTCCGAGAAGGGTCTTCCCTTCTTTAAAATTCTCAGGAACATAAAGGAGTTTCAGTGGACCGACCAGTGTGAAGAAGCCTTCAAAGCACTAAAAGAATACTTGGTCTGTCCCCCCTTCTAGTGAAGCCCGTCCCCAAGGAGATGCTCTTCATATACCTGGCCGTAGGACAAGAATCAGTCATCGTAGTTTTGGTTCGCGCCGAAGGAAGGGAACACTTTCCCGTTTACTACGTCACCAAAACCCTCATCGACGCCGAGACCCGCTACTCCCGTATTGAAAAGATCGAAATAGCCCTCATATCCGCAACCCAAAAACTAAGAGGCTACTTCTTGGTCCATCTGATCACAGTCCTCACCGAGCATCCTCTGCGAACCATCCTCAATAACCCGGATGTGTTGTGACGAATGATCAAATGGGCCATCGAGTTGGGGGAATTCGATATCACTTATTCCCCCCGACGAGCGATCAAGGCCCAAGTGTTGGCCGATTTCATCACTGAAATGCACGAGGAGCCTGAAGAGGACGAGCCGAAACCCCTGTGGCACCTATATATTGACGGATCCTCCACTAACACACACGGGGGAGTAGGCATAATCTTTTGGAAAATAGCTCCAGACGAGTTAGAGACCATCTTGGAATTCGTCGTACGAGTGGAGTACCTTGTCTCCAACAACGAGGCTGACTATGAAACTCTCCTACTTGGAATGCGCCTAGTCAATGAAGCAAAAATACGAAGAATGTTGGTTTACAATGATTCACAGCTCGTGGTTCAATAGATCCATGGAACCTACGAGGCCCGTGAAGAAAGCATGAAAAATGCCTGAAAGCGATCATGGTAGGAACGACCTTGTTCTAAGAATTCTCGATTAAACAGATCCTGAGATCAGAGAATCAAAATGTCGATGCTCTGTCTAAGCTGCCCTGTGTGGAACATCGCCTCCATGTGGATGGAGCGTGTACGAGTAATTAATGTCTAAAGAATGATCTGGTTCATATAGTACAACACCCATATGCCACCTGAGTACCCAAGTGGTTTCACAATGGAAGGGCCATCAAATGATAGCTAGTCTATGATACGGCGGGCATGATCTTCGTCTCTGCACATGGTCTCAACTAGTATCGGCACTATCGGGTTGTGTTGGCGAATGAGGGTGTGGGTTGCCGGCAAGAATTCAGTGCGGTTTGCTCTCCTAACATTCCAGCATATGGTCCGCATAGAGAGGTGGAATGGGGTCTATGCCGATCCTGGGCCGCTCACATGTAGGTGGTGTAGTGGGTCCAGCTGGATGTTTTTGGGTAGCAACAAGCATGGTAGGTATTGTAGGTTGGAGGAAGTCGTCACTAGTGTGAAGTTGAATTGCATTACTCGTCCTTCGCCCTGCATAGACAAGACCTGAGCTATAGAAAATATTACCCCCGGGAGTTATAGTAAATATTACCATCGGGAGATGGTTCGTAATGAGGTACACCCTGATGGTGGGATCCCCCTACCAGAGCGTGATAGGCAAGTGGTTCTGTGGTAGGAATGGAGCGTAAGCTCTGATAGTTCAAATCTTGACTCCGGTCAGTGGTCCCGTCCCGTCATGATCTTGTGGCGGGGTCTGATAAATTGGATTTTTGAGGGGGGGGTGGGGGTGGGGGGGCATGGAACGGGCAAGAAAGGATCGTGTTGCTGACTCCCTCTAGAAAATGTTGGCGCGCTGGTAGGGGATGTTCGACCTGCTGCTGGCGATTCTCGATCGGGTATGACAACTACCGCATCGGATGTACCGGCGCAATCGTTGCCCAAAGAGGTTCGAGCCGGCATCGTTGTCTCATTTCCTCTGCAGTTGACGTTTTTGCCTAGTTTGGTGGTGGCGTCGCCGGTGGACCTCAAGGGTCCATGTGACACCCTTAAAGGGGTCGAGGTGGCGGATAGGAATGCCTCACGGCCCCCTTTGTCACATATGTCGTCTAAGGTCGATACATACGTGGCAATCGAAGTAACCATGTGACAATTATCAGGCTACGTGATGCCACGTCGACTATTTTGTCTGACGTGTCGGGCGCATCCCCCATGTCATCTGCATGGTTGCCATCCCCGATTGTCCTCTACGACTTTTCGGGGATAGTTCGCATGTCGGGATCGTCGTCCCAGGTTCCGCGCAGTTTGTTCGATTTTAGTGTCATGCGGCAAGTTTTCGGACTTGACTAAGTACGGTTGCTCCGACGACTCTTCCTTACTCTCTTATTTTTCGGAGTTGGTGCCGGGGGAGGTTGGTCGGTCAATACGTCATGGCCTTGTTCTTGGGCTTGTGGTAGTTTCACTGTATTTTCTGGGTCCGGGGCGTGCGGAACAGTTGTGGTGCCCGGGGCTTTGGCATTGGGAGGATGACTGGATGCACGGTTTTGGGTTGTAGACGACCCTACCAGTCTAGACAAACGGCGGCGACCGGCTGTGTGGCTACATGCCAATCCTGGCCTGGGGGGTGGGTCGCTCACCCTGGACATTTGTCTATTTCTCCGGGACCGTTGTTTGACATGTGTTATATGCATGGCCCATTCTCCCGCAACTTAAGCAAAAATCTACTTTCATTTCATATGTAACTGCTTGTGCATGACCGTTGATGTAGATTTTAGCGGGCAAAGGACTATAAGTGTATTTTCACACAAACTTGTGTGTATCGTGCTCGGGGGCGGCATGCTGTATGGGTGTCAATTTGATAGGATGCCCAAATAGTCCCGCAATTTTGAAGAGAGCCTCAAAATCATAGAACTCAATTGGTAGACCTGTGAGTTGGAGCCACGTGCAAACTTTGGTGGGTGTGGAGGGTGAGGCAAAGAAGTTGGGGTTCCATTGGCATACGGCAAGGTAATGGTTGAAGAGAAACCACGAGCCTCCTGCCAGGGCAACCGTGTAATTGTTCGGGTTATTGACTCGGACAAGGTACGCACGACTGTCAATCTCAGTTATGCCTAGCGGTTGTGTGAGCTTCCAAAGGCGTTGCAACATTCATGCCATATCTTGGATTGTTTGCGGTATACCCACTGTCTGTACGATGAGTGATCGTTTCGACGGTTCGCCCTAACTAAGGAGTCACTTCCTTGTTCATTAACTCAAACTGTCCCTCCTTCTGTATCTTGAACTTGGCTCCCATCACCATGCACAATTTGTGCACTGTTTGGATGAACAAAGTGTACAATACGTGGAGTGAGATCGCTACAATACTTTTTTTAATTTCTCTAGTGAGCATGGGCTTCGAGTGCGTACTAGTTGGTCGGCTAGACTATGACTGAATCAAGCGGGCACCCACTAATCTGCGCTTCCATTCGCCATAACATAAACCTGAAGCCAAGCCATTAGCCTCGAAGGACCTTTGAGCAATATTTTTTTTTAATGCTTTGTTAATAAATTTATCTTTTGTGCTCACCTAATTTATCATTTAATTTGTTAATTACGTTTAATAAATCAGCAAACAGAAAATAAAAGAAAAAATGAAATCTGGAAGCTTCTAAAACCCCTCGCCATTTCTTCCTCTAAAACCCTAACCCCTTCCTCACTCAACAACCCCGCACTCTCTCTCTAATCTCTGAGCAATCAATTACTCACTGCAAAAAAAAAAAAAAAAAAAAATGCTGACGAGGCGCTCCGTCTCTGCTATCCTGCGCCACGGCGGCTCACGGTACCGGAATATTGCGGCCCCACTTTCTTCCTCCAATCCCTTTGGCCATCAACAGGTAATTTCCTACTCTTGCTTAAAAGATCTTAAATTTACTATTTTTACTGGAAGTTTGTAAAAGGGTTTCAGTCAGGGTATCCAATTTTGCATCTTTTTGTACCCCAAGTCAAGTGTTTATAAGATTTATTACGTGTTTATGTCAGTGATAACAAATAGTTGCTTGATTGAATACCAAGCACATTGTTCGATATTGTCGTAAATTATTTACTCTTGCCTTTTGATGAGTAGTCTGGAGATGGTGATAGCACAAGGAGGTGTTACTCTATTTTGGCAACTGGTAGCGGAAACCAAATGGGTAACGCCAAGGCATTGAGCTTGACAAATAATTCGTTTGTTGGCTGTCGTTATGAGTCAACTGCCGCTGAATCTGATTCTTCTGCCCCACCGGCCGAAAAGTTTGAGTATCAAGCTGAGGTAAATTGAACTCATTGAACATGCGGTGGTTATAGTTTGTCCGTTTGGATTGTTAAATACAAATCTTTTCTGTTTTGTTCATCTCAGGTTAGCCGTCTCATGGACCTTATTGTCAACAGTTTATATAGCAACAAGGATGTGTTTCTTCGAGAGCTCATCAGGCATGTCATTTTGTACATTCTTCCCTGTTTTGATGGATGTTAATGAGTTGGTTGATCCTATGTTGCTCCTAATATGTTTTTCTTCCACTAAATCTGCTGATCATGAGTTCCATTTTTTTTTTTTTTTTTAAATAATCAAATTCCAGAATGCTGAAGGATATATATATATTTTTTTAAATTATCGTATCATTAATATTCTTGTCTGCAGAGGAACTCACCTCTAGGCTAGAGACATGAAGATTGGTTTGCTGACATATAGATTTGATTCCTTATTTTTTGAAAGAATTGGTGCCTGTATGTCTAATATCATTCAATAACAAATTGTCTTCTGAATATAACTCGATTTTGGATTAACAGCAATGCAAGTGATGCTTTGGACAAACTGCGGTTCCTCAGTGTTACCGATGGCCAGCTGTTGAAGGATGGAGTTGATCTTGATATTCGCATTCAAACTGATAAAGATAATGGAATAATCACAATTACGTAAGTTTTTTATTTTTAAGCTATGGTGATATTTCCCCTTGTACTTTTTTTTATGATGTGAATTATGTTCTCCTACAGAGATACTGGCATTGGCATGACCCGCCAGGAGCTTGTTGATTGCCTTGGAACCATAGCACAAAGTGGCACTGCTAAGTTTTTAAAATCGTTAAAGGTGCGGACTCCATAGGTGGTATTTGCATTGCATTATTTGTGTCTTTTGACAATTTTACATATTCATTACTGCACATTGTACTGTTCAACAGGATAGTAAAGATGCTGGTGCTGACAGCAATTTAATCGGTCAGTTTGGTGTGGGGTTCTATTCAGCGTTTCTTGTTTCTGAGCGGGTATGTAGTATATCGGCCAAATTAATTCCCACCTCTGATGCAGTAGCTTTCCCCTTTTGCCCCGAGTTTCTAGTTTCTGTAATGCACACTTATTTTCTTTTTCATTGATAGGTTGAGGTGTCGACAAAGAGTCCTAAATCTGACAAGCAATATGTATGGGAAGGAGTAGCAGACTCAAGTTCCTACACCATCCGAGAAGAGTCTGATCCTTCTAAACTGATTCCAAGGGGAACACGTCTGACACTATATCTCAAGGTTCATTTACTGAATTCTAACTGGATAAGCTTCTGCTTTTACTTCACTATTTTTTTCAGGTTTGACTTATGACTTCTTTTATATGCCAATTAGCGTGATGACAAAGGTTTTGCACATCCGGAAAAAGTTCAGAAACTTGTGAAAAATTATTCACAATTTGTTTCCTTCCCAATTTACACGTGGCAAGAAAAAGGATATACAAAAGAGGTATGCCATTTAATACTGAAAATCTCTTACGATCGGTTATATACATGTTGATCTCCTTTTCAAAGAAAAATAGGTAATTACAGAAACAATTGGAATTTGAAAAAACAGTTTTATGTTGTTATCTGGTAAGTTCTATAAAAATTACTTGAGTCGCCTATTACTCACATCCCTCAGTATCGCTGTTAGTGATTTTTCTTCAAGACGTGCGAGTATCTTGTAATTGCGCATGCATTCATCTTGCCAAGTTCTGTTACTTTATAGGTTGAGGTTGATGAGGATCCAGCTGAAGCCAGTAAGGAGGAACAAGATGGGAAAATTGAGGTACTGTCTACGGTGTTCTATTCTATGATCACATCTTCATGGTAGACACAAATGTCTTTTGATCACTTGGACTGCATCTTTCAATGCTTTTTGTGCAACAGAAAAAGAAGAAGACAAAGACTGTAGTTGAGAGATATTGGGATTGGGACCTTACGAATGAGACTCAACCAATATGGGTGAGCTACGAATTACTATTGGTTTTGCTTTGCAGGAATTTCTCTAGTTCAGAATTAAGTATTCTTCTGTTTGATGCAGCTCCGTAACCCGAAGGAGGTCACAACTGAGGAATACAATGAGTTCTACAAGAACACCTTTAATGAGTACTTGGAACCGCTTGCATCTTCACATTTTACTACTGAGGTCAGTCCAGATTTATTTTGTTGATTTCTTTTGTAGTTCAGCCTGTATAAAGAACGATTTATACACTTGTAAAAGCTTTTGTTGTTAGCGTTGTTGATATGCCATTATGCCGTTCTAAATCATATTGGAGGATAGAAGTAGTAGCAGTACTATGCTGTATATTCAATATTTCTTGGTTTTGTAGTTCATGGTATCAATTCAACTATGCCATTTGCTTGCAGGGTGAAGTTGAGTTTAGGTCTATTCTGTATGTGCCATCTACAACCCCCATGGGTAAGGATGACATAGCCAATCCCAAGACGAAAAATATAAGGCTCTATGTCAAGCGTGTTTTCATTTCCGATGACTTTGATGGTGAATTGGTGAGGAAAAAAATTAAATCTCTTAGTCTATATTATTTGTTGGTAATATAAGCTGCTAATTATTAATTTCGTTTCCCACTTAGTTCCCCCGATACTTGAGCTTCATCAAAGGTGTTGTTGACTCGAATGATCTTCCACTAAATGTCTCGAGGGAAATACTGCAAGAAAGCCGTATTGTAAGCATAGAAGCTAGGAATTTTTTCACTAGTACTTCATTATTTGACGCCATCGCTTAAATCACATATCCTTTTCTTTTTCCCGCTGGTAGGTGCGTGTTATGAGGAAGCGTTTGGTGCGGAAAGCTTTTGACATGATTCTTGGCATAACAATGAGCGAAGATAAAGATGTATATTTCTCCTTGAATTTTCTTGTTTCTGGGAGCATTTTTATTTTAAAAACAAAATACAAGTGTGCTTAGTTTTTGTTCAGGTTTGTCTCTTGTTTTGCTACTTAGCTCACGTATTGGTCTCTCTGCAGGATTATGTTAAGTTCTGGGAGAATTTTGGCAAACATATAAAGTTAGGCTGTATTGAAGATCGTGAGAACCATAAGCGCATTGCACCATTACTACGGTTTCTCTCATCGCAAAGTGAAGAAGACATGATCAGCTTGGATGAATATGTTGAAAATATGAAGCCTGATCAGAAAGATATTTATTTCATTGCCGCGGACAGTGTATCTAGTGCAAGGAGTGCACCTTTCTTGGAGAAACTTACTGAAAAAGATATTGAAGTATGATTCTCTGTTCTGCCTTGAATTTGTTTCTAATCAAGTAGTTTCTCTTGAACGAACATTAACATCTATTTTGTTGACGCAGGTTTTGTTTTTAGTGGATCCTATTGATGAGGTCGCAATCCAAAATCTGAAATCTTACAAGGAAAAGAATTTTGTTGACATCAGCAAAGAAGATCTAGATCTAGGTTAGTTTTCATATGTTGCATAGTTTGATATCTCCTGCTGTCCTTCCACTTGCGGTTGATACAGATTGACATTTCCAAACAATACCAATATAAGCTGGATTTTTCTTATGTGCCTTAAGAAGGCGATGCGAGTTGTGATTTAAACTATAGCATGCTAGAAATCCATTTAGTTTTACTTACCCACCATGCTTCTTGAATGGTGCAATCTTGTATGCTTTTTAAAATAACTGTTGATTATGGGTTTCCCTGTACCCTTGTTACTGAAATGGTGTAGGTGACAAAAACGAGGAGAAGGAAAAAGAACTGAAGCAGGAGTTTGGTCAGACTTGTGAATGGATAAAAAAACGTTTAGGTGATAAGGTTGCTAGTGTTCAAATTTCAAATCGTCTGAGTTCATCTCCTTGTGTTCTTGCTTCTGGGAAATTCGGTTGGTCTGCCAATATGGAGAGGTGAGGTTCTTCAACATACTGTCCGAGTAATAGAATTGTGTTATCACACATGTACATACATCTACATAAATATTTACCTGCGTATGGAGATGCCCAAATGCTTGATCTTTTGTTGTGCTGATGGTTTATTATCTCCGTGCAGACTGATGAAGTCCCAAACAGTTGGTGATACTTCTAGCTTGGATTTTATGAGAAGCAGGAGGGTTTTTGAAATTAATCCAGAACATCCAATCATCAAGACTTTAAGTGTATGGGTTTTTGGTGATTTATTGAAAATTGTTATGATGCTCTAAGTTTGTCCTTCAATTTTTAATGGGTGCTGTGAACATTTCAGACTGCATGCAAAGCTAGTCCGAATGATGAGGAAGCATTGAGGGCTATTGATCTTTTGTATGACACTGCGTTAATTTCCAGTGGTTTCACTGTGAGTATCTTATTCCTTGCTCTATATTTTCTCTGCCTAAAATATGAACTCTACTTTAAATTTGTTAGCAGCGGTAACGTTCAAAATGTAAGCAGAAGTTAATATTTTATGTTCAGACTTTTGGTGGCATACATGAACTTCGTGTCTAATGCTGTTCTGGGGTTTCCAGCAAAGTATGCGATACTTGTTTGTTTGGAACTTGGCTTATACACTGACAGCTGTGTCCGATCTATTGATTCTCGTCAACTTCAACTTTTTTATGTATGTGTATTCAGTATTCTATTTCTTGTTGCAGCCTGAGAGTCCAGCACAGCTTGGTGGGAAAATTTATGAGATGATGAATATGGCCCTTTTAGGCAAGTGGGGGACATCTTCCAACGAGTTTCAGCAGCATGTAAACCCAGCATCGGTTGTCCCAGAGACAATAGAGGCTGAAGTGGTCGAACCTGCTGAAGGTGGCGGTCAGAAATGATGAGGGATGGTAAGTGAGCTTTTTACACCACTGCTATCTGTATAAGTATATTGGCCTACTTTCTGTCATGGCCGTGGTGACTAATCAATCTGAATAAGACATTAATTGGTATATTTCTATTCCATGCAGAGAAACGACGTGGTGGATGCTAATCAATTTTGGAACCTCAGTCAGTAGCATATATCTGATTTATCTCTAAGATGCATTTTTTACTTGAGAGATGACGAGGATTAGTTTTAGTTCTGAGATGCAATAAGAAAGGTGCAAATACATAGCATGTCTCGGCACACCTTTGTATAATTTTGCAGCTTATGTGATTGGACCTAGTAGTAGTTCAGTGTCCCATTTGAGGAAATAACATATATTATGTAATGATCAATGTTACCAGGCTGTTGGATCAATTCCCATTATTTTGCACTTGGTGATGTCTATGGTACTTTACCACGTGTGCTATTAATTGTCCTGGATCACACCAAAATGTGTTAGTTTTTGTCTTTTTGAGCACGATGAATGGCACGATGAATGCGGGAAGGGAGATTGGGAATAGGACGCTATAAAATATTAAGGAACGATGAAGGAAAGAAGAGTAAATGAGTAAATGGTTGTTGGAGAAACGAAAAAAACAAGGCACATTAGGTTTTACAGTTCCAGGGCTAAGTTGGCTATCTTTATCCGTAATATTTTTTTTGGTTTCTATTGAGCTTCATAGTGGACCATAACAGGTTACATAATGAACCTTTGGGTAAGCTTTAGTTATTATTTGAGGACGAGTAGTAGAAAAGGATTAAAGTATACATTTCTCCATCTGGCATGGGGTTTTTTTTTTTTTTTTTTTTTTTAATGGATGAACAATGCATTAAAACAGAAGGAAAACAGGTACAAACATAGCAGCAAATCCTAACATGGAAAGTTGCGTACTGTTAAGCTACTAATTTGGTTGTATCTTGCATAGAAGTTCCAAGGGATCAATACTTTTGCGGTGAAAGATGATTCATCATATATATAGTATATTTAGATTCAATCAACATGTAAAGCTGCGTGCTATTATTATTTATACACTATTTCCTGATGCATTTTCTACACAATCTTACTATTACTGAAGATGTGAATGTCTGGAACCAAAAAATTAGGGAATATGTTTGAATTGAAAAGCTGGTACTTGTTACAGTTCAAGAAGCTAACAGGATCATGTATGCGTGCTTCTTTGAGGTATTCCGTATTCACAGTCTCTAAACGGGTTGGAAGATGTAAATTCTAGCATTATTTAATGAATATTCTCATACTTTGCATTGGAGAAGAATCCAAATTTTTTGAGGTATTAGTATTACTACTTTTATCTTTTCCAAAATTCCTTTTTTTTATTTTCTTAGAGAAACTCTACAGCAAATACGAGAAAATAAATCTTGTTCTTCTTGTCTTTTCTTATGTTTTCTGGAAATTTTTATATTTCAAGAAGGAAAATATGCAAATTTCACTTCTCTTATAAGCGTCTCAGGAGGAGTTGACAAGACAAACGGGATGGCTTATATATGTAGTGCATTTAGTCCATCTCTCGAGCATAAACTCGAATTGATTTTCAAATAAGGGACTTACTTAGTCTTAATCGATATGCAATTAACCTCCTCCATAGTTTCATAGCATGAGTCATAAGTTTTATTCAAAGACAGTTAGAGCAATAATGATGTCACCCTGTTCTTATATAGCAGTATAATTAGAGTACTCTTTTTTTTTTTTTCATATCTTGTTGAAGAGGCGTAACTTCAAAGGGTATTTTGTGTGGGATGATAACTTTTCATCTTTATTCTTTAACTTTTAAATCTTCATCTATGTCGTGTATATTCAAATCGTCCAACGACAACGTAAAGTTGCCAACATTTTAGGTGGAATTTTCATTGAATAAGTTATGGAGATGCTGTCTGCCTGTCTCCATCATTATTTGATCATGTTTTGGTGAAGGTGAACTACGACGGATTTGTCTGATGCTGCACATCAGACACTCTCAACTACGACTTTGTTCATTATCTTTAGTGCATTTTATAATGTCAAAGTCTACTTTTCTCGACTTATGTGCGTAATTCAGTATACATCCTACTTGACCTCTTTATTATTCATCTTTTTGTAAATTTCTCCTTAGACTCTACTGCAAGCAAACTGAACAAGTATCTTAATCTTTTTTCTTATTAGTGATGGGTATGATTTACGATTGACCCAATACATCGTTATTGGGCCGGCCCATAAGCGCATCGAATAGAGAGAATTCGATGCGCGCATCGAATCTACAGTATAATTCTTCTTCATTGGGCCAGCCCATTAGCGCATCGAATACCGCTGATTCGATGCGCGCATCGAACAAGGAGGATTCGATGCGTCTTTCTATATTGGATTGTGGGCTCCACGGGACGGGTTCTATAAATAGCCCGTCCCCCTTGTATTCTGTGCAACTTTTCGGGAAGCTAACCACCTCAGCACAGTCAGCATCGAATCGTCTCTCATTCGACACGCATCGGATCGAATCATTACTCGTTCGATACGTATTTAAATAGTGCTTTTCCATCCGACACGCCAAGACACGCATCGAATTCGACATACAAGTACGTATCGAATTCGATACCTTCAGGAATAACTTCGAACGATTGTTGATTATTCCACATCGAACGAAGACATTCGACACGTCAGTATCGAATACCTCAAATTCGATACGTTACATTAATATTGTAATTCATTTACCTAATAAGTTTGTAATAAGTGTTCCGGACCAAGCTAGCCCGTTAATAAAATTGGATAGCATTATTTTGATCTTATTTTGTAATCTTTACTGTGTTCTATTACCGTGACGAAATAAGACCAAAATAATTAGCTTTGTACCTCTCATATCTCGCATTGTCACGATTTTTCTTCAAAATCCATACAGTAATCACATCGTGTCTCCAGGAGTGGTACTTCGACCTTTGTTATTTATATTAACTCAATTGGTTGCTTTTGTTGTTCTGCTTCTTTTTACCCGCATCATGAAAAAAACTCTCTATTTTTAAGTTTTTACCTAAATTTTGAATGTTCAAGGACATCGAAATTTGACATACAATTGATTGGACCTAAGCATGGATTTTAGGGTTTTGACTTTTGAGAGTTGCCGGTAGAGAGTTTCACAGTAAGAAAAAAGACAAGTGAAAGTTGAATATGACATCAACGTCTTGGTCATGCTTCTTTTGATGATTTGGAAAAACATATTTCCTATAATACCATATTGCAATGAAAAAGATGTAGCAACTGTACATATTTAAAGGTAAAGACAATGGAAAAAGAAATCTACATATTAATATTGTGAGGTTCTGGCATCTTGGCAAATCTACATACAGATCAATCTGAAGCAGTTTTTTATTTAAAGGGTTTCACAGCTCCAGCTTCTAAATGCAAATTCACTTTTAAAAAAAGACTTGGTAGACACCATGTTTACCCATCCCCTGGTCATGGCTCACCCCAAGTCAAAGTTTTACATTAATTACACAGCATCTTTTTTTTTTTGACCAGTAATTATACAGCATCTTGGTGATATCATAAATTCAAATAAACAACACAACCCAAACCAAAAGTTTTAGCAAAAAAAAAAAAAATTATCAACTTTCGAATAACCATAATTAGCATCATATAATATTGGTAGCAAAGATCTATAAGACCCGCCGTTATGAGTTAAATAAACTACTTTACACTCTGCAGTATCCGAAGTATGATAAGAAACCATAATAGTAATAAATATTTGACCTTTAATCTAGGTAAAGTCTCAACTTTTGTTAGTCTGCCCTTTCAGAAATCTGCCAACACTGTTAAGACCAAGGACCTTGCTGCTGAAATCTTCATAACTATCAATAAACCTCCTCGAAACTTAAAATAGAATGCAAAGTACATAAAATCAACCGTAGTTCATTGGATTCATCAAGAACTACTAAGCGTTGTCCGATAAATACAAACAACCCACCATTCACCCGAAGGAAAAACGGGTTAGAACATCTCAATGTCCATATCATTTTTTTTCCTGTCAAGTAAACAAAACTCAGAAGAATCTGCAGCATTCTTCTCTGGCTCCACTCTGCTATGGTTCACAATAAGTTACACGTCACATTAAAATATTCTATTTCCCCTAGGATATCATCTAGCATGATCTCAACTAAATATAATTTACCATAAGGCAACAAAGTCAATACATGAAACCATAATCCACCAGCTCAATATTATGGCGAAGCTTTGGTTGTCACCATAATATGAAGCAGTTTCTCAAATCAAGATATATGCTCCATGACTGTTGAGCAGATAACTGGGCAAGACCCCAGGGTCATGTGATCAGCTTTACGGTACGTCACTCGAACCTTCCTTCGATCTGTGCTTTCTTTTTTTATTCCTGCATCAGCAAAGTACGATGTCATAAGTTAGTGGCTTATTGCGAGGAGTGAGAATACGCGAAGAGAAACACTATGAATGTCAGGAGTATGTAGACACAATGATTGGGTGGTCATGTGGAATAAGAAGTTTAAGCATAGTAAGTACTTGTCATGAGAACTTGGATCAAGACATGATTTAAGTTTCCTATCAATGTGCTTCACATCTTTGGAGATAGGGGTCTCAAGCTTGTTTATCTGCACAATCATCCAAAAGTATTTCAAACAAAAAAGAAGTCTTTTTCAGACGTATAATCATAAATGTATAGGATAAACATCTATGATAGTGTCCATCAAGGAAAAAACTGTTACCAGCGTATCAATGGCATTAAGGGAAAGGCCAAGTTCTGAAAGGGCATGAGAGGGATGCTGCCTAGATAGCATGCTTTTAAGGTATCTGCAAAAGGTTCAATCCAAAGTTACTCTTGGCAAGAAATAAAGTTTGATCAATGCATATATCTTCAATATTGGTGGCATTTGAACCTCTCGAAGTCGATTACTTCATGAACCTCGGATGCCCTGTGTAAAGCTGCCAGTGCCAGCTGCACACGCAACAGATGATTACCATACTATAGCTAAAAAGGTGATAAAAGGGATTGTGAATAGCAAGCAAAGCTAGTGTGCTACAAGAAACAGAATAAGAAAAAGAAAAAAAAAAAACAAGGACTGCCTCAAATGGCAGGAACCACCGTCCTGCAGCAATTCAAAGGCAACAAATTCTCATTCACAAATTGAAGGGCAAACTAAATCATACCAGGAAAGGTTAGGTAAAATATGGAAAGTTGCACTTAATTCAACGGTGGTTTTTACCACAAATACTTTTGGCTGAGGATTCTTCAATCACGGTTTTTACGCTAGCATCTTACTAGCTAGGAGGATGATGCAGAGCAGGAAACTATCAATCTTTATAGCACTTAAATTAGACATAGTTAAACCTCAAATATCCGCAACCACAATGTTCAATGAACGATTCAGGAAGTTACTTCCTCCACCAAGGACAATCACACAAACATCGCGGGAAGTTTTCAATAAAATATGAAACAGTTGTTACATGTTGGACCGAATTCGCCTCGGGAAACAAGGAACTCAGCAGCAATGCACACACGTCACAATAAGTGTTCAGTGTGAAAGACACCAACTTACATGCAGCATGATTATGTTGTTGGACATTCGTTTGAATCATATGCATTCTGTTAAACTTACAGAGAACATGATCTTTTTACAAGTCTCACCAACAATTTAACCAGATAATGCAGATATATCAATACCGATATGGAGAATTGAAAAATTGCGTATAAGAAATGGGTTAAACCAAAGGCAAAAAGGAAATGTAACGTCCAAATTGACATGGTACCTCACAAGCATCCCTCACAATTTTATATAAATAAATTTTTCCAGAACTTCTACGGGGAATATAAAAAATAAAGAAAATGTTTGAGAAATTATTTCAGTTACAAAAATTAAACAAGAAGAGCCCTCCAGTATACTTCATCTGAAGCCAAAGTACCTGCCCAGGTGGGAATAGTAGGGGAGCCTCTGTACGCATAATTTTGTCTACTTCCGCCTTCGCAGATTCGTGCAAACTCTACACCAAAGAAAGCCAAAATGAGCAAAATAGCTTATAGATGCCCTAGTAGTTCGTCTCACAAATGAGAAAACTCTACAACCTCAGATAATGGGAACCAGGTCACTGCATCCACCTAAGACGTGAAAAATGATATATTTATTGTAACCTGTCCTTATTGATCCTAGAAAGAATCTAATTTTTACTAAATATAAGGCCTAGACATGTTGTAGTGGCTGGAAGAAGGTCTTCGCGCTACACATGAATCATCTCAACACTCTGAAAAAGTAAATAAGAACACTGATGAACAGGGCACTCCTCGAATCATGCAAATCCATATCCTTGAATATCTCCTCCCTACGAAATCAAAAACTTCACGATGTCTCACTGAAAACAGGAGGATTTCAACGCCTTCTAAAAACTAAAACATAATATAGAGATTCAATGAGTTTTTTTGTTCCCTTTTCATATGAATACCATTTCACTCCGCAAATCGCAAAACGAAGTTTCTAATATATCTAAGTAACATTAGAAAAAGGGGAAAAAAACAAGTCAACGACCTGAAAAATCAACGGAACAGACACCATTTGTATTAAACCTCATTGTACTTAAGTATACCATATAATATGACCAGAATTATCACTTTGATCAAAGCGGGACAGAAATAATGTTATAAGAAGTCACTATGTCTGATAAAAAAATCGAGGAGTAGATGAAAGGACCTTTATCATATCGGATCCTCCCTCTTGTGCATCATAGAACTCCTGCAGAGTGAAGAATGATTATCAAATCTGCTGAATGTTATGAATATATATACTGACCACAAAAAGTAATAAACAAAACAAACGACAAATGTACTAGGAAACAATAGTACAAAGAAAACTTAATTATTTTACATGTACAGTTTCAATTAACAATACAGACTCAGTGAGAAATAACCTCTACATCAGTGATAAAGCCATCAAGCGCGCGATATGGTGCGTAAACAATGAGGTCAAATCCTAGGCTCTGCACCGCAAAACACATTAACACACCGGAATAGTGCAATAGATACAAGATATTATAGAAGTATTATATCCATGCCTGAAGAACTAGCATTTCATTAATTAGGATCATTGAATGATCCTGTTCAATCCCTTTGCCAAGCTCCTCGGCTGATACGTGGTTTTCTTCTGCCTTACAGGCAGCATATATACAAGTTAACCTGAAAGAAAGCTCAAGTTAGTCATGGTTGCTGTTGATGAACAACGAAACGACTCTTAGCCTGTTACCAGTGTCTTGAGAGCATAAAAAACCACACACAAAGCATATAATGCTATAAACTATTTTAAATTTGGCATGTCACTCCAAAGGAAAAAGTGTTTCTTCCACTCTGGTATTTCCTTTTTATAACCTTTACTAACGACTATCAGAAGTCCAAACGTAAAATTGTAGTAAAGAAGAAAGCATACATAATATTCTTTGGATGATGTTCCATCACGGACCATTGCAAATAAAACCTTTTAAAGTAAATAAGCGCAGTGGCCTGCATCAAACAAAAATGCAAGCTTAATCCCAATCACTTATAATATAATAATACTTCATACCAGGTGCAAGAAACATAATTACCTGAATCTTACGCGGGAACTTGAAAGCATCACAGACGTCTTGGATTTTAAACTCATAGAATGCTCTCAAAAGTTGTTCTTCTTCTATCTTGAGCGGCTTGGTGCGAGAATGCTTCTCAGCTTAAACACCACCAGCAAGATAGAGTATAAGGAAGTTATAAACCATTCTTTGAAAAAACAAACACATATGTTTTCTCTAAATAAGGACCTTACCACTATCTTTGACATTGTGTTGTTCAGCATAGGAGTAGGATCCATCAATATCTACATTCATCCGTGTTGACCCATACTTCCATTAAAAATCATCAGAGTCTTAGTATTATTATTACTCAACTCAGAATATTAATGGATGCAGAAAATATTATCACAACAATAACTCACCAAAAATACGGAATGATGCAAAGGAAAGAGTGAGTATATAAAGGCGGTCGGTACCTTTTCAAGAGCTTGCTTAGCGCGTTTGTTAGCATCCTTGTATTTTTCTTTCTGCAAAAAGCTGTAAAATATGATGTCCATGTCAAATGTAAGTTATACATACATACATACAATGGATATAGATATGTGAATTACAAGATCTTGAGGGGAGAATATCCATTTTGCTCGGTGGGTAGACGTCGTAAAATCCGCCATTGCTGTTGCAAACACAAAACAGAATAGCTTTCAAAGTTAAAAACTTTTTTCTTGAAAGGGTACACACACGGGTTGGGTTCTTCTTTAGACTAACAAATCCAACACTTTGCTCAAGTGGGGTGGATGTGTGTTGAATGGAATTATTTGCAATGGTGAAAACACATTCAACACTGCTCCAGCTATTTGTTGTAAATAAAAACAAGATATATATATATATATATATATATAAATAAAATTTCACTATGTAAATAGACCATGGAATAAAACCTGAAGCAGTAGAGGCTAGGGTTTGACAAACAAGGTAGTAATTTTTGATTGACACAGCCAGCCAGGTGATGCTTCACTTATTATGGAGTGGCCACCAGGTGTTCGACGGGAAGCTGCGACCAAAGTTTAATTACTGCGTGCTCCTCCTCCATGATGATTACTTTATTAATCATTTGGTGGGTTTGCACACATAAATAAATTCGCAATTTTTTTGACAAGTTTTTATAAACTCAGAAAAAAAAAATTGGTTTTATAACTTCTCAAAACGGCCCAAAATAAATAAAATAGTGGCCCAACTGAAATCTCCAAAAATTGAATATAATTAATTGAACAATTAGCTATAAAATAGTCTGCTAGTCATGCACTAGATCACATGAGGCGGATGCGGGTGCGAGTGTGAGTGCGGATGCGGGTGCACCAGTTCGCCAAATTTAAAAATATATGAATTTCAATACGCCTTAATGCGTTTATTAAAAATAATTAAATAATTAAATATTGCATATTGATATATAATTTCGTATATATTTGAGTATGTTTAATAACTACTCATGATAATTAATTTTATATAATATTTTTGATATTATTATGGTGGAAAAACAAAGGTATAAGTCTTAAATTACTTCGAATATTCTGTATTTATTTTATTTTCAACCTAGTTTTGTTCTCCATCTGCTTCGACTCTTCATTAATATCATTCATTTGTTTCGTTCTTTACAAATTTTCTACGATTATTCATTAAATTTGAATAAAGGAACTAAGAAATCTTAGTGCGAGAACTAAGAATTTATAATGCGTCTCAATGCGAAGCACGAGCACTAAATGCGTCAGTGCGAGACCGGTGCGCATAAAACTTTAACGATGTGAAGGATTATGTGACCTAAGTCATGCAAAGTGTGTGAGCTCTCTCTACTTGATTTGATCGAATTGCCTCAAACTTTAGACGAAAAATGCACCAAAAATTCCCTCCAAACTACAGCCTGCTCAATCTAACGCCATTCATGTTCAAATCCAAAACATTTCTGTCCACAAAATCAAAATTTGAATCGTTTTTGTTTCCCTCTAAAAATCTCCTATATATTACAACGATCACTACCATTATTTGCTTGTGCAGCTTCCATTGTGATTAAGATTAGTTCTATTTTCCAAGGTTTACACATTATATAATTTGTTAATATTGCACATTATGGAGCTATTTTAATTTATGTTTATTAATCTCCACTTATTGTTGTTCCAGGTACTAGAAAAATCAGTCATTTGCCTACATACAACTTTCAAAAGAGGTTAATTTTTAATCCTTTGTGAGTTTAAGAGTCTATTGTTCCTAAGTAATCTTTGTATGTGTTAATATGGTTGTGTGTGTTAAATTATGCTCACTACAATTTTTGGATTTGAACTATGCTTTAGCCACCTAATATAAAACTCGACAAACGGTTGGTGTTTATATCTTATAGTGTTCATGTATTTAAATGGCAATGTGTGTTTACTTATGAACTAATTTAACCTGAATCTATGTTGAAGGCACTGAATAGTCCATCCGAATAGTCCATCTAATGTTGTTTTGTGTTCATATATTAAACTTATTTGCTTATATTAGTGCCACTGTTTCATGTTTTTAGTATGTGCATACTCCAGTTCATGATGGTCTTTACGCGAATTGATCTATATTCTAGTTATGATGTTCATCCCTCAATTAATCCCTTGTTTGACGCTTTTGTGCATAACTTTGAATGTTGTGTATGTTTACATCAAATATTTAATATGTCACTCCCTCCATAGTTTATTAAAAGTACATTTTTTTGTGTCCATTGTGTTTATTATTGTAATCTTACGTGCTAATGTTTGCTACGTGAAACGCAATGCGTTCTGGATATATATTATATGTTAGATTCACACCTTCCCCCATTTTCAAATACATGTACGAAATTTCACTTGGACGATGTCGCATTAGTATGTCGGACGATTGTTGCTTCTTATTTATTGGTAATGTTGATTGAGGTTTAGATGGTTGCTCGCAATGGCGGTAGGCCTGGTAAGCTCCCAATTCGCTATAAGCACGCTAAGACGCAAGATGCATATTGGGGGTGAGGAAAACGAGAGTTTTTTTTCATTCGCCTGATCCACCAGGAGTTTGTGGCTGGTAAGCTGTTAGGAACCACATTCACCACTTCAACATGGAATAATCTGGCCAATTCAATGAAAGCAAACTGTCCGGTTAGGTTTGAGTACAACGTTGATCAGCTGAAGGGCAAGTACAACAGGCTCAAGGTCCTATGGAGGCACATTAAGATTGGAAGGGGGGAAACTGGTGTTGGCATCAATAACTTGACTGACGCTCTTAGTTTTGACAAAGAGCGTTGGGCACTATTCTACAAGGTAATTTGTCAATCATTCTCTCCTTGTTTGTATATTTCTGTGATCGGTATATTTTGAATGATTGATAATCCGTTTATTGGTGGGTGTTGTACAAGAAGATCACCAGGCCGCCGCTAATTGTAAGCGCGATTGTCCAGAATGAGAGCTGTTGGAAGAGATGTGCCACAACAGGGTTGCTACCAGTGACATGGCGCGCTTCGCCGGTCAGGGCGGTTCCGACCCTAAGGACGATATCACGCAACTTGGTGGCGTTGATTAGTTTGCAGCTGGAAGCTCAAATGGTGATCATGAGAAAATTCCTTCGGGTGGTGAATCTGCCGACTATACAGTAGGCACTCAACAATTTGAAGATTGCATCCCTGTAACGCCAAGCATGCTAAATACCCCTAACGCCCCTATTCCAACCCCTCTTACGGCTTATATGACGCCAGCAGGGTCTTAATACCAGGCGCGCTCCCAGGAAACGTTCCGATAACACTTCATTTAGAGGCTCTCAACTTGAGTTTGCTCTTAACTGCTGGAATCTGTCCAATCAGGCAAAAGCAACCAACATTACTCAGTCAACATCCAACCAGATTAATGATTGCACAGAAGCATTATACAAACTGGCCATAGAGTCGAAAGAATCTTTCTTCCAGGCCATCAAATGCTTGAAAGGACAAAGAGACCAGGATGTTTTTCATGAGCATGAAGGAAGAGGATCGTCGCGAATGGGTGGTGCGTCTAGTGCCGGAAGATGCTTCAGGCAACATGAATTTCAGATTTTAGCTATGATCTGCCTTCCCGCATGTTAGAGGCCCAAAACTTTGTGTTAAACTTTTTTGTTACATTGGTCCTCCTTGATTCCATCTTGGAATATTAATTTGTCTTTTCCTTTGTGTTGAATGCTACTTTCATATCGAACTATTTGTCATTTGCTAATTTGTTGGTTTGTCATCTTATATTGACAACCATTAATGTTAATGCAATTGAATTGTGCTACATCCTATGAATGCATCTTGTTTGTGTCCAAATTTTTATCCAGTGTTGTTGATTTGATCAGTTTATGGTGATGCCTTTAAATGATAATTACGCCTCTCTTGATTAGTAGTTCGTTACAATTTGCAGGAATGGATTCCTCCAGCGATAACACTGTGTCGTCCCATACCGACAAAAGCAATGATGATAAGGACGATGGACTTGACGATATCATGTTTGTCGGTTTGTGTTTGACCCCTGATTGGCTATATCCGAAGAGGCCTAGGAATAACTCAGAAATGACGGGGTCGAAGTGGTTGATGGAGCTACTGTTTGGTCATGACGATCGCTTCTTTGATGCTTTAAGGATGAATCGAGATACATTTTACACTCTGTACGATACGCTCAAGAACCATTTCGGCCTGATTGATTTGAGGAACACGCATGTCCAGTCCATGGAGGCACTTGTGATATTTATGTGGACTGTTGGGCTGAATCACAAATTTTGCGATTCGTGCGAGTGCTTCCAACACTCAACATAGATCGTTCACCGACACATGTGTAGGGTGATGAAGGCCATTTTAAACATGGTTGTGGACATGATTGTACCACCCGACTTCAACCGAGTTCCTAACTGCATTGCCAATGATGCACGCTTTTATCCGTACTTTAAGGTATGTTTAAACCAAAAACTCATTGGAATGACAATAATTGTGGTTTTTTTGACCATCTTGATAATATCGATTGTTGGTTCATGGCAAGATTGTGTTAGGGCAATCGACGGTACACATGTATCAGCACACGTGCCTATGCATCTTCACACTGCGTATCTCAACCGAAAGGGTTACTTGAGCCAGAACGTGGATGCCGTTTGTGATTTAGACATGGATTTTACTTTCGTTGGTGCCGGTTACGAAGGTTCGATGAACGACGCTAGGGCACTGCAGATGTCTATTGCCAGGGACCCTTCTTGGAAAAATCCATCGAGTAACAAGTATTATTTGGTTGATTCGGGCTTTTCGTTGTACAATTGTTACGTCACTCCGTTCACATCTGGTCAATACCATCTGCACGAGTTCCATGTAAACGAGCCGATCAAAATGAGAGAATTGTTTAACTACAAGCATTCTAGTCTTCGTAATGTGATTGAGTGTACTTTTAGTGTATTGAAGATGCGCTTCCCGATTCTAAAGATGATGCCAAACTACACTTTAAAACATCAGTCTGAGATTGTCTTGGTCTGCTGTACATTGCACAACTTCATTCAAAAGAATGGCGTTGACGATAACTTCTTGTTTGATTTCCACCCCGACGATGTGTATCACGCCAGTAGCCTAATATCGCGGAGTCGAATTAATAGCAATGCTCGCGAGGCACGCATTATGGATCAGAGGAGGGTTGAAATAACTCAGTCCATGTGGGACGACTTTCGCAACCAAAATGTTGTGATGTGATTTGAGATGATGTGCATGGTTTTGTCGCCGAACCGCAATATCTTGCCTATTTTGTCGTCGTTTTCATGGCATGTTGCTAATGTCCATATTTTGAATCTTGTGGCAAACATTTTGGATTTGGACTAATCCATGCTTATGTTGATGTTATCCTTTTATATATTTGAATGTTGTTTACTACAACTCTGTATGGCGAATCTACTTTTAGCTTTGCCCTTCCGATTCGGCAATCCTTACTAAAAGTGCAAAGTGTTCTGGATGCAATATTGAATGGATGTTGGGCCAACATCGCATCCAGAACAATTTGCGCAGCAAACTATTTTTATCTGCTTGGCGAAGACCGAACACAATATGAATGATGCTCTTGCATTTTGTTATTGGATAGTTATTGTAGTTAAAAGCAATTAAATCAGAATGAAACTCACAAAGATAGGTTTTGGAAAAATTCTACGTAATATTAGCTGGTATAAACTGGCCAAAAATCATGATTAGGTATACGATATGCAAGATGAATGTTGCTTTACTCTTTGGTTTGAATGTTATCCCAATGTTGCATATACTGTCTGTCCAACATTCAAAACAGTGACTTATAAGTTTGTTTAGGATTTTAAAATGTACGTTTTTAGCCCCACTTTGTTACTTTTCTCTTTTAGCAGCCAAGTCCCATAAACTTTTCCATTTTATAACTTATACCTCCAAAAATTTGACTTTTATCGCAATTAGGGCCCAATTTTTTATTTTTTTTACAATTAAGACCCAAACATAATTCTTTATCTTTTGTGACACTTTTTTGGTTAACTCAAAGTTTTATTTCCTTTACCACATATAATGTGTTTCTTTTAAGAGTAACGAATTACTTAATGAATGTATTTGTGGTTAGGTTTCTCGGTTGTTTACGATTTTTAATTAAGGGGGCGATTCAACTATCTCTATAATTCACCAATATTTTTTTTTGCCCTCTGATAAATATTAAATAGGCATACTAATTTTTATTGTTACTGAAGGACATAAGCAAATCCCGAAAACCTATCCACATACACACCATTGTTAACAGGTTGGATATTTTAACCAGATTAACGAGATTATAAGGGTTAAAATGCCCTGTCCGAAGGTTCAGAAGCTTGCTTATGACGAACACATCCCTCTTTTTATTCACTGAACTTTGCTCTGAGTCTAACTTGCTTGTATGTGTTTCTGTGTGTATTTTAGCCCCTTCCCCCCTTTTTTCAACAATGGGGATACCCCTTTTATACAGGTTTTTAGGGACATGTGTCGTTGTGCATGTGCTTAATAAAAATACAGGTGTCAAAGTATGTGTGAGAAGATAAGATACACTTTATCTTTTAGGATATTTGTCTACTAGGCGCTGATTGGGACAAATTCTATCTGTTCTGATGACTTTAGGGAGCTCCGATGGATTGGCTTCTTTAGGTTCTTCTCTCCGATGGGATAGATCTTTTGGGAAGACTTTATAAAGGTGGCTAGAGATTCATCCGATATCATTATAGTTCCGATATGGGTCTATTCTTGCGTTGTCCTCTTCGTGATATGTACTCCGATAGGTGGATGAGTCTGATAGGTCGTGGATGTATACTTTATTCCTTGTGATGTGGGCTCTGATGGCTTCTTAACTTTAATAGGGCAATGTTCTTGCGTTTTGGGTCTTCATGATGTGTGTTCCGATGGTTTTTGGACTTCAATAGGGCACTGTCCTCGTGCTTTGGCCTTCAGGATATGTGCTCCGATGGTTTTTAGACTTTGGAGTGTTCAGTGAGGGGATGTTCTCGCATTTTGGGGGACTCAGGGTCCTCGTTATGGTCCCTCTTGGCGCATTGATGAATATCGGAGTCTGGCGGGTCCATCGGGGTTTACTCTTTTTTTCGATGCCGCCCGGATATCTTATCTTTATTCATCATAACTTTCCAAGGGATGTTTAAGTGCCTTTTCGGTTGTCACTTCTTACCACTTTGGGTTTTTACAAATAGAAAATTAGAAGCATAAGGAAAGAGGATTCAAAAGTATAAATCGGAATATGAAGACAAGGAGAAGTTCCTATCAAGGCGCAACACGATATGTAAACTAGATGGCGATAAAGGATTTGTCTAAGAGATTTGCAATATCTCAAAATAAGGAAAACAAAGGGAGTTGACAAAATCACGAGTCCTAATTGAAGGAAAAGAGTAACAAATGATCGCCATTGTTGAGCAAATTGAAGAACATAGAGAAAATGATTGCATATTTTAAAACTTATAGAAGAAGAATGTTACAATTTCTAACTGACTAAATTTAGAGAGGAGCATGTGTGTGTGTTTATATACAAGTGTTAATGGTGATATACTAAGCTCCTAATCCTAATTACATGAGGAAAAGAAACGTTAGCTTTAAACTAAACACTAATGGCTAAAACTTATCAAAATTAGAAATTAGTTTAAATAACTAATATTTGAATTATTACTATAAATGGAAAGAATTAAAACATAGTTTAATTAAGCTCTAATATACCCCCCCCCCCCCCCCCCCCCCCCCCGCCCGCCCTCTCAAGTGTGGCGTGGATCTTGGATGACATAAGCCCGAAAAGAACCCAGAGACAGTGGGTTTGTAAGTATATCGACAACTTGATGAGAGTTGTCAATGTAAGTGATTTTTAAAAATCCTTGATGCACCTTTTTCCGCACAAAATGACAATCGATTTGAATGTGTTTTGTACGCTCGTTGGTGAACATGGTTTTTTCAATGCAATATGCCCCTTTGTTGTCAGTGAATAGGAAAGGAGGTCTAGTTTGTTGGACATGAAGATCAACGAGCAGTTGGTGAAGCCAGACCAGTTCACATGTTGTGGTTGCAACAACCCTGTATTCTGCTTCAGTGGAGGACCTGCTTACTGTTTGTTATTTCTTGGCTTTCTAGGAAATCAATGAATCCCCTAAGTAGATAGCATAACTTGTGATGCTTCTCCTGGTTTTAGGATCACTAGCCCAAATCACTGTCACAAAAAGATTTTAATGCCTAGTTTGTTTCTCCGAAAAATGAGGGGAAAGGAAAATAAGAGAAAACAAGGTTTTCCAGAAAATTTCTTGCGGAAAATATTTTTTCTTTCATTTTCCAGGCATTTGGCTCACACAGATTTTCTCGGAAAAACTATTATTATGTATAAAGATTTTTTCTCTCTTTTCCAAAGATTTCCTAGATTTTCCATAGATCTCCTTTCTTTTCCAAGAAAATCTCAAATTGCCAAACAGCAGGAAAAAAAATTTTCTTTTATTTTTTTCCTTTTTCTCTATTTTCTGGAGAAACAAACGAGGCCTAAGTGAGGTTCTAATTTTGCTGAATAAAAGATACCTTTACCTAGAAAGGATTTGATGTATCTGAGAACCTTGTGTGCAACAGCTAGGTGGGAGACTGTGGGAGCAGACATGAATTGAGTTAAGCACTGAATGTTGTAATTCAAGTCAGGCTTTGAGATGGTTAGGTATAACAGTTTCCCAACAAATCTTCTGTACAGAGAGGGATCTTCTAAATGAGGTGAATCTTTGCTCCTTAGCCTTGGGGATTGATCCATGGATGTTGTTGTTGGCTTGTAGCCTAATTATCCAGAGTAGTGAGTATATATCCAAGGCATACTTTCTCTGGCAAAGAATGATTCATTCTTTGCGTATTGCAATTTTAATGCTAAGGATGTACTTGAGTTTCCCAAATTCTTAATGGTGAATTGTTGGTCCAGGTGAAGTTTGATGGCTTGTATTTCATTGAGATCATCACCAACTAAGATAACATCATCTACATAGACACGTAGCACTGTTATCTTGCCATTAGTTTTTTGACAAACAAAGAGGAATCAGATAATCCATAAGATAATAGACATGAAGTGAGCTTATGAAACCAATGCCTTGAGGCTTGTTTCAGACCATACAAGTTTTTTTTTAAGAGGTAGACTCTAGTGTCAGTCTTGGATAGATAACCATGAGGTGCTTTCATATAAATTTCCTCATTTAAATCACCATGGAGGAATGCATTGTTAACATCTAATTGATGAAGATGCCAATTGAATGATGCATCCAATGCTAGAATGGTTCTAACAGTTGTAAACTTAGCCACGTGAGAGAATGTAACAAAGTAATCTAAACATTTCTCCTGAGTGTAGCCTTGGGCTACTAGCCTAGCTTTATACCCATCAGACTTGTACTTAACCTTATAGACCCATTTACATACTATAAGATTATGATTATGAGGTAATGCAGTAAGTTTCCATGTACTAGTCTTTTCCCGAGACTCTAGTTTCTTTTGCAAAGTTGATCTCCATTCAAAACTTCTGTTTGCTTGAGTAAACGATTTAGGCTCTGTGATTTGAGATATCGATGCAATGAATGCTTTGTGAGGTGTAGTGAGTTTGTAAGTGGAGAGATAGTTTTCTATGGGATATTGTTTCCATTGTGTGACAATGATGCAGTTGGCTTTATGTAAAGCCTTGGGTAAGCTGTAATTGAATAATGCAAGGTAAGAGGGAGGTGCAGTAGTTTTAGTTGATTTTCTAATCTGAGGGAAAAAGTTACATGTGCCATTACCTAAGTTGTCAGACTGATCAGATAGAATAGACTTTTGAAATATAGAGTTCTAAGGTTGATTGGTCTGCTGAGGAGCTGGAGTTTTAGGAAATGTAGGAATGATGACATCTTGACTATTATGAGAGACAACATGAGATGTGCAGTAATGTCATCCTCTTGTGAAGACTCATGACCTACAAAAGTGTTAGTGGAATCTTTTTTTGCAACGGAAATGTTAGTATCATCTCAAAAAATGGAGTTATGTTTGCATATGGGCAATATATTTGGACCAGATGGAGTTGTTTCTTGAAAGAGAAAAACATGTTCATAGAACACAACATTTCTAGATGCTAAAAACTTTTTGGTGTTAATATCCAACGATATATACCCTTTTGTACCTTTGGAATAGTGAATCGAAAACCTGTGTGAATGATACCATGAAGAAATCACAAGTGCGAAATGAAGGAAACGAGTAACACATATCGCCATTGTTGAGTGAATTGAAGAACATAAAAAATGATTGAATATTATAAAAATCGAAGAAGAAGAATGTTACAAATTCTAACTGACTGAGAGGAGTGTGTGTTTATATACATGTGTTATTAATGGTGATAAACTTAGCTCATAATCCTAATTACAAGAGGAAAAGATAGATTAACTTAAAACTAAACACTAACGGCTAAAACTCACTAGAATATGAAATTAGATTAAGGGATAAAAGCATCAATCCCTCTGAACTCTGCATGTTTTTGCGACTTGCATTCTAAATAAATTTAATAAGTGTTTTGCCCCCTAAAATATGCTCGTCTGTTCGATTTGCCCCTTCAGTGGATTTTCGGCCATTTTAGGCCAGAATATTCCCCCTCCTACCCGACTCATATGTGTTATACTAGACGTATTATGCTAGTTAATGACAAAATATCGGGGAAAAAATACCTCGAACGGGGTATTCTGGCAAAAAATGGTCGGAAATGCGATTTGTCGATTCATGTATTTTCGACCATTTTTGGCTGGAATATTCCCCCTACCTGGCTCATATGTGTTGTACTAGATGTATTTTGGTAGTTGATGACTAAAAGTAGGCGAAAAACACCTCGAACGGGGAATATTCTGGCAAAAAATGACTAGGAATCCACTGAAGGGGCAAATCGAACAAACGTGCAGTTCGACAATAGCGGATTCCCTGTGATAACGGGATGCGCCCCTACCCATGAAAAAAATATCCCCTGTGATAACGGGATCGATTCTAAACATTTCAACGGTAGCGAGTTCCCTGTGATAACGAGATGCGCCCCTACCCACAAGAAAAATATCCCCTGTGATAACGGGGTCGACAAGAAACAGTTCAACGGTAGTGGGTTCCCTGTGATAACGGAATGCGCCCCTACCCACGAGTAAAATATCCCCTGTGATAACGGGGTCGACCATAAACATTTCAACGGTAGCGGGTTCCTTGTGATAACAGGATGCGCCCCTACCCACAAGAAAAATATCCCCTGTGATAACGGGGTCGATCCAAGAAAAAATCCCCTGTGATAACGGGGTTGATCCAACAAAAAAAATCCCCTGTGATAACGAGGTTGATCCAACAAAAAAAATTCCCTGTGATAACGGGGTCGATCCAAGAAAACATTCCCTTTGATAACGGGGCCGATCCAAGAAAAAATCCCTTGTGATAACGGGGCCGATCCAAGAAAAAATCCCCTGTGATAACGGGACCGATCCAAGAAAAAATCCCCTGTGATAATGGGGCCGATCCAAGAAAAAATCCCCTGTGATAACGGGGCCGATCCAAGAAAAAATTCCCTGTGATAACGGGGCCGATCTAAGAAAAAATCCCCTGTGATAACGGAGTCGATCCAAGAAAAAATTCCCTGTGATAACGGGGCCGATCCAAGAAAAAATCCCCTGTGATAACGGGGTCGATCCAAGAAAACATTTCCTGGGATAACGGGGCCGATCCAAGAATAAAATCCCCTGTGATAACGGGGCTGATCCAAGAAAAAATCCCTTGTGATAACGGGGCCGATCCAAGAAAAAATCCCCTGTGATAACGGGGTCGATCCAAGAAAAAATCCCTTGTGATAACGGGGTCGATCCAAGAAAAAATCCCCTGTGATAACGAGGTCCATCCTAAACATTTAAATGGTACCGGGTTCCCTGTGATAACGGGATGGGCTCCTACCCACAAGAAAAAGATACCCTGTGGTAACGGGGTCGATCCTAAACACACGAGCGGTGGCAGATTACCCATGTTTCTACCAACGCCGAGGAAATTCTAATCATTCCTTGTTGACAACAAGCAGATTAAAGAAATCTCATCAAATACGAGAACGAAATGAATGCAGGGTCAGATATCGAAATACTGCATACTCTATCATCATGACAATAAAAAATCAACAAGTTATCAGACAACAAGGCCACGAAGAGTCACGGATTATGAAGATAACAGAGAAATAAATATTCAGTTACAGAACCACGAATTGGAGATAGTCCGGAAAGGGATAAATTTAAGTTACAATAAAGGCAGCAAACAGCTACTCCCACAGGAACCCTTCAGTCTTCTTCTCAATGACCTTAGAAAACACGTCAGGGTCGGCCGCACCCTCCTTCACCTCGTCTAGTCCACCAATCGCCAGGTCGTTATGATCGTGCCTTGGGTTCAACCCACTCAATTTGAGGGAGTCCTTGAAACCGTCATTTTTCAATACCTGCCCTACGCAAGCATGAAATACTGCCTCCCGAACCTTCAAAACTAAGTCTCGGAAGCTCGAGCTTTCCATAAACTTCTCCGCTCCAACCCGGAGGAGGTCAGGACGACGTTCCTACAAATTGAACTCTATTAAATACATGACGAAAAAATAGAAGCAGATATCGTAAACAAGATACATACCAAGTCCAAGAGAGCTAATTTGGCAGTGGAGAACTGCAACGAGAGACGTTCATTAGCAGCCTTCACCGCCACCACCTCAGCCTTCAGTTTCTCCAGCTCCTTGTTGGCCGCAAGTTCACGCGCCTTTCCTTGGTCGATCTCAGTCACTAATGTTTTGAAGTTGCCCTTCAACAAATCATACTCCTCCCGGAGCTTACGACATGTCTTCATGGCATCCTCTTTCTCAGCCTCCAACTTCTCTAACACCATGGGGTTGAACTCCCCCATCCTCAAGATATCAGCCTCGAGCTCAGCAGCGACAACGTCAGGGTCACCCTTGGACTCGCGCATTGTCTTCAGACACGAAACCGCCAGCTTTGCCATCTGCGCAATACAATCAGTAACGTTATGTTAAACAGTCAAATGAAATCAATCAAAGTCATGCTAAGATACGTACACTCTGAAACATATGAGTGCTGCGGCGTATATTCTGGGCCCGCTCGAATTCTGTAAGCACCCGCACATTTGCTGGAGGAGGAAAAGCCTGCATCATTCCCCGTACAACATCTGCTTCAGGGAATTCTACTCGCTTGGAGGAATTGAATGCACCCACCTTCTTGGGGCCCGAACTCGAGGACGATTGGACATTGGGGACAGTCCCGTCACGAGACCTTTTACTACCCGATACCCTAGCCGGGTCAACGACAGGCTTCCGAATCGGGATTCCAGGAAAGATAGGGGTAAAGCCCCCCAATATCGAGGGCTCATGCAGTGTCCCTTTATCCTTGTCGGTCGTACCTGAAACAAGCGCTTTTCCCATGCCGCTAATAGGGTTCGGGCTTGAAGAGCCCGACACAACAATAAAGGGCGCATCCACTAAATCACCTAAGTTGACATGGGTATTCGATCCCGAACCACCAACGTTCTCGGTCAAAGGAATGTTGGCCTCTGACTCAGAACAGGGGCCTCCCGCATATTCAACTCCCGATACCTCTGCCATAACCTCACTAGCTACTTTATTCAGATCAAAGTTAGATGCAAACCCTGTTTCAGGTGCCACTGCAACTGCTGCCATCTCAGCCAATGCAGCTTTCTGAGTATCACGGTCGGCTTGAAGTTTACTCATCAATTGTCTGAAACCCATTCTCACGGAATATCAGCAGGAGAAAATAATAATAAATCAAGTACAACAGCGAGATCGAAATACACGTCGGGGAATATATCGAATATGATTACCGATACAAATACCGATGTAGTTACGCTAACGACAGAGAAGACACAGAAAACTATGACCTTCAAAGTCTCTTACAAGCCCTACTTATAGACAGAAGCTTCAACTACATCGAAAGATAATTTCGACATCATATCGGATATGCATCTCGATGTGATATCGACGATGAAACCCGATATCCTATCGTATTACGCAAAAAAGCCTCGAAAATATAACAATCTGGGACATTCGAGGAGGACAGACGTAACACGATAAGGGAAACAGTTAAAGTGACGAAGGGCATAGAAGCCGGGAGAAGAAACGAAAACCGTGGAGCTACAGCAGTTGGATACCAACGGCCGTTGACTCCCTTCTGTTTTGAAATCGAGAAGGAGGTGTTGTGCAGAGGAGACAAGATTCCAACCATAAAACCATATGATGGGAAGAGTGACCCAAGGGATCACATCCATGCCGTGGAGAGTCTCTTGAACCTACAAGATTTTTCCGAGGGTATTAAGGCAAAATAATGGCAACAACACTGATAGGAGCAGCATTAGACTGGTTTAACAGAATCGAAGCGGGATCGATTTCTAGCTTCGAGCAGATGAAGGAGAGGTTGGAGAACCACTTTTCCAGTCAGAAGCAAATGAAGACAAGCATGTACCATCTGGAAGCGTTGAAACAGAAAGAGAGGGAAACTCTCGATGAGTTCATGAACAGATTCAATGAGGATCTACTGAAGGTGGAAAACCCCTACGGGGGACAAGTGTTGCAGACCCTATTCAGGGCAACGACACACAACAGATTTGCCAAAGAGTTGATCAAGCTCACAGAACCTACCATCAATCGGATAAACGAGTTGGCACATACTATGATTTACGAAGACGCGATGATGGCAGCTAAATTTAGACCCCAAGAATCCAGCCGGAAAAGGGGTAGAGAGGTATGGAACAAGAGCAGGGGAGGAAGAGACAGGTCGCCAAAGAGATATACCCCCTCAATCAGGACATTCACACTATCTTGGCCGTCGCGCAAAGCAGGAATCGACTAAGTGCGCCTCGGAAAATCAAGGAGACGAATTTCACCAAGAAATCTAGGCGCTACTGTGAGTACCACCGCCAAAAAGGCCATGACACGAAGGACTGCTATGACCTGAAGGATGAGATCGAGAGATTGATTAAGGACGGGAGGTTAATAGAGTTCGTTAAGGCGAGCGGGAAGTATGCTGAATCAAGAGAGCAATTCCAATCCCCAAGAAGGGAGGGCCTTAAGGCAATTGAGAGTGGACAAGGACGCAATACGATAAATTCGAGGGGGGTGATTAATGTGATAAGCGGTGGGACCGCGGGAGCAGATTCCACCAACCAGAGGAAGAAGATAACTCATGGATTGAACGAGGACCGATTCTTCGGATTCACGACGTTGATTGGGGAGCTTTCAGATGAGGTTATCGCATTTTCCGGCAGGGACCTCTTGGATCTCAGCCCCGAAGCTATCCAGGCAGGCGAGCTCGACTGCCCCTTGGTTGTTCAGCTTGATATCGCTAACTACGCTGTACACAAGGTACTTATAAACAATGGTAGTTCCACCAATGTTATATTTGCGCATGCTTTGGAGAAGATGGCACTCGGCCACCACGTAGTTGAACAGGTCCGTACGCCACTGGTAGGATTTGGTGGAGCAGAGACAATTCCCCTAGGGAAAGTGAACCTTCCCACATCATTTGGACAAGAACCGCACATGCGAACTATTCATGTTCAATACACAATCGTGGACCAACCATTTGCATACAATGTCATAATTGGCAGGCCGACCCTGAACGCGATAAGAGCGGTGGTATCCACATTCCATCAGAAGATGAAATTCCCAGCAGGAGGAGGGGTCGGAGAAGTGGTCGCTAACCAGGAGGAGGCTTGATTCTGTTACATCACTTCTTTTACGTTGCCGAGAATTAGAGAAGCGGAGGAAGAAGCAATCGGGCCAAATCAGGATCAGCAAGCTATGGAGTGATCACCATGAGGAACAACAGGACAATATTTTAGATTTTAGTAATTTTTAAATTACGCTTGAACATTTGAAACATTGCCCCATCGCGGGTTAGTTTGTAAACCTAAAACAGGGGGAACTACGCCGGTCTGATTCCCCATTCAACGGGATACGTAGGCGGGTTAGGTTTACCTAGCCCTCGACCGTTATCTCTTATTTTGCCCCTTCGTGGGTCGGCATGTAACTTAAAACAGGGCGAACTACGCCGGTCTGATTCCCCATTCAACGGGATACGTAGGCGGGTTAGGTTTACCTAGCCTTCGACCGTTATCCGTCATTACCTTTTTATTTGTTGCTTTGTGCTTCTACCCTCTCTTCACTTCCGGCTCCTGTCCAACAGCCTCTTCTCGCGTTGTCCCTTCGACCCCCTTCCGGGATCTCCTCTCCGTCCCGCTCTTGCCTTGTCCTTCATCCCACCATGTATGGCAACAAAGTCTCCATTGTAGTGTCTAGCGCCGCTTTCACAGAAGCATTGATCTGCGTTAACATATCCGAGGTTATGGCGGCGGGGGGAATGGCGCTCCGTCCTGCGGCCCTCACCCCCTTTGAGCCGGGAGGATCCGTGTTTGGCACCTCGGTCAATGGAACATCTGCCGTGGGGTTCTCAGTGGTCGGGCCCTCAGCCGCGGGTTCCATCGTATTTGGTGCGGCGAAGGTTGGACCTGCGTTCGTGGCTTGCAGCGGCCTCCCGGGCCCGCTCCGTTAAATTTGGATCGGGTCCTCCTTCCTTGCATCTTGGCGTCCTTGTCCGTGAAATGGTGTTCCCACAGACGGTGTCACTGATTTGACAATAGATCGTATTATATATATATGCGTGTCGGTTACAAGTGAATGGTCTAGTAATACAACATGTCTATTTCAAATCAGGCCTACACTATGTATCTCGCGTAGACTTGGTCTGGAACACCTCGAACTAACGTCTCGATGCTTGGATGGCAGCGGGATATCGGTGACTAGATCGGATGTATGTCGGTGATTGTCTTCGACATGATATCGAGGATGCCCCCGACGTAATATCGGTGATTAGATCGGATGTATGTCGGTGATTGTCTTCGACATGATATCGAGGATGCCCCCGACGTGATATTAGTGATGTGGTGGTGTGACGTATCAAAGGTACACAAGGTAATCCCGATATCGAATGCGATATCAAGAGTGAGATTGGGGATGTATTTCAATGTGATGCGTGGTAGCTGAGGGATAATAATTGCTTGTTTTGGGATCTGGGCGTAGTGTATTTATAGACCTCGGGATCCGGGGACCACAGTACCATATCGGTGGTAATCACCGATATTATATCAAAAGTGATCCCCGATATGATTAAATATGGGCCTGGTTTGGGCCATGCCCCATATGCGGGAAATGCCCATATCAAAATCTCTTGGATTATTTGCTCTTGTCTCGTGTATGTCTTGATGTACTTCACACCTATATATAGGTTCTTGACTTGATCTTCAAGGTGTGTTGCACACGGTTTGGTAACTCTTCCAATTTCCTTGTCGGACTCCTCATCCTTGTTCTCGGCGTTCTTCTTGAATAATAGTTCCATCGTTAGTGAACTAACTTAAGAAAGACTCCTTCTTCAAATCAGAACTCAACTTGGAAGTTTCCTAGTTGCACTCGAACTCTTCCTTCCTTATTTGTTAAACGGCTAGCTTTAATTAAGGAAACTTTTCTTTATGGAAACTTCGAGTGATCAAGCTATGCCAAGTTTGTTTCCTGAATAATAACCAAAGATAATCACAAATATGGAACTAAATTAGTCGAGTGAATAAGGCAAAACAATAGATAAAGATATTCACAACAAGATTGTAAAACAGATCCTGTCAGTCAATGTTATTCTAACATTGACATTCTAACATTGTCAGAATACTTTCACTTTCAGAGACAAAAAGCAAACGATGATATGATGAATTAAGGTAACTGAAAATTTATGACGGGATAATTAAGATGCTACCAATATACACTTTTCGTTCGTCTCGTAAGTATCGATGTTTCTTTTTCCCACATAAATCTACATCTTTCAAAATGATACCATTAGTTTTAGAAACTTCCCTTTTTGCTACCCATATATGCTTGCATGTAAATTTGTAAACTCAATAGGAATATAGGCAAAAAAAATGTACAAACCACTTAAGGAAATAATTATCCTATAGCATAAACATGATTATCAACATATATAAAAGAAAAGTAATATATCATCTTCAAAAGTTGCCAACCTAATTACTTAGTTATTTTTGTAAATATGCAAAATGTTTTAAATAGTGTAATAAGCACCACTTAAATACGACAAAAAATAATTACCAAAGGATCGCAACAAAATTGAATTTATAACTGCGAAATGAATAACGCAAATGGTTTGCGCAAATATAAAGCAAAAGAGTATCGAACACCGTTGTAGAATGATAATGTCAGAACATGTACCACGTCATCAACGTCGTTGTTATTATTGAAACTAACAACGTCGATCTCATGCAAACAGTAAATTAGTGTTTCAATAGAAGCGAGTTGCAAAATACTCTCAATCATGCTTAGATTAAGTTGAATTTATGTTAAATAAAATTTTCATCTTCACCCTCAAAATCACATTACTTATTAATGCTATTTATTTGTTTATATGTACGTCATTTACCAATACCAAGGACAAAATTGTAAAGTTTTTAAAATATAGGGCAAGAACATGTTTTTTATATTCGTAGTGCACATGAGTTGCAATTTCTTTCAAAACAAGTTTATTGCCCGTGGTTATAAATATCAAGTAAATCACACCATGCTACTCACTCAGATTTTGTTCAAGTCTCTCCTACAAAATTATACAACCATTTCCGTCTAGATAAAAATTTCCCATCATCATATCATGGCCAACATATTGATCGAAGGTAAGTACATTTACAAAATAAGTGTGGAGAATCCATCAGCGGAAACTTCGAGAACCATTTTCGAAATAGTGCAAAATCCGAATGGGCCACAAATGCAACCGGGCACATTTTCGGAGTTTTACGACAAAACTTCGTCCAAGTATGCATGGCTTATGACAGGATGGGTGGCCGAACATCGTACTGTCTTGACAGGTCGTCTCTACGTGATAATGTTTACTTTTTATCTAATTAATATTTCATTTTTAGTCATATATCTTGCATTGTCATATATTTATGATCAAGTTTTGATATTTTGGAATGACTAACACTTTTTTTTTGGTAGTACTACTATGATCCATCCGGACGACTGTATAACCAGAAGTACAAGGTTCTTGAAGAGTTCAACAAACGCAGTTATATTGTGATTGATGAGTGAATGGTGTAATGATAAGTTAAAACTATTGTATGAGATAATTCCTTTTCGGTTAATGGGATTAAATGGAAGTAATTCGGAAAAAGAAAAATGGTGGAACCAATAAATATTTACGTTGTCGCAATTGGCGTTCTTTTTATTTATAATTTGACTATAAGTAACACAGTTAAAGTGATATATAGCTTTTTGAAAGCATTAACTCTTACTAACAAATGTAGTTAACCATGTCTAGCATTTCAATCCGCCCAAATTTAGTTGGTGTTGGTGAAACATGTGTTGAATTGGTGCAGGAAATAGTTAAATTTGACATGTGTTGGATTCCACTTAATTTTATATGTGTTTTACTGAGTTAATTTATATGTTCTAGAATATTCTACTAATAAATCAATGGATTGATCAACTTATCAATCATTTCAGATCACTTACAAATAAATTGATGATCCCAGGCTTTGCTAGATATGCATTTATTTATCAGCCCTTTAACTAATTACAACTCAATTGACCAAAACTAAAGCGCGGCGATATAAAAGCCGAGACATTAGACTAACTACAAAAATGAGATGAATTTTGTAAAATAATCTTTTTTTTTGGACGAATTATCAAAAATGCCCGCTAACTTTTGCCTTTAATCCTAAATGCCCGTTATTTCCAAACCTGCTGAAAATGGCCGTTAAGTTTTAAATTTTCTAACAAAAATGCCCGATTTTAAAAATTTGGACTTTTTATCCGACGTGGCATCCGAATCAAAGAGACGCACTGCTGAATCAAAAAGTCGCGTTTTAAAATTTGGGCATTTTTGGTAGAATTTTAAAAGATACAGAGCATTTTTAGCATTATTTTTCAGACAAAATAAGTTTTTTTGTGCTTATTTTTCATTTCGGGCATTTTTAGTAGAAATTTTAAAAGATACAGGGCATTTTTAACATGTTGGGAAACAACGGACATTTAGGATTAAAGGCAAAAGTTAGCGGGCATTTTTGATAATTCGTCCTTTTTTTTCAATTAGAATTTTGTATAGTAATCTTTTATCTATATAAATATCCTAGGAAAAATCAGCCCGTGCGCGATTAAATAAATCATGAACACATGAAAAGCGCACACTGTATTTTTGTATCTCACATATTTCGTATACTAATTTTCATTATCTAACCACTACAATCATGGCTGCAGATTTCGGTCTAAACTCTGGTTTTGCACTATTTAATATTGTAATTATTTTGACAATAAGCGGGCTCCAATTGATTACTATGTGAGGTGCCCCAATGGTTAAAAGTGTTATTCTAATTTGAACGATAACCAATACAAAATAAATGATTTATTTTATTACGGGGCCTCCAGTAATTAACTTACTCTACGATATGCGGGTTCTAGCGATAAATGTGAGTGTGTGTATCTAAAGCATTATTTTCTAATTCGTTTTATATGAGGTGGGTCCAAATGTACTCAAGCTATTAGTAAGAGGATCCCCAAACTACTAATTATTAATTCGTTTTATGTTAGGTGGACCCTAATTAATTAATATATAATGGCACAAAAGGTACTTATTCTTGCAAAACAAAGCAAAAAATATCGTGATTAGTCGAATTTATGCGAAAAAATCGAAACAGTGAAAGATGGGTGATGAAAACGTCTATTTTATTGCATTGTTAATTTAATTGACATATTATGCGGGCTCCAATGAATAATCTTATTCTATGGTACGCGAGTCCAAGCAACTAATGTGCGCGGGGTCCTCAAACTGTTAATTACTAATTCATTTAGGTGGGTCCCAATGTTCAATGCGTGCGGTCCCTAGCTATCACTACGCATTGCCCCAAACTATTAATCACTAATTTATATTATATTAGGTAGACCACGCTCGATTAATATGAGAGGGACGACGAGGTGCTTAGTACTGCAAAGAAAAATAAACGAGACCAGTAAGTTAAATAACAAAAAATTTTGGGGCAAAGATTAAAAAATGAAAGGACTATTCTACAATGTATACTTGGACCACGAGTAAATAAAAAAAAACTTTTGGGGTGAAATTAAGAGAATAAATAACTAAAATGATTGTTCGACAATTAACAACTAAAATGACTGGATGAGAATGAATCAAGATCGGATAATGATCATTTGACTTGGTTCTTATCAAGAGAGAAGTGAACGCGCAACTTTTGTGTGATGGGGTTCTGAACACACCGAACCACAACACCGAAGTACAACACTTATGAATATTCTGTCAAGTTTTTCTTTTATATTGTTTTACCTTTTTACCCTCTAACCTAGTTCCATGTTTTAGATGGTGTGTGCATGAGTTTATATAAACTCAAGCACACACCATCTATGTAACACCTCACTTTAAACTAAAAACAAATAAAATGCTATATAGTTAGTATTTCTTTTATTTGTTTGCTAAACAAGTATACATTTATTAATTTTGAGACTACACTAAATTCTAGCTATTTACAACTTTAAAACTAATCACCCCATATAAACCACATGCTGGTGTATATACAAAGTTGAAGGATAAACATTAATATATCAAATTTTTATTTAGTTACACGTGTGTCCACTAATTCCAAGCATGTGAAACATGGCAGCTTAGGATAAAAGGAAATTAGTAGAAAATTTATATTATCTAGAATCATTCTTAGCCTGCTATCTGGTTGCGTCATTTTATTAACTTTCTTCATACGCACACACAGAGTATAGAGAAAAGAGAAATGGAGTTTGACATATCGATTATAGTGTGTCTCCACATATGGAGTAGAAGGTGTAATTGTCATGTACGAGGCAAACCGAGCAACATGAGGTCTCTTTATTAATATGAACTCTAGTTTTAATTAAGCGATTTATCCTATTGCGAATTCAATTACTTGATCCTTTTGCTTATCTACTGATTGTTTTACCTTAGGCTTGACCCTATTGTAGTTTATCTTACAAGACCCACTAAGTATTCTGTATAAATTTGATTTTATATACTTCTCAAAACAGCATGACTTTGAATGGTAGATTATTTATAAATCACTAGAGCTAAGCGTTAATCACCTTATGTACTATAGATATTTCGGACCACCTAGAACAATTTTCCATCATCATGGCCAATATATTGATTGAAGGTAAGTACATTTGCAAAATTTGTGTGGAGAATCCATCAACGGAAACTTCAAGAACAATATCGGAAGTAGTGCAAAATGAGTCCGGGCCACAAATGCAACCGGGAACATTTTTAGAGTCTTACAACAAAACTTCGTCCAAATATGCATGGCTTATGACAGATATGGGTGGCCGAACCTCGTACTGTCTTGTCGGGTCGTCTCGACGCGGTAATGTTTACTTTTTATTTCTTATTAATATTTCATAATCTTTTTTTTTTTATATTTTTAGTCATATATCTTGCACTGTCACTATATTTATGATCAAGTTTTAACATTTTGGAATGGTTGATTCTTTTTGTAGAACTACTATGATCCATCCGGGCGACTATATATGCGGAAGTACAAGGTTCTTGAAGAGTTCAACAAGCGCGGTTATATTGTTATTGATGAGTGAAAGGGTAATGATTAGTTAAAAATATTGTATGTGATAAATTATGTTTCGATTAATGAGATTAAATGAAAGTAATTAGAAATTATTAAAAATGGAGGAACCAATAAATATTTACATTGTCGCATTGAATGAAGTTTTTTTATTGGATTAAACAAATTAATGAGATGGTGTGAATTAATCGAAGTGGTTAACAGAGCTATTAGTAGTTACAGAAATTAAACGAATCATGCAAGATAATGTATAAAACATTTCTTCTCTGAGTTCTCTTCGATATTTGTGCTTGAGTCAAAGTTGGTGTGGTGTTTGTTACGATGAGAGCTTTTTGAAAGCATTAACTTTTACCAACAAATGTAGTTAACCATGTCTAGCATTTCTATCAGCCCAAATTTAATCATTTGGTAGTGTTGGTGAAACGTGTGTTGACTTGTTGCAGGAAATAATTAAATTTGACATGTCTCAGATTCAATTTAATTTCATATGTATTTTATCGTGTTAATTTATAGGGCGATTTATAATTTCTGCCCTTTAACTTTACCCAACTTCAAATTTTGTCCCTTTAACTTTAATTTTATTATATATTGATATCTATTACTAATATAAGCAAAGCCTTCCCTCTCACAAATAGGTGGTTTGTGACACCAAGACCAAAACTCCCCCTACTCTTCTTTAAATTCAAAACTCGGTAAAAAATCTAAAAAAATTTCAAATTTAGAACTTAACAACCCCACAATTCAAGGATGCATGATGACCCAAGATTTCCACTTCCTTAAATTTCTCAACTCCTACATAACTCTAACTGCTTTTAATAAAATGGAGAAAAGGATAATTTAAAGTTTGAGTAAATGGATACCACTTCCATAAATTTCTCTATCCAATCAATTTATTTAAAAGCAAAATCCACAATTATAAAAAAAAAAAGAGAAAAACACCCGCACTACTTTTCCTCTAAAAAAAGAATCCGGCTGTTTTTTACAATATTTTAAAATTTGGAGGTTCAAAAATTTCAAATACTGAAATTAAAAATCATAAAACTGTATTATACCACCTCCTCCAGATTTGTAGTTTATTTTAAAAATCATGTAACTCCTCATTTGTACGAATTTAAAAGAAACACGAGCAACCACTTCTTTCTCTTCAACTATTTTGTTTCTTATGAATCTTCTGCAAATTATTTCACATTCTAAAACAAAATTCTTTGCATTTCTTTCTCTAATTGATTTATTAGTTTTTCAGTTGTGCATGATGTGTTCTAAACTTCTAATATTGGTATCAAGCATAGGAGGTTTGGAGGTTTTGATATGAGGTAAAGAGTACTACGTAAGATTACAACCATCAATTTACTTTGCCAGTGTTTTTTTTTTTTTGTTTTAAATAATTGTGCAGTAGATGAAAAACCTTAGAAAGATCTAACATTTTTTTCCGGATCTGAGCAAGTATATATCAGCATGTTGATTAGCTCATATTTCCTATCGTCTAGAATTTGATTGTATTTCTTTCTTTATTTTAAGTGAATTTAAGCTTCTTAGAATTGCATTTTTGATGGTTTTGGTTTAACACGTCCTGTTCTTGAAATGCAGGTTACATAATTTTTGGCATTTGCTAATAAGGTAATTGGCTATTAATTTGATATACATTTACTAATGATCAATTCGTTTGTTTGACAGGTTTGTGCCATGTATATCTATTAATTGAGTGTCTGAACTTGAAGGTGTAATTAATTGGTTGTTTAGTATCTTTAACACAAAAAGATTTGGGGTACTTTTGATCATTAACATTATTTAATTCTTATTTATTGAGTTTAAATTTTTTTAAAGATTGTTCATATTATTTTGATCTCAGAAACATTTCTCGAATCTTATCATTAATTAGTACTTATTTTTCTCTAATCTTTTCTTTTTCTCAACTATATTTGCAGGTTTCAGGATTCAAAACCGTATGAAAAAAAGTTTGATAAATAATAATCTCAAGTTTGACGATATAGTAAGTATAATTCTCAATTCTTAACTTGAAAAAAAACAATGACTATAAAGGTTTTATTTCAGTTATATCTTCTCTTAGACATGGTTAACAAAATATTCTCATTTTATTCAATCTCTAACTTTTGCTAAATAAGTACTTTATTTTTGCATTATTTTCATCTTTATTCTACCACTTTTTTATGTGTTCTAACTTCTAATTGATATTAACCAAATAATGCATTATTTTTTTGACTTTGCAGGTTGGTGTTTTACTAAATCGAGAATCGAGAGATCATAAGTAAACTTTTTTTTTGCTGGAGGATTTGTCTCAAAAATTATAGGTTTTCGAAAGTAAATTTGGATTACTTTTTAGCAGAGAACATTTGAGGATGAGGCTTAAATGAATTGTAAGTGTATATGAATAATAAATATAAACCAATAGTTACGTTGAGATGTCTTGATTTAACCAAAATCTTTTTCTATGAATTTGCATTGATCTACTTATATGATGATTTGATGACGAGGTGTATTTATTTTTATGTTTTAAGGCATATATTTATTGTGTGATGTCGTCATCGTTGTCCAGACAAAAAATAAAAAGAAATATAATTGTTTACTTACTCGCGTTGTCTTGGGAGATTTTATGCCATTTACTCATAGAATACAATATTTAGCTTTGGGTACTTTTGTTTTAAATGAATTGGTTGTCTTTGTTTGATTGGGTGCCATACACTATTATCACATGATTCATTTTTTATATGTTTGTAAGTACCAAGTTATCATGTTGGCAACATCTCAATGGATTTTTTTTTGTCTTATTTATAATTTTGCCATAAACCGATCAACTTGAAATTAAAGTCCTTGCAAACTACTTATATAGGGTTGTGCTTATAGCTAGAAGGAGCACTATGTTTTAGAACTTCAACTAATTTTGTACAAATTAATTTACACCAACAAGTACTCTTCATAGCATGCCATATATGCACAATATAGGTAAATACTTTTTAGTGAAGATATGAAAAGACTTAATTAAGCAGCAAAAATTATACGAAAAGCATTCTTTTGTGTTAAGAAAAACGTTGCACGCGGTCCCGCGTGCGCTTTTTTGTTAGTAAATTATAAAAAATTAGTATCAATTCAAGTTTATTAAAAAAGTTTACTAAATTTATATTTACTCATAAAAACTAAAAATATATTTATATTTACAAGTAAAAAGTAAAAATAAAATTTTTTTACTAGTAAAAAATTAAAATAAATTAATATGCACAATTATATTTAATTTTATTATATATTATTCTAAATCATAAAAAATAGTATCAATTCAAGTTTATTAAAAAAGTTTATCTTAAAATAAAATTTATTCATCATATTCATCACCACCACCGCTCCCCCCACCCCCCGCCGCCACCAGCACCATCTTCATCAGATCCATCACCGAACACCACCAGAATTTTCTTCTCCACCACCACCACACCACCACCACCATCGGATATGTCGCCGCCGCCAAAAACTTGCCCAACCCACTACCACCAATACAAACTTCCGATCGGATTTCATCTCTCTCACTCTCAATCAATTCCAAATCCGATTCTCGTAGCTTTAATCGGTAAAATTCACCCTAATTTCAAACACAAACACACAGACAACGGGCGGAGATCCGTTAGCAGCGGCTTTGGCCTTTGCTTCGGGGATTTCATCTTCTGATTCAGCTAAAAGACCAATGGGAGCACCAACATGAGCGGTTTGTCCCTCTTCGACAATAATGGCAGCGAGAATTCTGTCATAGAAAGTCTCGACGTCCACATCGGCTTTATCGGATTCGACGACAACGGCGGACTCGCCTTTGGAGAGGAAATCGCCTTCGAATTTGAGAAGGAGGATGGGAGCGGCAACGGGCGGAGGAGAGAGGTGGTGGTGGGTTACGGGTAGGGCTTTTATTTTTCTTTCTTTTTATTCTAAAAAAAGCTGTTATAATTTCTGTTTCTTTTTATTTTTTTCTTTTTAGTTTATAAAAAGCTGTTATATTTTAAAAAACAAATTTTATGTTGTGGCGCCACGTGGCGGCCACGTGAACAGCCACGTATAACGGGCTTCGAGTTAGCCCGAGCCAGAGCCTGTCGTGCATATTTTATTAAGAGAAAAAAAGTTAGCAGACATTTTTAAAGCCCGTTTGTAAAAAGGGCAAAACTTGAAGATTGAAAAAGTTAACGGGCAAAAATTATTAATTGCCCTAATTTATATGGTCAAGACTATTCTACTAATGTATCAATGGATTGATAGATTGGTGTGTCTACTGATAAATAAATTGATGATCTTAGGCTTTTGCTGGATCTATTAATTGCTGACTCTTTTATCTAATTAATTACATTATTTGAAGAAGGGGAATATGCATAAAAAATCATTACCATTATGAAATCTGGGATGACCACATAGAAAATATAAAGATACTGGTGTTGACTGTTGTTTAGTGATTAGGTAGTACACAAGATTCCATAAAGTAGGTCATCAGGTTGTTAGGCAAAAAATTTAGCACGATAATTGGTCGCAAATCTCAGACTAAACTATATTATTAAGTTCCTATATGCATGATTTATGAAACAAAACTAAAGCGCAAACTCCATAGAAAAGCCGATCGAGACAATAGACTAACTACATAAATAATGAGATTAATTTTGTAAAATAATCTTTTTTCTATAAGAATTTTGGACAATCATCTCGTGTCTATATAAATTTGTTATATGTGTACTACACATGTGACAGTTGTGAAATTGTGGATCGGTTGATACGTGATAGTTGTTAACTTCTCAATGTTACTTTAACAACGTCAAGAATAACAATGCAGCGGAAAATAAACAACACAAAATTTAAGAAGTGAATATATTAATATTAACTTCCGAGCCGAAGGCAAAATACCACAAGGGTTTATGAAAATATGTTTCTTACAACTCTCAAGCTCCCAACCCTCGAATTGCTCGAACTCAACAAAGGAGACAAGAATTATTCTCTCAATTCTAAATCTAGAACTAATTGAACAACTCACAAACTTTGCAAAAGCAAGACAACACTCAACAACTCGTGAATAAATCTCTTGGATTATTAGCTCTTGTCTCGTCTATGTCTTGATGTACTTCACACCTATATATATATAGGTTCTTGAATTGATCTTCAAGGTGTGTTGCACACAATTTGGTAACTCTTCCAATTTCCTTGTCGGACTCCTCTTCCTTGTTCTCGACGTTCTTCTAGAATAATAGTTCCTTTGTTAGTGAACTAACTTAGGAAAGACTCATTCTTCAAATCAGAACTCAACTTGGAAGTTTTCTAGTTGCACTCGAACTCTTCCTTCCTTATTTGTTAAGCGACTAGCTTTAATTAAGGAAACTTTTCTTTATGAAAACTTTGAGTGATCAAGCTATGACAAGTTTGTTTCCTGAATAATAACCAAAGACAATCACAACCGTGGAACTAGATTAGTCGAGTGAATAAGGCAAAACAATAAATAAAGATATTCATAACAAGATTGTAAAACAGATTCTGTCAGTCAATGTTAGAGTGTTACTCTAACATTGACCTTGTAACATTGCCAGAATACTTGCACTTTCAATATCCCACTTTTTGCCTTACTTCACAAAACCTTAGAACCTGTGGTTAGATCAAATATTCAGAACAAACTTATTCAACCTTGTGGTACATCTACATCAAGTAACTCCCCCTTAATATTAGGAGAGTCCAACCCAGTGTTGTTCTAACATTGATTTTCCAATGTTGTCATAACATCATTCTGTATCAATGTTAACTTAACATTGACTTCAGTCGATTGTTCTAACATTGAAATTTCCAATGTTATCTTAACATCAGTTATCAGCTAACACCTGCAGACAGAGTTAGTACTTGACAAAAGCTCAAGATATCATCAGCAAAAAAATAGTTAGTACCAATAAGTAGAATACTTAATTACAGGCCATAACTGTAACAAAGAACACACTCCTTGATCAAAATGAAGAAAGATAAAGAAAATAGACACAGTTTATGCAAAAACAGAATAAGTTCAGAACATGCTAAAAAAAACAGAAAACTTAAGACTCAGAAATTTAAATTTGATCTACTATACCCCTTTTTGTGAGGAAGGCAGATCCCTAAGGTTCTTTCTGAGGCTGTCAATCTCCTGCAACCTAACTTGCTTTCCAGCTATCACCCTTTGGGTGTCCTTGTACTCTCTGTCCAGCCACTTGAGGGTCTCTTCCACAAAAGCATTTGTAATCACTAAGCAGCTGTCACCACTGGCTATTGGAACTGAAGAGGCAACAAACTTGTGAGCCCTCTTCTTCTTCTTCTTCTTCTTTCTGCTTGGTCCAGCTGCATCCTCAGGATTCCATGAAAGATCTTGGATCCTCACCTGTGTGAAGTAGCTTCTAGTGATAGGCATTTTGGCCTTGTTCTTGACCCACCATACTATCTTTGAGATTTTCAACCCTTGTTTCAACAGTATGCTGGATATCATAGAGGGATATGGAATGATTTCCTTGGACTTTGTTGTGATCTCCTTCATTGACCTCAACACCTTTTCCCCTATGTTGACATTCAAACCATTCTTCAACTTAAACACCAGCCTTGCAGACTCCTTAGTCATCACTGTTGTGCTGGAAGATGGTAACCAATTGTAGGTAGAGATCTTGTGCAGTACATCACTCCGAGAAATCAACCTTGTGGTGGGAAAGCAATCATTCCATTTCCTGGTCAGCTCACCAGTGAGATCTGTGATGATCTCATCCATGCTTGGATCCTCAGACTCTTCTGGATCAGGAAGTCCCCATGCTTCATTGATGGTGGAGGGGCTAATGTTGAAGACACCCTTCCTAACCCAAGCCTTCCCATACTTGGGACAATCCTGATGGCACACCCATTGAGAGAGGTTTATGTAGAACTCTCTGATGATATCAGGGGCATAAGATGAATGGTTCATCACTGACCCAAGCACTCCTTTAGCTTCCAGCAGTTCAAAAATCCTATTTTCTTTGAAACTTTCCTCCCCTATTTCCCTTTCCTTGTGAATTACCCTTTCTTGATAAGCCTCCCAGTGCTCTTCTGCTTCCACAGACACATAGAAGTCAGAATGAGGCTTCTCAGGATATTCTCCCTCCATAAAATCACAGCACTCCTCATCATCAGATGTTGGAGTAACATTAGCCGCAATAGGGTCTTCAGCCACAAGTTCCTCTTCTTCATCCCCAGTTTCCTCCTGGTCCTCTTCTTCCTGTTCCTCTTCCTCATTTTCTTCTTATTCTTCAGCTTCTTCATCAGCTGCTTCTGACTCAGACTCAGAAGCAACCATCACTTGCTTGGCCTTTCTCTTTCTAGCAGAAGTAGCTAGAGCAGTCAGAGTAGGGCTCTCTTCTTCTTCTCTCTCACTCATATTGTCCTCTTCAACATTATCAGTAGGGATACCCTCATTAGTATCCAACCCAACCACAACCTCATCAACAACAACCTCAACATCCCCAGACTCACCCACATCAACAACATAAACCATATTCTCCCCCTCAATCTCAACTTCAGCAGGTAGATTTTGAGTAGGGTTAGCCATTGTTACCTCGTTTTCTGTGTTGGTGGGAGTGGAGGTGTTCTCGGAAGCTTTCGATGTTGAACCAACATTGCCCTTTGATGATTTCTTTCCTTTGCACCGTTTATAGGTAGTTTTCTCTTTCGCAGCAGCGGTGACGAGTGATTCAGTAGATTCATGCCTGGTATTGTACCTCCTCGGTTGCTTAATCTGCTCAACAGCATCTGCAAGGGCGTCAATCGAAGACTTGCGGGCCATTGTTAGAGTAATTTTGGAGAGAAAAAGAGCTTAAGCACAGAAAATTTTAATTGCACAATTCTGATTCTGAACGCGTGAAGAAGTAGAAGAGATTAGGGCAAATTATATAAGGCAATCGATTGTGAAGAGTGGTGTTAGTGGATTTGTAACATGTTACCAAAATAATCTGACCACTTACACACGTTCCCGTGTACAGACCTTACCCACGTGTCGTTGTTAGATTAACGCGTGACCAGAGCAGTTTCCTTAATTGAAAAACTTATAAGTCATAGCGTTGCAATGTTAGCCTAACATTGGCAAGTTAACAGCAGGTCATGAAGTTGGAGGTGCAGGGCTTTCATCCAAATAGCTTCACGTGAGAGCGTGAGATATTGCTACATATATATCTGAAAACTTCATCAAAGCACATGAGTACACAAGACACAGTTTAAGATCATCAACATGAGTAAGTAACACTTTTGACAGAAGAAACACACATATAGTAGATGTAAATATTCAGAAGACATTCATTCCCTTAGCATAACATATCGCATTTAGTTTGTTTACCTGCATTATAGTCACCCAAAGTGCGTGCCTCCACACATGAAGTTGGATTGCTACTCCCCCAAAGCCCAAGCCGACACAACAATAAAATGAAGAAAAGAAAGAATGAATGCAACAATGGTAGATCAACATGGAGAGATGGTAACCAATTATTAAGGACTGCACTGACTGAGTCCAGGACATATCACTTTTGATTCTTTCACAATTAACATGAAACTCTTTTAGAACTAAAGATGAGAATGGTTAAACACGGATAATCTCATCACTGAATGTGGGCAGCACATGACTCCACACACCCCAACAACTTAATTATCAGCCCCAGATCAGGCAAGTACAAAGGAATTGAATGAGGACAATACACTTATCATATACTTCATCACCCCAACTCCTTATACATACTTGTTGACCAACCTGTTTACAAGTGAAACACCAAGTAATCAGTGCTACTGAATGTGAGGTAGCCAAAACTCCAAACATCCCAGTAGAAAAGATCACCATCATGCATTTCCTTGGCCAAATATAACAAAAACATGAAAATAAACACAACTGAATCACACTGAAGTTCTCAACATCATGCACCCCAACTTCTCTTCATGTTCTGTTTAACCTAAACATGGATAAGTCACAAATGAATAAAACCAAAGTAGTAAACTCTGTGCACCCCAGCTTCTCCTGATGTTAGGTTAACATTCTCAGACCAACATGAGAGTTTCTTACTTTATAAAACTTAAAATATGAACCTGTTCACCAGTTAATTCAGTCAGTAGCATATGTTAACCACACAACTCTAATGATGACAAACCAAGATGAAATATGCAAGAAAGAAGAAATTCAAAAATGAAAATAAAAGAATTACAGACACACCACAACCAATAACCAGTGCTAGACAGCGGTGTTATGTCAACACTGGTGGACTAACATTCTTACACAATGCTCATGCCAAGAGAATTCCTCAAATTGAAGAACCTCTCAGAATCTAGGGGCTTAGTGAACATATCAGCAAGCTGATTGTTTGTCTCAATGTGCTCAATGTCTATTAACTTTTCCTCAACCATATTTCTCAGATAATGATGCCTTATGTCTATGTGCTTAGTTCTAGAATGTTGGACATGATTCTTAGAGATACTGATAGCACTAAGATTATCACAAAACATAAGTAACGTATCACTATCCAACCCATAATCCAGCAACACGTGTTTGAGCCACACAAGCTGGGTGACACAACTACCTACTGCTATGTATTCTGATTCAGCAGTGGATAGAGACACACAGTTTTACTTTCTGCTATACCATGAGACCAAATTGTTCCCCAGATAAAAACATCCTCCACTTGTGGACTTCCTATCATTAGCATCACATGCGTAGTCTGAGTCACTGAAATCCACAAGACGTGTGTTAGCGTCAAATGAATACCAGATGCCAAGAGACAAAGTTCCAGATATGTATCTAAGGATTCTCTTCACAACAATCAAGTGAGACTGCTTTGGACATGCCTGGTACCTCGCACATACACAAACAGAGAACATTATGTCAGGCCTAGAGGCAGATAAGTAAAGTAAACTTCCTATCATTGATCTGTACAATGTTGGATCAACATTGGTTCCAGTCCCATCTCTGGTGATATTCACTGAGGCAGACATATGGGTCTTACAGGGCTTAGAATCCACAAGTTCAAACATTTTCACCAAATTCTTGGCATACTTCTCCTGATTCAAGAGTATGCATGTACCCGTTTGTCTTATTTGGAAACTAAGAAAGAAATTTAATTCTCCTATCATACTCATTTCAAATGTTCCTGTCATGGATTCAACAAACTTTTCCAAAATAGAATCGTTAGTGGAACCAAACACTATATCATCAACATAGATTTGAGCAATACAGATATCATAATTTTTCTTTAAAACAAACAGTGTTCTGTCTCTATCACCTCTAACAAAACCAAGACTTTAAAGAAATTCAGTAAGTCTTTCATACGATACTCTAGGAGCCTGTTTAAGACCATACAGAGCTTTCTTCAACTTGTACACATGATTGGGGAACTTAGGATCAGTGAATCCCTTTGGCTGTTCTACATACACTTCCTTATCAATCATCCCATTCAGGAAAGCACCCTTTACGTCCATATGGTATAGTTTTATCTTAAGACTGCAAGCAATGGCTAGAAGTAACCTAATAGATTCTATCCTAGCAACTGGAGCAAAAGTCTCATCAAAATCTACACCTTCAACTTGAGTATACCCCTGAGCAACAAGTATGGCTTTGTTCCTAACAATTACCCCTTCCTCATTACTTTTGTTTTTAAAGATCCATTTAGTCCCTATTACATTTACATCAGGTGGCCTAGGTACCAAGATCCAGACATTATTTTTAGTAAACTGTAATAGTTCATCCTGCATGGCATTGATCCAAAAGTTATCTAGTAAAGCTTTAGATACATTCTTAGGTTCTATGGCAGAGACAAAACAAGAGGCATAATCAATAGTATAAGTGAAGTTCATACAGACACACAGTTTAACCATATCTCTATAATTCAGTCTCTCTTTGTTGCGTGTCGTTACCCGTTCAGTGATCTAACCTATTACCTGAGAGGCTGTATGATTTTTTTGTATCCTAGCAGGGGGATCCCATCTCGATTCAGAGCCAACTTTAGTTTCTGAGTCAGACTCTTCTGTTGTTAGTCTAACATCCATTCCTGTCTCCTGCTCAGTGGTTTCAGCTTCAAGCTCCAGTGTTGGTATAGCCTTCTCGGTTTTCAATGTTGGTTCAACATTAGAAACTGAAATGTCACCAGTACCTGTTTCAAAGGTGAAATCATCAAACACAACATTCAAAAACTCTTGAACAGTCTTTGATCTATGATTATAGACTCTAAAAGAAGCAATGTTAGCAGAGTAGCCTACAAAGATGCATATTTCACTTTTAGGATCAAATTTACTCAGATAGTCCCTGTCATTTAGCAAATAACAGTCACATCCAAACTCATGAAAATATGCAATATTTGGCTTTACACCCTTCAATATTTCATAGGGAGTCATATTAGTTCCAGGTCTGAGATACACTCTGTTACTAATGTGACATACAGTATTTAAAGCTTCGGCCCAAAGTCTTTTAGATAGATCTTTAGCATTCAACATCACTCTGGCCATCTCTTAAAGAGTTCTATCTTTTGTTTCAGCAATGCCATTCTGCTGAGGTGTTTTAGGAGCTGAATATTCATGAAAGATGCCTTTAGCATTATAGTAGTTATCAAAACTTGCATTCTCAAATTCCTTTCCATTATCAGACCTTATCTTAGACACAGTAGAACCATACAAAGTTTTGATACTAGCACACAAAATTTTGAACTAATCAAAGGCTTCTGATTTCTCTCTAAGAAACTTTATCCATGCATATCTAGAGAAATCATCTACAATTACAAAGGCATATTTCTTTCCACTCAGACTGCTTACCTCTATTGGACCCATTAAGTCCATATGCAACAATTCAGAACACCTACTTGTTCTAGGAGTAGCATTCTGTACCTGTAGGGGAGCATGAACAACTTTGGTTTGCTTACCTTTGAGACAATCACCATATACAAGCTTACCTGGACTGGATAGTTTAGGCAAACCTCTTACAACATCAACTTTCTGCAATTTCTCTAGATTTCTATAGAGCACATGTCCCAGTTTTCTGTGCCAAACAGAGGCTTCATCTATCTTGGCAGGAAAACATTCTGCTTCTTCCTGAGCCAGATAGCAGTTGTCTTTAGATCTAGTACCTATCATAACAAGAACATTGTCACTATCATAGACATCACAAAACACTTTATCAAAAGTAACTAGCAAATCATCATCACAGAGCTGACTAATGCTAATTAAATTTGCTTTTAACCCATCAACCAACAGAACATCCTTGAGTGGTGGAAATCCTTCAAAACTTAGTGTCCCCTTTCCAATGATTTTCCCTTTGGTGCCTCCTCCATAGGTGACTGTTCCAGCACTTAGGGGAACCACCTGTTTAAGATTATCTTTGGTGCCTGTCATGTGTCTTGAGCATCCACTGTCAAAGTAACACTTACCTGAAAGGTTAGAGTAAACAACAGAGAAAACCACATTGCACACAATCTTGATCTTAGGAGATTTTACCTTTTCAACCCAAGTTCTACCTTTCTGTCCAGAACCTAATGTTGGGTTAACAATAGGAACAACTGTTGGTTTAACAGCAGCTACAAAAGCTGTTTTCTTACCACTCACTTTCAAATATTTTTTACAAAATGGTTTAATGTGACCTGGTTGAAAACAATATTGACAGATAAAGGTAGGTTTTCTTTTTACCATGTTGACTGGACCAGAACTCAATTTAGAAGATTCTTTGACAAAACTGGTTTTAAGGTAGGAAGATTTCTCATTAGAAGATTTCTCAACATAGTCTTTCTCAACAAAACCTAGACCATTTGTACCTGTGTTTCCCATGTTCAGTATCTCATCAAGTTTGGAGGTTCCTGAATTCCATCTTGCAATGATCTCAGTGTCCTTTTTGAGTTTTTCTTTTACCTTTCTCAACTCAGTTTCTGTTCTATCAAGTTCTCTTTCATAGAGTTTCATCAAGTTCTTCAAACACTCAATCTCAAATTTCAGGGCTTTATTGCTTTTGTTGAGCATAATGTTGTCTTCCTCAAGTTTGATGAATGTGGAATAAAGCTCTTCTATGATTTCCTCATGAGACTGTTCTTCATCCAAGCAGTAACCCTCCTCCAGATCAACTGAACCATGAAAACAATCGAAGTTAGTATCATCATAATCAGAGTAAAAATTAGAATTAACCTTTAAGTCATTGTTGTCCCAATTTCCAAAGAAGATCTCATGTGCAGTTGCTGGTTCCTCAATGTTAAAGTAACATTGTAGATCATTGCAGTTCCTGGAATATTCTCCTGACCAGTTAATCTGAGTGTAGAGCGCAACAATATTGATTTCTTCTGAGTGTTCATCAGCACTTGATCCAGAGTTGAAATCAATTTCATCAAAATCATCTACACAAACCCAATGAGAGTTTCTTGTTGCTCGGAGGACGTTAGCACATTCATAACACTGAACATCTTTTAGTTTTTTAGCATCTTGAGGAGTACTCTCATGTACTTTATGAATTTGGGGGGCAGCTTTTTATAACCAGGATTAGCATTACCAGATTGTTTCTGCTTACCTTTATCTTGGAAGCCTAATTTGCTAAACTTCTTGGTAATGTTTCCATAGTTAGAAGAGATCAATTCATACTCATCATCATCACTTCCTACATTATCTGAACTAGTTCCAAGTAGGGCTAAAGCAGATTGCTTACTGGACTTAAATTCTAGCTCAAATTCTTTCAAAGTGTTCATTAAACTTTGAAAATCCATGTTTGCAAGATCTCTAGACTCATTCATAGCTATTCTTTTGACAATGAATTTAGTAGACAGGGATCTGAAAGCTTTGTAAATCATGGTTTTATTAGAAATAACAAATCCTAGGTTTTGACACTAGTTAGCAATATCAAGCAGTTTCTCAAAATAGCTATAAAGGCTCTCATCTTCACCCATCACCATCTTTTCAAAATCTTGAAGCAACTTTCTATGTTTAGAGTCCCTCACAGCCACATCTCCCTCACAATGAAGTTCAAGAATATCCCATGCTGATTTAGCTATAGTGCAGTTTTGAATAAGTTTAAATATATGATTACCTACCCAGCTGAAAATTGCATTGAGAGCCTTTTCATTGAAGTTGTAGAGAGCTATCTCATTGGCTGTCTATTGTCCTTTGGGTTTAGGCACCAGATCAACATCTCCATCTCTTGGTAAGTAGGGAATGGTGTAGAACTGATTCCCATGCTCGTAGGTCAATGGATTTGATATGGACCCTGAGTCTGATCTTCCAATATGCATAGTTGTTTGGTCCTTCCAACACTGGCAGTCTGCTGGTATTGGGGTTGGAGTTGTCCATCTTGACGTATCAACGCTAAACACCAGTGAGGTTGGTGCTTGGCTCTGATACCGATTGAAATTGTGGATCGGTTGATACGTGACAGTTGTTAACTTCTCATTGTTACTTTAACAACGTCAAGAATAACAATGCAGCGAAAAATAAACAACACAAAATTAAGAAGTGAATATATTAATATTAACTTCCGAGCCGTAGGCAAAATACCACAAGGGTTTATGAAAATATGTTTCTTACAACTCTCAAGCTCCCAACTCTCGAATTGCTCGAACTCAACAAAGCAGACAAGAATTATTCTCTCAATTCTAAATCTAGAACTAATTGAACAACTCACAAACTTCGCAAAAGCAAGACAACACTCAAAAACTCGTGAATAAATCTCTTGTCTCGTCTATGTCTTGATGTACTTCACACACACACACACACACACACACACACACACACACACACACACATATATATATATATATATATATATAGGTTCTTGACTTGATCTTCAAGGTGTGTTGCACACGGTTTGGTAACACTTCCAATTTCCTTGTCGGACTCCTATTCCTTGTTCTCGGCGTTTTTCTTGAATAATAGTTCCTTTGTTAGTGAACTAACTTAGGAAAGACTCCTTCTTCAAATTAGAACTCAACTTGGAAGTTTCCTAGTTGCACTCAAACTCTTCCTTCCTCATTTGTTAAACGGTTAGCTTTATTTAAGGAAACTTTTCGTTACAGAAACTTTGAGTGATCAAGCTATGACAAGTTTGTTTCCTGAATAATAACCAAAGACAATCACAACTATGGAGCTAGTTTAGTCGAGTGAATATGGCAAAACAATAAATAAAGATATTCATAATAAGATTGTAAAACATATTCTGTCAGTCAATGTTACTCTAACATTGACCTTCTAACATTGCCAGGATGTAAGTGCACATATATAGAGCCGGAAAAGCCATGAAGAAGCTCACTGTAGATTTTCGACGGATAACAATGCTACCAATATCCACCTTTCATTTGTTTTGTAAGTATCCAATGTTTGTTTTCCCACATAAGTCAACATATTAATGTAAAAATGATACCAAAAGTTTTAGAAACTTCATTTTTGCTACCCATATATGCGTGCATGTCAATTTATAAATCCAAGTAGGAATATAGCCAAAACAGTGTGGAAATAACCTAAGAAATAATTTCGTATATGGTGGAATGTCTGCTCTCACCTGAAACAAAATTCCAAACTCTATTCTCGGAATATTGTAAACGGAAGAAATTTGAGTATGATACTGTAAGATTTTTGTATGATGGTCAACTAATCCAACCCACAAATACTCCTGCGAAGCTTGGTGTAGAGGATGGAGATATCATACATGCTATGATGGATTATTCTGGATGCGACTTTTAATTAGAAGAGTGGAAATAAGTAGTGATTTCCATTTTGACATGTTTTGTGGACTTTCTTTAGCTCAATACTCATGCTTGATGGGCTCTAAGCTTGTCTTTTTCTTTTCGAGGACTACATTTGGCGGTCAATCAACAATAAATTTTATGTTTGGTTTAGCTATATTTTTCCTATTATCTTCTTGTCACAAAACGCAGTTGCACTGATGAATTGGTGCTACATGTGTATTGCATTTTGGTTTTGTGCTAAAAAAGAAACGTGGTTAAGAAAAGTAACATATACCGTCTTGAAAAGCTGGCAACCTAGTTATTTTTTAAGACATGGGAAATATTTTAAAGAATGTAAGCACAGGTAAAAACGACAAAAAAAAATTTATGAAAAGTATTTGCAACAAAATTGAATTTGTAACTGTAAAATGCATAACGCAAATGGTTTGTGCAAATATAAAACAAAAGAGGATCAAAAACCGTATAACAATATGTCGAGAACATTAAATAGTTCCACAACATCAACCCATAAATTTTTTTATCATTGAAACTAAAAAACATTCCTTGTATTACGCACGTATAAGTCATGAATATCAACGACAACATCGCTAATCTCACGCAAAATAGTAAGTTAGGGTTTCAATAAAAGCAAGCTGCAAAATACTCATGCTTGGATTAAGTTGCATATGTTAAATAAAATCGCATATGTCCTTAAGTTGCATACATTTCCTGAGTGTACCATTCAGACACCCATCTATCCATTTGTTGTTCCTTATGTAGTATAACACATGCAATGTGTTTACAAGGTATTCCTGTTTAGACCCCATATCCTACATTTGCAAGTCCTTTTGGCTAAATCCACACAATGGGGTCCTCCACCACTCAAAATTTTGGCTAAATCCACACAATGGGGTCCTCCACCACTCAAAAGAGTGATCTGATAGTGAAGTTTATTTCGCTTACCAGTACACAGTCAGAAACATCATGATTCTACATGAAGGTCAGAATCTTTGGACAAACCCATACTGTCTGGTCCACTGGTTTCAATGCATGCCATTTCTGAGTAGATTTGTCTTTGTTCCTTGTCAATCTCTTCATTAGGGATTGCACGATATACTCCAACATGGTGATTTTCGGCTTTTCTCTGGCTGACAAAAGAATGATGTTGAATATTTCACAACAATAGTTTAGAATTAGGTCACAACTGGCCTTAGTGTCAAAGTGTGACTTAGAACAGTGTGTTGTTCGCTTATCACAAAACCATCTAAATGCCTTTGGACTAAGTTTATTGATCTTTTGCATTGCAGTTTTGAATTCATGCACTTTTGTCTGGTTGACAGCCTCCCACACTCCATCATTGTATGGCTCTCATTTGAATCCAACATTTGACATATTATGTATCAAATGCCTTACACAATACACGAGAGTGGCTGCATGAAACATATTACTACATGCATGTATTAGACCTTTCTGCTTATCTGACATGAGTGTCAGATAGTGGTGTGATACTAATCCCAAGTCTTCCCTTAGTATTGTAAGGAACCATACCTAGTTCACAAAATTCTTAACAGACACAAATATATTACTAACTGCATCCACACTCACTGCAGTTAGTAGTATTCTCCCATTTGGACCAGTAAGATGGGTGGGGTATGGACCGAGCCAAATCACCTTGGCTCGATCCATTATGATATGGGCTAGTTCAATTCGTCACATTTTTAGGCGAGTTGAACTGTGCTCGTCCAGATTAATCTGAACGAGCCGAACTCGTGTGCATTCCATTTTATAAATGGGCCAAATATGGACCCCAATGAAATTATGTTTGGGACATTAACATAAAGCCTGGCCCAAAGAAATGACTTCCTTATAAAAGAAAAAAGGGCTAGCACATTGCTAGCCCAGTTTTTTTTTTAAAAGCCACTCACTGAGCCCTTAACGACTCATAATTTGCAAAAGAGCTGTTAGATTCAATTTCAGTCCATATCTTCCCAATTTATTTTAATTTATTTGAGGTTTTGGAAAAGTCTATAAATACCGCCTAAAGATTTGCTAAGTGTGCAGATGTCAACAATTCCTTATGAGCGTGCATACAATGTAGGACATCATGTGCTTACCTATGCAAGAAATCGACAATCACCTAAGAACGTCAAGTATTGTGTGGTATGAAAAGACGAACTCGATCAAAAGTACAGAGATAAAACATAGAGAAAAAGTTAATATGATAATGGATTATAATGAAACCTATTATAATATGATCATCCGAGATGTTAAACCGGAACATAAAACTGATCTTCATAGCAACACTTTTTTATTAGTTTATCTTTTATGTTTTTGTTATCTTTTCATATTTTTCAAGTTTACTTTTTATGTCTTTTTTATCCATAGATTTTTTTTTCGTGTTTACCTTTTATGTTTTTTTTCTATATCTTTTCAATTTTTTTAAACTTTTACTTTTTATATCTTTTTACTCCACAATTTAATAAAATTATAATTAATTTGTTTCTTTCTTTTTCAAAATTTACGTTCCGGAGAAAAATATAAATGCAAATGTGGGCCAAAATATGGATCCAAGTCGGACCATATTTAACAAAAAAAATAGATGAGCTGGATTGACTCATATTTTAGGCGAGCCAACTCAACTCTTTCTATTTACAAGGTACACAATACTGATCAGGGTTGAGCTGTCCCGATTCCGTTCATATCCCGTCATTCCAGACCAATGAAAAGTCTAAACCCATTCTTAAAACCATCCTTTAAAGATTTCAAACACACATACATGCATGTAAACCCCTGACACTTTGTTTCATCAAGGCCTATTATCACAGTTGATCATGGGTTGGATTTCTTCGGCTGATCAGCATAGTCCCACAACCTACTATACTGATAGGCTGGTTTGCCCTCTAAATTCTTTTGCTTTATAGGCCCGATTAACCGTCAGCTCAGTAATGCAGTCCAGCATAAAACCCTCTATCTTTCTGCTAGGATCAGTTTTGAAAACACAGAAGTACCTTTCAACCAACCACGTTGACTTGAGGTTCTTCACATGATATGTATCAGTACAAATGTGAATTGATTGATACTCTCTGATTTGAAATGTTAACTCACTCTTCAACTTCAAAGCACTTAACTTCCATGAAGAGTCCTTATGTGCACCTAGCATGTATCCTGGAAAGGTCACTTTTCTTGATCCATAGATACTGCCTTGTGGCAATTGCATGTGAGCAAACTTTATTTATTATTTGTCAACGAAAATCATTCCCAACTCAAAACAACCGCCAAACGGTCACTAGGGTTTCTCGCAATCGCCCGACGGTTGCAGATAACCAGTTCAAGCAATCGCCAAACGGTTGCTATGGCTTCTCGCAACCGCTGGGCGATTGATGATACTAGATATCTACAACCGCCCGACGGTTGCAAATAATATTCATACTTAAATATTTACTATTTTGGTTGATTCGTTGTGGCGCGTTGTTTGATTAATTGATAATTACCCTAATAATAGTTAAAACAAGCCAAATTATAAGGCTTCATTGCAAAATCAAGCTTGGGGACAACATTAAGGACTAAGTATGATGATTAGTTGTTGAACATAACATATAGGTGTATCATTGATAACTAGACTAATCATATATAATCTACTATTTTACTAGCTCAATTACTAGTTTTGTAGTTATTTACTACTACTATTCATATGGAATAATGATATTTGAGTTCAATAAACAGAAACACATCAAGATACTTCCAACAAATCACTAATTTCGAATATGGATGTTATCCGCAACTTCCCGGCGGTTGCAGATATCCAGTTCCAGCAACCGCCAAGCGGTCGCCAGGGCTTCTCGCAACCGCTGGGCAGTCGCTAAGTCACATGGCGACCGCCTGTGCGGTTGCTGATACTAGATATCAGCAACCGCCTGACGGTTGAAAATAATATTCATACTTGAATATTTACTATTTTGGTTGATTCGTTGTGGCGCGTTGTTTGATTAACTGATAATTACACTAATGATAGTTAAAACAAGCAAAATTATAAGGTTTCATTGCAAAATTAAGCTTGGGGACAACATTAAGGACTAAGTATGATGATTAGTTGTTGGACATAATATATAGGTGTATCGTTGATAACTCACCTAATCACATCTAATCTACTATTTTACTAGCTCAATTACTAGTTTTGTAGTTATTTACTACTACAATTCACATGTAATAATGATATTTGAGTTCAATAAACACAAATATAGCAAGATACTTCCCAAAAATCACTAATTCCGAATATGGAAGCGGTTGCAGATAACCAGTACAAGCAACCGCCAGGCGGTCGCCAGGGCTTCTCGCAACCGCTGGGCAGTCACTAAGTCATATGGCGACCGCCTGGGCGGTTACTGATACTAGATATCTGCAACCGCCCGGCGGTTGCAAATAGTATCATACTTGAATATTTACTATTTTGGTTGATTCGTAGTGACGCGTTGTTTGATCAATTGATAATTACTCTAATGATAGTTAAAACAAGCAAAATTATAAGGTTTCATTGCAAAATCAAGCTTGGAGACAACATTACGGACTAAGTATGATGATTAGTAGTTGAACATAATATATAGGTGTATCGTTGATAACTCGTCTAATCACATCTAATCTACTATTTTACTTAGTTAATTACTAGTTTTGTAGTCATCTATGACCTTAATTCACGATTAATAATGATATTTGTTGTTTTCAAACACAAACACAATCACATCAAGATACTTGCCAAAAATTACTAATTTTAAACATGAATATTATTCGCAACCGCTGGGCGGTTGCGAGAATCCCACCGTTGCAACCGCCCAGCGATTGCAATATCTATTATCGCAACTGCCCGGACGACCGTCATGGTATCTAGCAACTGCTCGGCGGTTGCTAATTCCGCTGAAATTGGCGAGATTCGGGGAGAAATTCTAATTTTCACGAAAATTAAAAATTGTCACCCCAAATTTTATATACCCCCACCATCTTCACTTTAATTTTTCATTCACAAATATTACACTCTCCAAAAGTACCCAACACTCTTCTTTTCCAATCCACAAAAACCCAAACATTTTCTTTTATTTTTAAAACAAAACACAAACACATTTTTCTTTATCTCTAAAACAAAACACCAAACATTTTCTTTCATCTCCAATACAAAACACTAAACACTTTCTTTTCTTTTATATCTCCAAAACAAAACACCAAACACTTTGTTTCATCTCCAAAACAAAATACCAAACACGTTCTTTCTTTTATATCTCCAACAACAAAACTCAAAAACTTTCTTTTATTTTATATCTCAAACAAAAAACCCAAACACTATTTTTTTATCTTCAAAACAAAACACCAAACACTTGTTTCTCTTCTTTTCTTTTTGTTTCTCTTTTTTTTTTCTCTTCTTTTCTTTTTGTTACACCATACTAATTTCAACAAAAAAAAACAATAATATTTCGAAAAATTCCCGAAATATTATTGTTTTTTTTTTTTTTTTTTTTATTTTGACAAATATTATCTGCAACCGCCGGGCGGTTGCGAACATCATGAATTTGCAATCGCCAGGCGGTTGCGAGTCGCCACTTCCCTATGAAGACTGCAACCGCTGGGCAGTTGCGAACATCATGAATTCGTAACTGCCTCCTTATGGACGGGACGCCTGCTTCGTATGGACATGGCGACCGCCTATTTGCGACCGCGTGGCGGTCGCAGAGTACCCACGATGAGGGGTATCCGCGACCGCCCGGGTGGTTGCGGATACCCCTCGGGAGACCACCCGGGCGGTTGCAGATGGCCCTGTGTTCTTGTAGTGTGGTCAAAAATTGCGAAGTTGCTGACCGGTCGTACGGACATCATGATAAAGAACCACTGGAACTCCAAACTGAAGCCGAGATTCGCGACGGTTGGAGGTTGCGGAGATTTGAGGAGGCCGAATCAGATGCTCCGACGAATGGACAATGTTGGTGATGTTTTCGTTGGCTCTAATTTGAGCATCTCAGACAACAACCCAAATTCTTGGTTTCAGGTGACACTGACACTGCCGTCGCCGGTTCTGGATACGGAGTTAACTCTTGCTTTGTCGGAACTACAATTTGCTGCTACAAATTTATGCAACCATTTCTGTTTAGATTACTATTTTCCATCATCATGGCCAACATATTGTAAGCACATTTACAAAACTTGTGAGGAGAATTCATCAACGGAAACTAAAGAACATTATCGAAAATAGAGGAAAATGTGTACGGACCACAAATGCAACTGGTAACATTTTTGGAGTTTTACTGTTAGATCTTTGGTCTTTATTTTGATGGTTCACATACTCTTGATGTGAGAACCGTTGGCGTTACAATTCTTGCCACTTTATGGCTCATTCATTTCAAGAGATAAGAGTTACTTCTTTATTGTGGATTAAAGTTGTTAGCTAGTTATTATTCTGTGATGGATGGGATAATACGATAGTGTTAACAGGTTTAGAATTATTCCCTATTTAACGGAAGATATTTATTTTGGGTTCGAACGCCCTGTCCGTGATTCAGAGGCAATGATGGATGGACATAATGACATTAATTGCAAGAATATTCCCTTCCTTTATTCACTGAACATTTCCTCCTCTCTTACATATTTGAATGTTAAATTGTAGTAAGTAAGCTAAGTGGCTTCAGCCTGTCTCTCTTCTAATGATCACCTCCCTTTATATAGACTTTGGTAGGGGCAGGTGTCATTGTGCATGCGTTTTGGTAAGGACAGGTGTTGTTGTTACTTTGATACAGGTGTAAAAACTAGGATAATGTTTATCTTTTATCTACTAGGCGCTGACTGGATTAGCTTTTGTGTCCTCTAATATCTCCGAGGGCTTCTGAAGTAGATTGTTCTGATAGGACTATTCTTCCGAGGGCTCTTATTTCTCCTTCTTGACTCGGGTATTTTCTTCAACAATCAGGAGTGATCTCTGAGGGGGTAAATGTGATCCCCGAGGACTTAGTATAACTTCCGAGGACTGTGATTTTGTGTCCGAGGGCTGTATTTGCTTTACTGAAAGTGAGATTTCTTCACGAGAGTTCTCGGATTGTATTCACTGGATGTTCTTGTATTTATTTCTTGATTTTCTCCAAAATTGGGTCCTCGGATAAATCCGAGTGTCGTCTTTTCCGAGGAGTGTTCAGCAAGGAAGTTTTCTTGTAAGTTCATAGGACTCGGGGTCCATTTTGGTCCCTCTTGGAGCATTTGGTGGATATCGGAGTCATACGGGTCCATCGGGGTTTGCTCTTTTTCCGATGCCGTGTTGATATCTGCTTTTCATTCACCGTTTGACTTTCCAAGGGACTCTTATGTTTCTCCTCGGGTGCTCTTATAAACCTTTTCGGGTCAGTGACCGAAGGGTAGGGCAATCCTCCGAGGGGCTTTCTTTATAGGTACATCTCATCGGAAGGACTCGTGACAATAGTATTGTCCATATATTGTTTTTCCGAGTAGGAGTAATCTCCTTTATTTTATTTTTTAGGGTTAACACTAGCCCCCCCAAATTTCGATTGTCCTCGTAGAGACAAGCGGAATTTTAAATCATCGTCCTCAGTGAGGTGAGGGGTTATTTTTTGCTTAGTGTCCCTATATTTATATTTTTTTCTTTTTTGAAATTTGTCCGAGAGATAAATACGTATATTTAGAGTTTTGCAAGTGATTTTACCTGAATACCCCTAGGGTATTGTCATTAAGCAGGCGAAGATCTCGGGAGAGCAGGTTGTGGACTGCCGTTTGACCAGCTTGGGGATTTGAAGTATCTTACCGTTGGCAACGGGCAGAATCTGGACGGCGTGGCGTGAGCAGGCAACAGTTACGTGGAGTCACGAATAAATGCCACGTCTTTATGGGCATCTGACCGTTGTAATCTTAGGTTATAAATAGGGTACTGTTCCTCTTATTTTCTTCATTCACACAAGTGTATTTCGCGATAATTCTCTCTCCAGAGTTACAAATTTCTTCTCTTATTCTCTCGCAATTCTCAGTTCCAGTAAAAAAAACTTTCCTCTTTTTATATCCATGGCTTCTTCTGCCAATGTGAATCCTGTAGCTGCTGTTACCTTCTCGGGGGTTACTGCTCCGATTGACACTTCTACGAGTGCGAGGGGTATTCCGGTGGGAGTTATTACTCGCAAACGTAAGGGAGAAATTGCTGCTGCTGCTGAGGGCGGTGCTACTTCCTCGAAAAAAGCTAGGGTTCCCAAATCAAAGGAACCGCCGCTTCGGACTTTTGCTAAGGTGGAGAAGACGCGGAATATTGCTACTCGTAAGCAGGTAGCGGATCTGTTTACTTCAACCGGAGTCCTTCAGAAAAATATGGTCTTCCGACTTCCGACGAAGGATGAGAGGGCATGCTATCCTCCTCCGGGTATGTTGACAGTATTTTTTGCTCAGGTTAAGTACGGGTGGCGCTCATTTATGTCCCCTTTCTTCTGCGAGCTTTTTAAGACTTGCAATATCAGCCCAAGTCAAATGGTGCCGAACGGATTTGCTGCTATTTGCATTTACGTGTTTTGGTGCCACGTGAATGGTCTAGAGTGTTCAGTGGATCATTTTCTTTCGATCTTTGACGTGGCGGTATCGCCCGGGGGGTATCCTTTCTATAACGTTCGTCACCGGGACAACACGGGGGATTCCACGAAGAGGATCTTGGGCGCCGCTATTACCTCGCATAGCGTCTGGAAGAACAGATACTTCTTCGTGGGCCCTGTTAATGGTGAGTGGGATGTGCCCTTTGATTGGCGAGAGGGTACTACTCCCGTACACGCTCTGGATCAGGAGGCGGTATTATCTCCTATAGTTTCTCAGCACAAACTGATGGAATCAGAGGACTTTTCAATGTTGTACGAGACTTCCGGTCTTCACTACGTAGTCGTTACCGATGACGCCGTGGAACATCCTTTGTCTTTGTCTCCCGAGGCGAGGAGTTTCTTTCGTAAGTTTCTTCATTCGTTCTTTTACTCTTTTTATTCTCTTTCCGAGTACAGTGGTAAATTGTGCTTATACACGTTATTGGTGGGGTGATGCAGGAGATGTCATGGCAAATTACTATCTGCAGTCGAGTCCGAGGGAGCCTACTCCTAGTGGTGTTTCTGAGATACCGGAGGAGGGTGATCACGAGGAAGATGAGGTTAACGCTCCCGAGGGCGGGCATGCGGGTTCAGAGAAGGGTGGATTGCACGAGGACCATTCTCTTCTATGCATGGATACGACGGGGGTTATCAGGAGCGCTGTTCCCTTGCGCCAAGTAGCTCCTTCCTCTTCTTGGGCTTTAGTGCCAGTTTCCAAGTCTAGTATAGGAGATTTGCCCGTTTCCGGATCTGATATAGGGAGTTCTCCGAGGGCGTCTGAAGAAGGAATATTTCCGAGGACAGTTGAAGAAGGAGCTGTCCAGAAGACTACGGGAGTGATAGATGTATCTTCCGATGACCCGTCTCCTGTTTCTACTGAGCGCATATCTTCAGAAGGTCCTCGTGGTGAGTCTTAACAAGTTCTTCAAAAATTTTTGGTAGACTGTTATCTCGCACTAATACTTTCCCTTTTTTGATGCAGTTGCCGTAGATAAAGGCAAGGCTCCAATGGTAGAAGAATCTTCATTATATGGTGAGTATCCGTTATTCGCCCTCTTTCCATAATTTTTTCTAGTTTCATTCTTTTTCTCACTGTCAGTTTGTATCTTTTGTAGAGGAGGATTTTCTGGCCCAGTTCAACATTCCCGAGCAAGAAGGTTTACGAGGGGACTCCGAAGACACTCAAGGGGAGTTTGATCCTTCTTCCGAGGATAGGGAGGTGAAGGAGGGGATTCTGAAGTCCCTGTTAGGAGAGACTAGCCCCTCCACAACAGTGGGTGGTTCCCGGGCCATATTTACAAATTCAGAAGTGATGACTCCCGTAAAGGATATGACTCCTCCGAGGGGGCATGTTCCGGTGACTTTGTCTCCGAGGGGTCATACATTCCGGGAGCCTATTCCTCCTAGTGGATTCGAGGGGCAAATTTCATCTCGGTCAGTGGGGGAAGCTTATCAAGATATCCTCCGATTTTTCGCCTCCTCTAGTTCAACACCCGCCGAGGGGTACCAATTTTTGTACACCAGTCTTAACTGGCTGGGACTCATGGTAAGCTTCTCTAAATTAATCCTCTGAAATTATATAATATACCTCTGTTAAATTCTTTATTGTTGATTTTCCGCAGATTGGAAAGACTCGAGAGGCGGTCACTGCCGTTGAAGAGCACGGTCGGAAAGACAAAGAAGAGTTAGAAGTACTCCGAGCGCAATTGGCACCTCTCTTAGCCCGAGATAAAGAGAGCCAAACTAGGGAGGATATTCTTCAAACCAAGATTTCCGACTACGAATTTGCTCTTAATGAATCAGAGAAGGCGAGGGCGGATTTGCAAGGTAACTTAAACGCTGCCGAGTCCGCTTATAAAAAGATGGAGGCGTCCGAGAAGGTTGTAGCGGCTAAGATAACTCTTCTGGAGAAGGAAAGGAAGGAGTCCGAGGAGGTCTTCACTGCTCGTATTGCGGCTCTCGAGAAGGCAGTAGCGGACGGGAATGAGAGAGAGAGAGAGTTCTTCAGGAGACATTGGGCCAAGCTACTGATAGGGCTGAGTCAGCTGAAGAAAAGTTGGTAAACTTTCTATTTCCCGAGGACGTGCAAGCTAAGGTGCATGCAGCCGTTCAATTCGCTCAGCGGGAGATTTCACGACAGCAAGCAGGAGTACCCGAGACGTCTTCTCACGAGCTGTTGACAGGCCACCTTTTATGGGGTTATCTGGAGTGTGCTAGGTTGGCTAAGTCTCTGATAAGGTCGGAGGTTGATTTCTCAAAATCTTTTGACATTCGTAAGCTAAAGAGGCTGACTCCCGATGATTGCAAGTACTTTGTGGGGAGGTTTGGGTGTTTGCTATCTTCCAAGGATTCTCCAACACCGTCTCCGATGCGCTCTGCCACAAGTCCGAGTCCAAGAGCTAGTGGTTCCGGGGGAGTATTTTCCCCAATTTCTCGTCTTGCTCCATTGGGTACTTCCCTCGAGGAGACAACTTCTTCCCTCCCTCCTTCCACGGGGGCCTAATTTTATCTTTGTAATTTTTTACTTTTAAAATAAACGTTCTTAGTATTTATTATCCCTTCCGAGGGCTCTTCGGCTTAAATAAATATTTTTGTTCAATTTCCCTTTTTCTACTTTTTGGTTTGTATAGTTAAATTTCAATTAGCATGGATAATGATAATTTTCAAAAAGTTGCTGACTAAGTAGACTTCCTAAGTAGGAGGTGTTACTTTGCATGGTTAAATAGGGTACGTGTCCTTCTTAATCAAAAAGTTTTTTCAACACGTGTCCCTTAGTTGACATAATAAAAGTTTAAACTTCTACTTTTAACTCTGACCTAAAGAGTATATATGCGCGTAGGATTTTTACCAATTATGCACTTATCTCCTAATCCTTATTAGTCTTTGATTTTCTTTCATAATTGCAAGTACAAAAATAATACTTACCTGATACGATGATGCCTCCTTATTATAGAAGATTTGGTTCGACTTCATCTTGCGGTTCTTCTCGGGATACCGCTCGGGGTCCTTCTGGATCATCAAGGGTTCCTCCGAGGGACAATCCATCCGAGAATCAAACGACACTTGGTGCTAGTTCCTCTCTTGGAGTGGCTCGTAGGACTCCATCTACAAATTCACGTAGAGTCAATCATATCAGGGAGATATTCATGAGTAGGGAGCCATATCCTTTGGCGGATGAGTCTTCGGAGTTCGATTTGATTCCTCTTAATCCATCAAGATTGATAGGCAGAGGACGTGTAGGATCCACTATGAGTGCAGAATGTGAGAACTCGGTAAGATCTCTTTTTACTGGTTATAACTTAGAGTTCGAAGATTATGATATAATAGTGCCTTCCTCGGGCCAAAGGGCTTACGCACCCCCCTCGGGTTACATGACCATTTATACCGAACAGATGCGTTGCGGGTTGCGGATGTTTTTTCACCCCTTTTTCCAAATACTTTTTCGGTATTGGCAGGTGTGTCCGAGTCAGTTAACACCAAGTTCTTATAGCCATCTGGTAGGGTACATCCTTCGTAGTGAGCTTTTAAACCTTCCCATGTCCCCCTATCGGGTGGGGACAATATTTACCCTTCAACCTTGCTCAGAGGGGACTCCCTTTTTTAGCTTGACCTATCGGGACAAGGAAGATATCTTCACTCGTGTATCCAGTTCCCACTCTAGTAGAGGGGATTGGAGGCGGAGATTTTTCTTTGTCCGTCCGAGAGGCCAGTCAGCCAGATCATGGGGTGTACCCATCCGATGGGGTCTGGGGTATATCGCACCCAACACCGAAACACGAGGGCAAGTGAGGGAGATATTGCTTCACTCGGGACTTTTCTCTGGTTCTCATGACATATCTGGGCTATTGGATTTCCCCGAGGCTCTGGTTTTGGCAGGTTTACAGGAGGGGGTGGAAGGATGCACTCCTGCTTCTCGTCCTCTTCACAGTAACTTTCATTTTCGTAAGTTCTACTAATCATTTTCTAGCATGCAACCTTTATTGGTGTCCTCGGACCGTTTTCCTACTGACATCTTTTGCATGAGCGGAGATGGGAGCCTTTTCTCTCGGGTCTTCTACTGACGTTTTCTTGGGGAGAGCATTGCATGGTATTCCCGGGGGGACGAAGGTTGGTGATTCCCCTCCACTCATGAGTGAGGCAATGGTTGAAATTTCCTCAGAGGAGGAGGAACCTGTGGCAGCCCCCCCAGTCAATTATATAATTCCTTCTGGATCATCGGATCTGATAGCAACTCTTTCTCAAACGGATTTTCACATGAGTCCCGTAGTATCACAGCCCATTCCTCATAATTCTACCGTGGTAAATGTATTAGAGGAGTATCTTCGCTCTTCTAGTACAGAGGATATGCAGCCCCGGGAAGATATCCCTAGTCGTATTCCTACACCACCGCCCGAGGAGCACCCTTCCCCCGGGAGAACTCTTCCCCCCGGGGTTAATCAGGATGTTTCTCCTCTCGGATCAGCAGTGGGGTTTTGCCGAAACTTTCTTAGTGGTTTATTGAACGTAACAGATTGTGAGCTGATAAAAACCCTTTCGGTACCCGTTCTCCAGGATTTAGCCTGTAAAGACCTGTGTGAGGTATTTATTCATTTTATTTAGTACTAACCTGTCTTCTGGTCTGATGCCCCTTGCTTTGTTTTTTGGACCAGATTTATATGGTGTTGGATGCTCTCGGATCTTGTGGAAGTTCCTCTTCAGATCCAGGCTTAGTGTATCGTCGTCGGGATGAGTTAGAGCGAGGTCTCTTGGAGGCTCAAGTGGAGATAGCCCATTTGAAGGAAGTTCATGAATCCGCTCAGGAGACTCACATCCAGGTGTTACAATTCGAAAAGGATAAGGCGTGGGAATTGGAACGCCAATTAGTGCTTGAAAAAGCACGCGTCTTGAACTTAGGGCGGAGAATTGAGGAGTTACATGGCCAAATGCGGTCCTCGGAGGAGCAGTTAACACAGGCTACGCTGGAAAGAGACGCCTTGAGTCAGCAGCTGCTAGGGATAACTCGTTCTCATGCGATAGAGGTGGTCATGGCCCGAGTCCAAGCTGTGTTGGAGGTGGTGGGCCCCTCCAATCTTCGTGAGTCTCTCCGGGGTGAGATGCGTGACTTGGTGCACATAGGCTATAAGTTGTGCCAAGATGCCGTACAAGCTTTACCAGAGTTCCCCTCGGGCTTGCTCCTTCCTGAGCTTAACCTTCGTCAAGTCTCCGAGGAGTTTCCTCCTTCACCTACTAGAGATTTTGCGATCGGAACTGTGTTCTTTGATGACCCAGTCTCCCTTTCCGAGGAACAACGTCGAAGACTTATCCGAGAGGGAAAACGTCCTATGGGAGGGATTTAGCTTGTAAATGAGTTTAGTTCATAATACGGAGGGTTTTTAGTGTTATCGGGTTGTCCTGATGTCTCATATATAGAGATATCATTTTGTCGGACAACTCTAATTTCTTTTGTACTATATCCCCTCATGTATGAACACTCTTTTTATTCATGTATAACTATTACATTAAGCATAATACTTTCTAAGGTTGCTTGCGTTCCACGTGTTGCGAAGTATTGCTTCCTCGGAGTTGGCAAGCCGATAAGTCGCAGGTCCTACAATTTCTACTACCTTGTAGGGTCCTTCCCATCGTGGATCTAGTTTACCCACATTCTTAGAGGCCCCTACTCGTTTCATCACTAAATCTCCAACTTGAAAGGTTCGGGGTTTTACCTTGGCATTGTAATATCGTGACATCCGAGCCTTGTACTCTTCCATTCGGAGGGCTACTCGGGTCCTTTTTTCCTCGAGGAGGTCAAGGGCAAGGGCTAGATTTGAGCCATTGGCCACTTCTTCATATTCTTTGACTCGCCAGCTTTCTATGGAGACCTCCGAGGGCAAAACAGCTTCACACCCGTAGGATAGACTAAAAGGGGTTTCGCCCGTAGCGACACTCTGCGTAGTCCGACAGGCCCACAATATCCCAGGTATCTCCTCAACCCACTTAGCTTTATGCCAATCAAGTCGGGCCTTCATGTTCTTCAAGAGGGTTCTGTTGGTTCTTTCTACTTGGCCATTTGCTTGAGGGTATCCCACGGAGGCAAAGCGATGTTTTATCTCCCAATGATCACACCATTTTTGCAATCCTTGATCAGTAAACTGCAAACCGTTGTCACTTACCAGGCTCCGAGGGACACCAAAGCGACAAATAATATTTCTCCAGAGAAAATTAATAACGGCCCCCGCGGTTACCCTAGCCAGGGGTTCCGCTTCCACCCATTTGGTGAAGTAGTCAACGGCTACTAGTAGAAATTTCTTTTGACCGGCATCAGGGATGAGGGGTCCAAGTATATCAATACCCCACTTAGAGAATGGGCAGGGGTTCAGAGAGGGTTCCCAAGGGGCTGCGGGTAGATGGGTCCGAGGGGCGTAAGCTTGGCATGGTTTACATCTTTCGGCATGGCTTTTGCTGTCTTTGGCCATCGTGGGCCAATAGTAGCCTTGTCGAATCAAGCGTCCAACCATGCTTTCGCCACTAGTATGGCTCCCACATACCCCCTCGTGAGTTTCTGCTAAGGCTAGTTGGGCCTCCTCTTCATTGAGGCATCGAGCATGGGGGCATAAGTATGTCCTTCGGAAGAGTATCCCGTCTTTGAGGAAGTATCGAAGGGTTTTTCTGAACATCATTCGCTGAATATTCTTGTCCGAGGAGTATCCCTCGGGATTCTGCAAATAGGCTTTGATAGGGGTCACCCAGCTAGATGAAGGATCTGAAATTGTGTTCACTTATCGGCCTCCGCTCTTTTCAGATTCATTGACATGCAGTAGAGTAATCTTCCGAGTATGTATTGCAGCTGTTTGTGTAGCCATCTTGGACAAAGCGTCCGCCTCTTGATTTTCTTTTCGAGGAATTTGAACTATGTCATACTCTTCAAACCATTCGGACCTTTGACGGACAACTTGTAGGTACTCTTGCATTCTTTCTTCTTTGGCCTCATATGACCCTTTAACTTGCTGGACAATCAATTGGGAGTCACTATGGAGGAGTACTCTCTTTATTCCTCCTTCCTTTGCTAACCTCATACCAATAAGGAGAGCTTCGTACTCGGCTTCATTGTTAGAGAGGGGGTAATCTATTCTAACTGCAAAATGGAGTCTTTCCTCCTCTCCTTCTTGATTTACCAAAACTATTCCAGCCCCCCCATGGGTACTTACCGAGGATCCGTCTACATATATCTGCCATCGTGACTCCTTTTCCTCGGATCCCATGCCCGTGAGTTCTGTTACAAAGTCCGCCAGAACTTGCGCTTTGATTGATGGTCTCGGAGCATAGGAAATATCGTACTCAGTAAGCTCTACGGCCCATTTTATCAGTCTTCCTGATGATTCAGGCTTGTTAAGAATTGCTCTCATGGGGTACTTAGTTAGCACGGTTATTGGATGAGATAGAAAGTAGGGACGTAGCTTACGAGCCGTGGTAACCAATGCTAGAACTAGTTTCTCAGTTAGGGTATATCGGGTTTCGGCTCCGAGGAGAGTTTTGCTAACGTAATATACCGGGTGATGTTCTCCATCTTGGTCTTTGACTAAGACAGCGCTAATAGCCTCTTCTCCAACCGATAAATACAGGAACAACTCTTCTTGGGGAATAGGTTTTACCAGCAAATGTGGTTTCAACATATATCTTTTCAATTCTTCAAGAGCTTCCTCGCATTGAGGGGTCCACTGAAATTCCTTGACATTTCGAAGTATCTTGAAGAAGGGAAGCCCTTTTTCTGCGGACTTGGAGACAAACCGACTTAACGAGGCCATTCTTCCAGTTAACTTTTGGACATCTTTTACCGTCCTCGGAGTAGGTAACCCCATGATAGCTTCTGCTTTTTCGGGGTTTACTTCAATTCCTTTCTCCGTAACCATAAATCCCAGAAATTTTCCTCCCCGGATACCAAAAGAACACTTCCGAGGGTTAACTTTCATGCCAAAGTTGTTCATAATGACCAACGCTTTCCGTAGGTCCTCGGGATGTTCTTCGGCAGTGTTACTTTTAACTACAGTATCATCTACATACACCTCTACTGATTTCCCAATAAGTCCTGTGAACATAAGACTTACTAACCTTTGGTAGGTAGCTCCCGCATTCTTCAGCCCAAATGGCATGACTAGGTAACAAAAGGTGCCTGCATCCGCGATGAAGCTGGTCTTATCTTGATCAATAGTCGCCATCGGAATTTGGTTGTACCCTTGGTCTCCATCTAAAGTTGATAGTAGCGCACATCCTGCGGTAGAATCAACTAGCTGATCTATGCTTGGTAAGGGATAACAATCCTTGGGGCATGCTTCATTGAGGTTAGTAAAGTCAACACACATTCGCCATCTTCCTCCGTGCTTGGGAACTAGCACAACATTGGCTAACCACTCGGGGTAGATAACTTCTCGTATTTGCTTCAATTTGAGAAGGCGTTGTATTTCCGAGCGGATGATCTTGTTGCGCTCGGGGCCCATTTTCCTCTTCTTCTGTTGGACAGGTTTAGCTCCAGGCTTTACATTAAGGAAATGCTGACATACCTTGTTGCTGATTCGTCCGGGCGGCCCCCCTTCCCACGCAAAGAGGTGATGGAATTGTTTGAGAAGAGAAATCAATTGACCTTCTATGATTGGAGCCATATGGGTGCCCATTTTGATTACTTTCTCGGGGCTTCCTTCTACTAATTCCACCATTTTTAATTCTTCCACAGGTTGGACTCGTGTTTCCTCGGTTCTACACCTTTTGTTATTTCCGAGTGAGGGTCCGTCCTCTTCTGAGGGAATGGCATTCATGCAGCATTCTCTGGCTTTTGACTGACTTCCTCGGACTTCTCCGATTCCCGAAGAAGTGGGGAATTTCACTTTAAGATGCAGAGTAGAAGGGATAGCTTTAAAGGCCCGAATAGATGGTCTTCCACATATGACATTATATGTTCGTGAGGAGGCTTCCACTACCCAAAACTTAATAGATTCAGTTCTCCGAAGGGCTCCTTTCCCCCATGACATCGGAAGGGTAACAGTTCCGAGGGTTTGACAAGCTTCCCCTGAGAATCCTACTAACAGGACCTCAGTAATTTCCAACGTTTCTTGTTTCAACCTCATAGCCAGATAAGTAGGTAAGAAGAGCACATCCACGGAGCTGCCTGTATCTATAAGGATCCGTTGGATTTCATACCCGTAGATGACAGCAGAAATAACCAATGGATCTTCATGAGGGTATATTATGTCCATAAGATCCTCGGGCCCGAACGTGATGCTAGGTAGATTTAATCCTTGAATGGAGCAGACAGACAATCCTTGTTCTGCTCGTCGGGCTTCTTTCAAATATTTCTTCTTTTTACCCTGAGGTATCATGGAAATTTCACCCCCTTCAATCATGTTGATCGTTCTCCCTGTTGGGGGGTTGTCTTTGTAAGAGTTAGGTGGAGGAGGCAAACTCTGATACCCTGTCGTTTTCTCTCGTGAATTTCACCGGCGGTCTTTACTTCTCTCTTGGGGTCGGAGACGTCTAGTGGTCTCCTCTCGTGACTTCCGGCTAGGCGACCTTTCTTCCCTTTCTTGCTCTTCCTCTTCCCTTCGTGATCTCTTCCAAACATTTGCCTTGGGCTCTTCGAGGTTATTTTCCTTGAGGTAGTTCTTCAAATACCCTATCTCCAGTAGGCGAAGCACTTCTAAACGAAGAGTAGTACATTCTTCCGTAGTGTGCCCATAAGTTTTATGATATTTACAATATTTCCCAGTGTCCTTGTCTCGGTTAGGAAATTTAGTCGGTCTGGGCCAGTGCAACTCGTTGCTACCCCTCATTATGTTGAGCACTTCCGGTGGAGTAACAGTCATCGGGGGTAAGTGCACGGGTCGGAGGAATTTCTTAACCACTCCCCCTTCATCTTTGCGCTGAGGAGGCTTTCCTTCCTTATTCTTTTCTTTGACCTTTGCTTCTTTCTCGGCACGCTCTAAGTGTTCACTATCCTCCTGCTCCATTTGCTTCTTTGTTCCCTCGGCCTCTTCCATTAAAATGTGTACTTCCGCCTTTTGCATTAGCTCATTCATATCCGTGATACGATTTCCCATAAGGTATCTAAAGAAATCCCCCGCTCGGAGTCCCTGAGTTAATATGTCCGCCATAATGGTCGGGCTAACATTTGGAACATCGAGTGCTTCATCCGTGAAACGCTTTATATACTCTCGCAAGGATTCATCCTTCTTCTGTTTAATAGTAAAAAGATGTATAGCAGATTTAGGGTACCTTCGGTTGCAGGCGAATTGTCGTACAAACAAATGAGCTAATCGGTCAAAGCTCGTGATGGAACAAGGTGGAAGATGAGTAAACCAGGCTTGGGCCCGTCCTCCAAGGGTAACAGGGAATACACGACATAACACATGATCAGGGGCGGAAGAGAGGTCCATTCCTGCCAGGTATTGATGGACGTGATCTTGTGGGTCCCTTCCATCAGCTTCTCCGGTATATAGCGGGATATTAACAGGTCGCATCCCCGAGGGGATAGAAGCTGAGGCAATTTCGGGAATGAAAGGAGAGGTTTTGAATGTAGGATCTTCCTCGGGAGCCATGGTCTTCTTGAGATCACCTAATTCTTTTCGTAAATCATCCATCATTCCCCACAAGGAATGTTCCACCTCTCCTCGACACTCCGAGGGGCGAGAAATTTCTTCCCGACCCCTCACAGGAGTTCTTTCATGACATACATACCTTCGAGGCCTTTGTCGGGGTGCTGGTTGCCAAGGATTCCAATTTGGGTTCCACGCCATCGGAGGTGCATTTCCTTCCAAGGGGAAACCACTGGGTTCGAACGCCCTGTCCGTGATTCAGAGGCAATGATGGATGGACATAATGACATTAATTGCAAGAATATTCCCTTCCTTTATTCACTGAACATTTCCTCCTCTCTTACATATTTGAATGTTAAATTGTAGTAAGTAAGCTAAGTGGCTTCAGCCTGTCTCTCTTCTAATGATCACCTCCCTTTATATAGACTTTGGTAGGGGCAGGTGTCATTGTGCATGCGTTTTGGTAAGGACAGGTGTTGTTGTTACTTTGATACAGGTGTAAAAACTAGGATAATGTTTATCTTTTATCTACTAGGCGCTGACTGGATTAGCTTTTGTGTCCTCTAATATCTCCGAGGGCTTCTGATGTAGATTGTTCTGATAGGACTATTCTTCCGAGGGCTCTTATTTCTCCTTCTTGACTCGGGTATTTTCTTCAACAATCAGGAGTGATCTCTGAGGGGGTAAATGTGATCCCCGAGGACTTAGTATAACTTCCGAGGACTGTGATTTTGTGTCCGAGGGCTGTATTTGCTTTACTGAAAGTGAGATTTCTTCACGAGAGTTCTCGGATTGTATTCACTGGATGTTCTTGTATTTATTTCTTGATTTTCTCCAAAATTGGGTCCTCGGATAAATCCGAGTGTCGTCTTTTCCGAGGAGTGTTCAGCAAGGAAGTTTTCTTGTAAGTTCATAGGACTCGGGGTCCATTTTGGTCCCTCTTGGAGCATTTGGTGGATATCGGAGTCATACGGGTCCATCGGGGTTTGCTCTTTTTCCGATGCCGTGTTGATATCTGCTTTTCATTCACCGTTTGACTTTCCAAGGGACTCTTATGTTTCTCCTCGGGTGCTCTTATAAACCTTTTCGGGTCAGTGACCGAAGGGTAGGGCAATCCTCCGAGGGGCTTTCTTTATAGGTACATCTCATCGGAAGGACTCGTGACAATAGTTTTGTCCATATATTGTTTTTCCGAGTAGGAGTAATCTCCTTTATTTTATTTTTTAGGGTTAACAGATAGCTTAAAAGATATTGGGAGTTACAATAGGGGGTCCCTAGTCTTGTATAAATAGGGCTTGTGTTTTTCCATTAGAACCACCCATTAAGTTATAATCAAGACTAGAAGTCCCTCACCCATAAATTAGTATTATATAAATATATTCGTACAAATATATTTATTTTTCACAGGTCATATATAATAAAGGATTCAAGCACAAATGGCCGGTGGTATACAATCCTTCCGCTGCTAAGTTGTTGTTTTATATATATACTTATATATTTTTCTAACATGTGGTATCAGAGGCACCTCTAAGCCGTTGTGTTTGAAGTTTATATTGATGCATGTGACAAATTTATTGTTATCATGTATATTTCTTATGATTACATGAATCGTCCGTATGAAATACTTAAGTTTTCTTTTATTTTGTTGTTGTTATTCATATACATGTCTAAATATAAGTACGTCATGGTGGTGAGGGTTAAAATAATTACATGCACTCATTATGATGATGATTATTATTATCTAAAAGTATTTTAATCATCTAACAAGTATATGTTACTACACATTGGAGTTTTTTTTTTTATATATATTGACTAAAAGGTTTCATAATATGCTTTACGTTATAAAGACTATACATATGTGATTTTAAAATTATTGTTAGTAATGCCACAACATTCACATTATTTTTCAATCACGTATGGTTAACATCATAAATTTTATTTGCTTGTAATTAGATCATTTTATTAAGGAATAGTCTCCACAGAGAAATACTTTATTTTAATGATTTAATTAGTGTAGGAAAATGAATTTTAAGCATTGATCATGAGGTTTTCTTCTACCTACAGGTGTGGACAATTTTACGTATTAATGTTGAAAATCCATTTGTCCTATAAATAAAGAATAAGTAAATTCATGCACGTTTTGCAACCTTTGCCCACAGGTAGGAAGGAATTTACTTAGAGACATTGCACTAATATTATCCTTGGCTTTTTTGCAGTTTTCTCTCAATCCTTAGTCGATGGTGGTCCTTTTGTTCCAATGCTTGATGGTACTAACTTTTCTGACTGGAAAGAATCTGTTGGATTTGCTTTAGGGTATATGGACCTTGACTATGCGCTTCGTGAGGAGCAACCACCCATCCCCACGAACACAGATACACAAGAGATTATCGATAAGTACCATTGGTAGGAGCAGTCTAACCGCCTAAGTCTAATGCTCCTAAAGTCTCGCGTTAACAAGAGCTTTAGGGGTGCTATAGGTGAATGCAACACTGTCAAGGAATTTATGCAGACAATTGAAGAACAATTTGTTCGTTCTGATAAAGCCTTGGCTAGTACCCTTATGAAGCAACTTACTGGCAAAACGTTTGACAATTCTAAAGGTGTACATGCTCATATTACTAAGATGAGAGACTTGGCCTCTCAACTTAAGGCATTAAAGATAGAGATATCTGTGCCATTCTCGGTGAATTTCATCCTTGACTCACTTCCGTCTGAGTATGGTCCTTTCAAAATCTCTTATAATACACATAAAGAAAACTGGTCAATTACGGATCTCTTGACCATGTGTGTACAAGAGGAAGAAAGGATGAAGCATGATCAACTTGAAAGTGCAAATATGGTTGTTCTTGAAAAGAATAAAACCGAGAAGAAAGAAAATGAACCGTATAACAAAGGAAAGCAAAAGGGGTCATCCAAATCAAATGGCAAAAAGATGATTTGCTACTTTTGCAAGAAGGAGGGTCATAAGAAGAAAGAATGCTATAAGTATAAAAGATGGATCGAAAAGAAAGGTAACTCTACTTTTGTTGTGTGTCATGAATCTTTATTTGTAGATGCTCCAAAGAATTCATGGTGGATTGACTCTGGCTCTTCAATCCATATTGTGAATACTTCGCAGGGATTTCTCCACAAAAGGAAGCCAACAACAAGTGAACTTTGGGTTTTCTCAGGAAATAAAAGTTATCCACAAGTCATGGCTGTTGGGACTTTTAGAATAAATCTGAAATTGGGACATGCCTTAGATTTAGAAAATGTTTTTTACATTCCAAGTTTTAATAGAAATTTAATTTCCGTTTCAAGAATGGTTATCAAAGGCTATAATTTCCTTTTTTCAAGTGTTTTAACTATTATGAAAAATAATATTATTCTTGGTTCTGGAACTTTGGTTGAATATTTATTTAAATTAGATGTGCATCCCGATTTTGAGCAGAATTATATGTCTCTGCATACAATTGGTATTAAGAGGAACATTTTGAATGAAAACTCTTCTCTTTTATGGCATAAGAAATTAGGAAACATATCTTTAGAGAGAATAAAAAGGTTGGTAAAAGAGGGAATCCTACGGGAGCTCGATTTTTCTGACCTTAAAGATTGCGTGGAATGCATAAAGGGAAAGCAAACCACTAAAAGTAATAAAGATTCTAAAAGGAGATCAAGTGTTCTTGAGATCATACACACATATATTTGTGGACCTTTTTCTACTCCTTGCCTAAATGGTCAGAGATATTATCTCATTTATTGATGATCATTCAAGATATATGTATATTTATCTTTTGAATGATTAGGCAGAAGCGCTAGACGCTTTCAAGTCCTATAAAGTAGAATTTGAGAATCAACTTGAAAAGAAAACCAGAATCGTAAGATCTGATAGAGAAGGGGAGTATTACGGAAGGTACACAGAACATGAACAAATGAAAGGTCCATTTGCAAAATTCCTTCAAGAAGAAGGCATTGTTCCACAATATACCATGCCTGGCACACCACAACAAAATGGTGTTGCAGAAAGAAGGAATCGTACACTAATGGATATGGTTAGAAGCATGATTAGTAAATCTAACATGCCTATATATCTATGGAGTGAAGCTCTTAAAACCACAACGTATTTATTAAATAGGGTTCTATCCAAGGCTGTCTCTAAGACACCTTTTGAATTATGAAAATGGTGGAAACCTAGTTTAAATCATATACAATATGGGGTTGTCCTGTCGAAGTTAGGATTTATAATCCTAACATAAAGAAATTATATTCAAGCACAAGTATTGGTTTTTCCATTGGATATCCAAGTCACTCGAAATGATACAAGTTCTATTGCCCATCTCATAATCCAAGAATTGTCGAATCTATAAATGCCAGATTTCTTGAGGATGTTGAAACTTAAGAGAGTTTGGATTCTCACATGATTCATTTTGAGGAAGAACCCGTTCAGTCACATGAGGTCCAACTAATGCAGTTTGAGTCAAGCAAGTCATTACAAAATGACGAAGAGATGACTCCTAGAAAATCCTCAAGAATAAAGAAATCAACAATCTCAAATGATTATATTGTATACCTTGCAGAGTCTGATTTTGATATTGGACTTCAGGCAGATCCAGTTACATTTTCACAAGCAATGAATAGTGATAATTACAAACTTTGGTTTGATGCCATGAAAGATGAGATAAGTTCTATGTATAAAAATAAAGTTTGGGATCTCGTTGACTTACCAGATAGGGCTAAGGTCATTAGCCAAAAGTGGGGTTTTAAAACCAAAAGAGATGCATCTGGTAATGTTGAACCATATAAAGCCAGACTTGTAGCGAAAGGATTTACTCAAAAAGAAGGCGTCGATTATCACGAAACCTTCTCTCCGATTTCAAAGAAGGATTCATTGAGAACTATTATGGCTTTGGTGGCTCATTTTGATTTAGAGCTTCACCGAATGAATGTTAAAACAACGTTTCTTAACGGAGATCTGTCTGAAGAGGTATATATGAAGCAACCTGAGGGTTTCAGTGATGGTAGTCAGAAAGTTTGCAAGTTGAAAAGATCTATATATGGACTAAAACAAGCTTCACGACAATGGTATTTAAAGTTTCACGAGATTATCACATCATATGATTTCGTTGAAAAGCTTGTTGATCAATGTATATACGTCAAGGTAAGTGGGAGCAAATATATCTTTCTAGGCCTTCATGTAGATGATATTCTTCTTGCTAGCAGTGATTATGGTTTGCTACTTGAGACAAAACAGTTTCTCTCAAAGAATTTTGAAATGAAGGATATGGGTGAAGCTTCTTATGTCATTGGCATAGAAATTCACAGAGACCGACAGCAAAGAATATTAAGGTTGTCTTAAAGGACCTACATTGAAAAAGTTTTAGAGAGATTTGGTATAAGATATTGTAAACCTTCAGTAGCTCCCATAGCCAAAGGTGAAAAGTTGCATAATGGTCAATCACCGCAAAATGCTTGGAGCAAGAACAAATAAAAAGTATCCCTTATGCATCTGTTGTGGGCAGCTTAATATATGCCCAAATTTGCACCCGTCCAGATATAAGTTTCGTTGTTGGGCTATTGGATCGATTTCAAAGTAACCTTGGTTTCCAACACTGGGTAGCTGCAAAGAAGATTATGCTATATTTACAAGGAACGAATGATTATATGTTGACCTACAGGCATACATATAACTTGCAAGTGGTAGGCTATTCAGACTCAAATTTTGCCGGATGTGTAGATAGTAGGAAGTCTACTTCAGGATATGTTTTTCTTCTTGGAGAAGGAGCCGTATCTTGGAAGAGTACTAAACAAACAATGGTTGCTGCTTCTACCATGGTGGCAAAATTTATTGCATGCTATGAAGCTACGTCACCAGCCATTTGGTTAAAGAATATTCTACGTGGTCTTAAAGTTGTTGATTCCATTGAAAAACCAATAAAGATTCTTTGTGAAAACAACACTGCAGTGTTCTTTTCAAAACATAACAAGAGCGGGGGCAGAAGCAAGCATATCGACATCAAGTATTTAAGTGTGAGAGAAAGTATAAAGAATGAAGTAGTGTCTATTGAGCACACTAGTAAAAATTTGATAATAGCAGATCCCATGACCAAAGGTTTACTGGTAAAATAGTTTCAAGGCCATGTTGATCAAATGGGCCTAATCAAAGAGTAATATCTCTCATGTTGTTTTGAAAGAGCACTTAATAACGAAATTATTGTATAAAGCTTAGAATTTTGCGCATAAAGTAATGAATTCATTGCATCCATCAGGGTGATTATGGTGGACCCGAATGATTCTTAGTCATTTGTAAAGTTAACAAGTTCAAGTAAGGTGTATTATGCATTGTAACACATGGAAGGGAAAAGCTCACCTAAAGAGCATTACTACCATGGTTCATGTGTAGTGTATCTTATTTGAATTTAAAAGGTTAAAATTCACATTTAAAAGGGATTATATGGCCACTTCAGTTTTGTCTATCTTGATTAAGTCAATAGTATGAGAACTAAGTGGGAGAATGTTAGACATTTGGTCTTTATTTTGATGGTTCACACACTCTTAATGTGAAAACCGTTGGCGTTACAATTCTTGCCACTTTATGGCTCATTCATTTCAAGAGATAAGACTTACTTCTTTATTGTGAATTAAAGTTGTTAGCTACTTATTATTCTGTGATGGATGGGATAACAAAATAACTTAAAAGATATTGGGAGTTACAATAGGGGGTCCCTAGTCTTGTATAAATATGGCTTGTGTTTTTCCATTAGAACCACCCATTAAGTTATAATCAAGACTAGAAGTCCCTCACCCATTAAGTTAATGACATGGTGTGAATTAATCGAAGTGTTTAACACTGTTATTAGTAATTACGAAAATTAAACAAATCTTGCAAGATGATGTATAAAACGTTTCTTCTCTGAGTTCTCTTCGATATTTGTGCTTGAGTCAAAGTTGGTGTGGTGTTTGTTAGGGAAAAAAACAAGTTTGGTCCCTTAAGTTGGCACCTTCTCGATTTTCATCCCCTAAGTTGGCACACCTCAATTTTCATCCCTCAACTTGGCACTTTGCTGCAATTTTAGTCCCTCGTCGGCCCAATTTCAAAATCCCGTTGTGAAATGCACATATGGCACCCGTTGACCCGATTATCATCGATTTGGACCAATTTAAGTACCTAAAATACACATGGATGCCACGTGTGAGCCACCTAATATTTAAAAAAATAAAAAATTATCTAACTTAACGTGAATCCAAATTAAAATAAAAAAATAATTCAAACAAACTTAAACACTAAACACACTTCATAATTTTTTTCTCCCGAGTCCCGAGTCCTGAGTCCCGACCACTTTCCCTCTTCCTCCCAATGCCACCATCACCACGATCGCCCCGTTCCCCGTCGCCATTCTCGTCCCATTCATCTTCTCCGACCAAGGCTCGATAATGTAGATGTAGTTAACCATGTCTATCATTTCTATCAGCCCAAGTTCAATCAGTTGGTACTGTTGGTGAAATGTGTCTTGACTTGTTGCAGGAAATAATTAAATTTGACATGTCTCAGATTCAATTTAATTTCATAAGTGTTTTATCGTGTTAATTTATATGGTCGAGATTATTCTACTAATATATCAATGGATTGATAGATTGGTGTGTCTACTCATACATAAATTGATGATCTTAGGCTTTTACTAGATCTATATATTAATTGCTAACCCTTATAACTAATTACTATTGAGTAGTCCACCCATCAACTTGGACTTTTCCTTCTCCCGTGATTCACGAGACAATGAATCCATTATGCTTGATGGTGATGGTGGTTGAGATGGGTGAGACCATGACATCTCACCATCTTCTTTTGTTATAAATGGAAGCTGCAAGTGATGAAGAAAAATGTAACGAGAGAGAAAAATGTAACCGAAGGAGAAAACAAGAAAAAGAGAGAAATCTGTAATAGTTATTGTGTGAGTGAAAATATTTGAGTGTTTGTAATTGTGATTTTCGTGAAATAAAAGAGTGTGTTTAAACCCAACAACTGGTATCAAGAGCTAAGGTTGTGTTTTTTCGTTCTGTGTAAAATTTCGTCAAAAATTTTGTCCCGAAACTGTGATTTCTTATCATAGTTGCGAAGCTCTCGTTCTGACGATTCCGAAAATATAATTTTCTAAGGATTCCGATCGCCGGAGAGTGGCGTTCGAGGCCAACTAGATTCGACATTAAAATTTTTTCGTCCCGAAATCGTGTTTTGTTACTACCTTTGTGAAGTTTGTGTTGCAAGGATTCCGAAAATATACTTTTTGAGATTTTTCGGTCGCCGGAAAGCGTAGTTTCACGCCGACCGAGTTCACAGCGAGTTAACTAGGCCTACTCACCAGGCGGGTGAGGAAGAAATGGTCCATACCCGTGACTCGGCCCGACCCGGATCTGACCCGGTCAGCAGCTGGTTCGATCGGTCAGCTTTGGTCAAACCGGACCCAGTCTGGTTTAGTTTCTTCCAACTTGTTTCGGCCCCTTTCAACTCATTTTTCTGCGGTTTTCGACAAGGTGAGAACGGTCTCAAGGTTTTTGACCGTTCTAGATTCAATCGTACACTCTGTTAGCCTAGATTCTACTTCGAAATAGCAGTGAAAGTAAAGTTTTCGTGAAAACTACGTTGGAAAGTAGTGATGCGATGGCTACGATCTTTGATTATGTAGCATAGTTCGTACGTGAGGGTATACTTTTATCCATAGTGATGTTGAAGAAAAAGAAAGAAGGAGTACAGAGATTAAATTCCTTATGGTGATTTCCATTCTTTTTGTTGAGTAGAGAAAAGAGGATGATGGTGTACGAAGAATAATTATATCTCCACAATTGTGTTTCCTTTCTCTATGAGGTTTCGGAGAAAGAGATAGGTGATTGTTTGCCTTTCTTTAGGGTCGTTTGAAGAAAGAAGGGGTATACGGAGATTCGATATATCTCCATGTTTGCTTTCTTCAGGGTCATTCGAAAAAGTATTTGGTGTATGGAGATAAGAGATATTTCCATGATCGTCTGTGTTTCTTCAGGGTTATTCGAAGAAAGATCGGGTATACGGAGGTGCTGTATATCTCCACGTTTGTTTGCCTTTCTTCAGAGGGTTACAAAGAAAGAGAAGTTGTGAGCAAGGGGGAGCGTTCACCCCTACATGTAAAGCCGTTTGAGGAATGATCCTTGTGAGCGATAAATCGTGTTCCTTTTTTGAAAAGAGAAGTAAAAAGAGAGTAAAATATGCTTGAGGCTGGAGGGGGAGATTGTTAAGTAGTCCAGCCATCAACTTGGACTTTTCCTCTTCCCATGATTCACGAGACAACACATCCATTATGCTTGGTGGTGATGGTGGTTGAGATGAGTGAGACCATGACATATCACCATCTTCTTTTGTTATAAATGGAAGCTGCAAGTGATGAAGAAAAATGTAACCGAAGGAGAAAACAAGAAAAAGAGAGAAATCTGTAATACTTATTGAGTGATAATATAAATATTTGAGTGTTTGTAATTGTGATTTGCGTGAAATAAAAGACTGTGTTTAAACCCAACAATTACATTATTTGAAGAAGGGGAATATGCATAGAAAATCATTACCGTTACGAAATCTGGGATGACCACGTAGAAAATATAAAGATACTTGTGTTGACTGTTGTTTATTGATTAGCTAATACACAAGAGTCCACAATTAAAGTAGGTCATCAGATTGTTAAGGAAAGAGATTTAGCACGACAGTTGGTCGCAAATCTCAGACTAAACTATATTATTAAGTTCCTATATGCATGATTTTTGAAACAAAACTAAAAGCGCGAGCTCGATAGAAAAGCTGAGACATTAGACTATAAAATAGTCTTTTTCTATAAGAATTTTGTACAATAATCTCGTGTCTATATAAATATATTATATGTGTGCTAAACATGTGAGATTTGATTTTTACGTGTATTTTTTTCATGTTCCGTATTGTCGCATGCATGTAAGTGCACATAGAGCCGGAAAAGCCAACGACGAGATGAAGAGGTTAACTGTAAATTTATGACGGACAACGATGCTACCAATATTCACCTTTAATTGTCTCGTAAGTATCTAATGTTTATTTTTCCACATAAGTCAACATATTAATGTAAAAATGATACCAAAAGTTTTAGAAACTTCATTTTTGCTACCCATATATGCTTGCTTGTCACTTTATTAATCCAAGTAGGAATGTAGCCAGAACAATATGAAAAAGACTTACGAAATAATTTCCTACAGCGTGCATAAATATTATATCAATGTGGTGAAGAAAAGTAACATCCATCGTCCTGAAAAGTTGGCAACCTAATTACTTTAGTTATTTTTTAAGATATGCAAAATGTTTTAAACAATGTAAGCACAACTAAAAATGACATAAAAAAAAATTATGAAAAGTATTCGCAACTAAATTGAAATTGTAACTGTAAAATATAATGCATAATGCAAATGGTTTGCGCAAATATAAAACTAAAGAGGATCAAAAACCATTGAAGCATATAACGATAATGTCGGGAACATTAAATAGTTCCACAACATCAACTCATCATTTTTTTTTATCATTGAAACTAATTAAAAACATTCCTTGTATTACGCGCGGAAAAGTCCTTAATATCAACGACACCATCGCCAATTGCAAGCAAAATAGTAAGTTAGGGTTTCAATAAAAGCAAGCTGCAAAATACTCTCATGCTTGGATTAAATTGCATATATGTTAATTTTTTTTTATCTTCTTCTTCAAAATCAACTGTAACAACGATACAAATCCCATTATAACAGACACGGTTTTCACTAATTCTTCACCACACCTTCTACTTCTATTCTCTAATTCTTCTGTAGTGTTTTAATACACGGGGTGAGGTGTACGTTAGAGAGTATTGTTTGTGAAAGGGCCATGGAGGGTTGTTGGGGTGAGTGCAAATTATGCAATTGTACAAATCTTTTACATAATGAATTTTACTCGGATCCCTGTGGTTTTTTCTGCGATTTTGAAGTTTCCACGTTAAATTTTTGTGTTACTACTATCGTCAATATTTTATTAGTGTTGCTTCGTATTCACCGTAGTGAAATCCTGGAGGCGGATTTGAGGGGATTTAAATACCCAACATTTATTTTTATTATTATTATTAGGACGAAATATTAAATTTGCCCTTTTAAAAAAAAAAAGTTAATACGCCCCTTTTTTCGGGCCTTGAATAAATGCCCCATACATTTTATATTTTTTAACAAAAATGTCCTCGGCCTCTTATTCGGGCTAAATTGGATACGTGGTGGTACAATCAACAAGTTGCTAAGCCTAGTCAATAAGTTGGCGATGCCACGTCAAATTTTTCAGTCAAAAAATGTTTTTTACAAAAACTCTTGTAATTTTGAATATTGTACTTACATCCCCATGATAAATTGCACTTTGCACACCCAAAATTTATATATAAATAATAAAATAATAAACATATATGTATAAATATAAATATATAACTATTTGTAAAAATAATAAATATTTTAACAATATATAAAAATTTAAAAAACAACAAAAAAAAACATCATTACCCGTACTCCCACCCGACCCGCCACCGCTGCCCGTTTCGAAGCTGTAACAATGGCGGTTGAGCGTTGCGGTGAGTACTGTAAATTGGGGTTTAAGGTGGTGCGAAATCAGTCCGATGTATCAGAATTGGAGTTCGAAGGGAAGGAGGCCCCATATTTGGGTCGATAAATTAGGGTTTATGGTGGTGGTGCAATGTGGGAATGGGATCAGTCTGATGTATCAGATGCGGTGATGAAGATGAAGGGGGCAACGGTGGGGGGAGGGGGGGGAGGGGGTAGGGGGTGATGGAGATGATGATGATTATTATTTTTTTAATTGTATTTTTTATTTTTATTTGTTTTTATATAATGTTAAAAAATATTTATTATTTTATAATTAGTTATATATATATGTTTATTATTATTATTATTTATATTTATTTATTTATTATATATATTTATTACTATTATTTGTATATATTTATTATTATTTATATATATCTTTATTATTATTATTATTTATGAATATATGTTTATGATTTTTACAAATAGTTTTATATATGTTTATTATTATTATTGTTTATACATATAATTATTATTTTTGCAGACTAGTTATATATATATATATATATATATATATATATATATATATATTTTGGGGTGCAAAGTGCAATTTATTTTGGGGTACAATACAATATTTAAAATTACAAAGGTTTTAGCGAAAATATATTTTTTCGCTGAAAAATATGACGTGGCATTAACAACTTATTGACTAGGTTTAGCAACTTGTTGACTGTAACGCCACGTAGGCAATTTTGGTTGAATAAGGGCCGAAGGCATTTTTAGTAAACTTTTTAAAAGATACGGAGCAGATAAACAAGGCTCGAAAAAATAGAGCATAATAACTTTAAAAAAGAAAAAAAATAATGGGCAAATTTAATATTTCGTTGTTATTATTATTGGGGCGAGTCGCGCTTGAAAGATTGAATCAGATGAAGACAAAGTATATAACCAATTCATTAATTGTTTTTCGTGAAGAGAATAGTAAGTAATTAAGTAATTTGCAATGCGTAGCTGGTTCCACGTACTGAAAAATATAAAGGACGAATAATTAAATTTGTCCCTTAACTTTTTTCTAAAAAGTTAATTAATATGCCCTTTTTTTTCGGGCCTTGTTTTTATGCCTCATATTTTTTAAAAAGTTTACTAAAAATGCCCTCACCCCTTATTCAGGCCAAAATTGCCTACGTGGCGGTACAAAATTGTACTTTGCACCCCAAAATATTTTAGGGTGCAAAGTACAATTTATTTTGGGGTGCAAAATTTAATTTTGTACTGCCACGTAGGTAATTTTGGCCGGAAGAAGGGTTGAGGGCATTTTTGAAAGTTTTTTTAAACATACGAGGCATTTTGACAAAGCCCGAAAAGAACGGGCATTTTAACTTTTTAAAAAAAAGTTAGCGGGTATTTTTAATATTTCGTCCAAATATAAAAAAGGAACCATGAGCGACACGATCGAGATAAAATTAATCGTAGATGAAACCTATACTAATTGTAATGATACTGACGGGTCGAAAGTAAACGAGAGATCATCAAGTGGATATTATATTATGGATAAGAAAAGGTTTAGAAAATAATAATTAAGAACACGTGAAATTCATAATTAGGCAGCTGAATTATAAAATCAGGTTGGAATAGTAATTGGACATATCAATTCAAACTCCCATGCGTGTCCACATGGATGAGCAAAAGAACTGAGCCCTACTTTTCTCCACCGTGAAGTAAGCTAGCGATTTCCTTCCCATATATATAAAACCCCTGAGTTGGTCTGTTTGAGATTTATAAAAAGTCGATATATAATTAATTAATTAGTAGGATATATCAGAGATGGCCTCATCATTAGCATCAAGAAGAAGTGTGGGTGGCCTTTTGGTACTAGTCTTGTCCACAGCAATGATTAGCTCAAGTTATGGTGCGAGGTGCCCTTACGTCCCCGGAAATTTCTATGCGTGTCGTGACCTGACGAATCACTTGACGCGTGCTGCACACCCCTAAATGGCGTTGCCGATGAGGACGCTGAAGCCTGCATCTGCAACGACATCAAGGCCGGTGTCTTGGACACTATCATTAATGTCCCTTTCACCGTCACCCTTATTCTGGACGCTTGCGGAAGGAACATTCCCTCCGGCTTCCAGTGCAGCTAACCATTCTTATTGTTGTTATTACTTATGTAAACTATGAGAAGAACAAGCGCTTCACGGTTCGTAGCGCGTATCACTTTATTGTCGCACAAGGCCTATTCCAAAACGAGATTGTGGTCACGTCAGGCTTTGCATCGCATCCGTCATGGAAGAAAATATGCAAAGTGGAGTGTGCGGGGAAAATTAAACTTTTTCTTTGGAGAACTTGTATGGACATCTTACCTACAAGGTGGAAGTTAGAGCGTCGGAAACTTTTATCGGATAGGACCTGTCTGGTATGTAACGAGGTGACCGAAACAGCACGTCATTGTTTTTTTGAGAATCCCGTTGCGCAGCAAGTTTGGGCGTTGGCATACTTTCTGGTCTCATTATTGTTGAAGGAGCATGAATCAATTGGCGAGTGGTTTATGAGAGTAGCTAAGGCGGAATCGGTTGAAAGGCTTAGTCTTGCCACATTTTTTTGGACCTTGTGGGGAAATCAGAACAATATTTTGGCGGGTGAGAAGATGAAGCGGCCAGACGAGATGGCGACGTTCGCACAGCTCTACGTTGCGACATGGATGATGCACAATGGGAAAAAGAGGAGGGCTTGAGCAAGCTAAATTCTGATTGGGTAACCCCTATTGGCGAAGCAATAAAAAATATTTTTGACATGCCGTTGTTTCAGCACGAGGCGGCGGTAGGATTGGGTATTGCTGCTCATGATCGACATGGAGTGATGTTGGCTTGGCAACAACGGTGGCTTGCAGCGTTTCTTGAGCCATCAAGTATCGAATGCTTAGCAACATTGTATGCGGTACGTTGGGCCATTGCCAAAGGGTGAGACAATGTTATTTTTGAGGGTGATTGTTTATCCGTGGTGCATGATATCCTATATGAAATTGTCGAATCGGGATTGACACAACAACTTTGAGAGTTAAGCTAGCGTTGCCTTAACTCTTCACAATGATCTTCTTGATAAGAGTAATATGCAGCGGAATAAAAAAACATAAGAAGATGTAATTTCAGAAATTTTTAATATTATTAAAAACTTCCCAGCCTTGGGCGAAATAACCGAAAACAGTTTTGACAAAACGTTCCTCACAACAATTCACTCACGCTCTTTGTTGATCGGACTCAACGAAGCAGACAAGCACGAGCTACTTGATTAATAAGTGAATAAAGGCAAAACTCAAATTTAGCAGTCAAAGAACAGTTTTTGCGCATGTTCTTTGGTTTTAATGTTATCCTCAATGTTGTCCCAACATCGCATAACATTGATTCCAGAATATCTTGCACTTTCAATCTCCCTCTTTTTGCCTTTTTTTACAAAACCAATACATGTTCCAATCAAGTCTTATATCCAAAAATTAATTTCAGCAAGAAACAAATTAAAATTATTAAATTGATCCCCATCAATGCAAACTAACATATTCAAAGTTAAAATAACAAAGATATTTATTATAGTCATCATTACATCTAAAATATTCAGACTTCAACATTCATCAATGTTGCATCAACATTGAAACCCGTGAATTTCCTGCATAGAAGGTTAAACAGAAAAATAGTTCAAGATTTGCCTTCAAAAGCAACAGCAGTCAGAGCAGTTCAAACAGTAGTTATACTAAGAGTTACATACCATAGCTAATAACAAAGAAAAAGATCCTTGATCAAACCAAAACAAGTAAATATAATGTACCAGCAAACACAAAATTAACAGCAGTTAAAGAAACAAAACAGAAAACCAGAAAACAAAAGTAGAAATTGGAACTACTCTCCCCCTTCTCGTGAACAAGGGAGTTTCTCCAAATTATTCACCAAATTTTCCAGCTCTTTGAGATGCTCCTTCTTACCCTCAATCTCCCTCTGAGTTTCAGCAAAATGCCCTCTAAACCAATTTAGTAGATGATCCACAAAAGTTGAGGTTATGACCATGCCATTCTCTTCTTAGGATATAGGCACCGAAGTTCCAACAAACTCCTGAGCCTTCTTCCTCTCTTTTCTTGGTCTTACCACACCTTTTGGATTCTAAGGAAGGTCTCTCACTCTTGATCCAGACAAGAAACTTGGAATGATTGTAAGTTCAACATCATTCTTTGTCCATCCAACCACTTGACTTGTCTTCAATTCTTGTTTGAGAAGGATTTTGCAGATTAGTGAGGGAAAGGGTAGCATGCCATTCTTCCTACCAGTAACTTCAGACATTGACTTCAAAATCCTTTCCCCCTTATTCCATTCTTGATTTTGTACACTAAGATTGCAGATTCTTTAGTTAGCACAATCACATTCTTACTTGGCAACCAGTTGAAACATGCAATCTTGTGTAAGATAGCACTAAGGGAAGTGAGTTTTGTAGTTGGCAGAGCATCTTTCCAGACTTTGACCAACCCTTCTGTCAATCATATCATTGTAGTAAGGGTCCTCAGATTCTTCAACAAGTGGAAATCCCCAAATCTTATTGATAGTGTAGGGTTCAATATTAAATACTCTCCCCCTCACCCCAAGCTTTTCCATACTTTGGAGATCTGTAATCTCAAATCCACTTGGAGAGATTTAAGTAGGATTTCATAACAATCTTAGGATCATAATCATTCAACTCCATCACAGATTGATGATCCCTCTTGATTCAAGCAAGTCCATCACTTTGTGTTCTTTAAAACTGGCCATCTCTACAACTCTTTCAAGGTGAATTTCCCTTCTCTTGAAATCATCCCACTTCTTCTCCAAACCTTTGGTAAGGTAATAGAGAGAATATTAGTCCTCCTCATCTTCAGGGTAAATCACATATAGCCCATCTGAGTATTCCTCTGTTCCTGATGTTGCCTTAACATCAACAGCAACATCCTAATCTTCTTCATCAGAATTCTCCTATTATTTATCTTCCTCTTCCACTTCATCCTCAACATCTACAAACTCAATTTCCTCTTCCATAACCTGCTTCCCTTTCCTCTTTCTCTCAGCAGCAGCGGCAGTAGAAGTAGACTTCTTCTCTTATTTAGCATTTTTCTCAACTTCAGTAGCTTTATTCTAAGATAACCTCTCAATTTGCCTTTTTCTAGCCTCAACATGTCTCTAAGTAGCCTCAGACATTGGTCTATCATCTACACTAGTCCCAACAGAACCCTTGCTCTTGTTTTGAGCCCTAATCCACTCCCTCACCAAATCATCCACTGATTCTGCACCCTCCCCCTCAACAGATATATCAACATTATTCTCAGGGTTAGGTTTAGCCATATTTACGTCGATTTCAGGTTCATTGATGATTGGAGTGGTTGCGTCAGATGTTGGATCAACATTTGAAGTCGATTCTCCCTGTTTGGATTTCTTTCCTGGTCGCTCATAGTGAATCGTCTTTCACTTTGCACCATCATCTGATTTTGCAGCATCTTCTCTAGAGTGAGTGCGAGTGCGTGAGGCAGTGGGTTCACTATTCAAAGCAACATCCGCAAGAGTATCTATAGGATACTTGCTCGCCATTGTTAGTAAGAGAGATTTGCACATAAAAATTTAGAGAATTTTGGAAATGTGAGAGAAATTTGCAGAAATTTTAAGCACAAATAAGGAAATTAGGGTTGTGATTCATAATATAATCGTGAGTAGTGAAGAGAGAGTGAATGTTAGTGGGTATTTAATGATCGTTAAACAATTAAAATAATCTCACTATGTTTTCCTGTGCACACGTGTCAATGTTTAAGTAACAAGTAACGAGAGTGGTTTTCAAAAATTTGAAAACTTATAAGTTCCTGTTTTCAATGTTGGCATGCGACAGTGCAAAATGTTGGGATAACATTCGATAACATTCAAATCATAAGGTGGAGGTACAGGCTTCACCAAAGGCAAATTCATGTGAGAGCTTGAGATACATTCAAAATTACATCTGAAACTTAACCAATATAGCAAGTGAGTACCTCAGACATAATATTCAGATCAAAATCATGAGTAAGCAACATAGATAACAAGAAACACACAGAGATAAGCAGTTATGAATTCAAGGAAAAATTCATTTCCACATAATAGAAAGCCACAGAAAAGTGTGTCACCTGCAGTATGTCACCCAAAGTGTATGCCTCAACACATGAATTATATTCCCCTAAGCCCAAACCGACACAACGCATCAACAAGAAAGAAAACAAATGCAGTTCTACATGAATGCAACAATGTAATGTCAAATAGGCAGATGGTAAACACTTATGAAGAATTCATCAAACCAGCACATTTGACATCTCTTTATAATCTTTATTATTTTCATAACTCATAAGAACCAAAAACTGAAGGTTGCTAAACACAAAGCTAATGGCACTACTGAATGAGGGCAGCCTGAACTCCACACACCCCAATAACAGCATTAACAGCAGCAAGTTAGGTAAGTACAAAGGCCTTGAATGTTGGCAATTCATTTATCGTGCACCCCAACACCCCAATTCCTTATGCATACTTGTTTACCAACCTGCATTCAAGAGAATTCGCCAAGTGATTAGTGCTACTAAATGTAAGAAATCTAAACCTCAAACACCCTAGTAGAAAGGATCGCCCTCATTTGTTCCTTGGCCAAACAAACATAAACAAATAAATAAGCACAACTGAATAACATTGAAGCTGTCAACAACATGTACCCCAACTTCTCCACATGTTCTGTAACCTTTCATATGAATAAGACACGACTGAATAGACATCAAAGTAGTGAACTTTGTGTACCCCAACCACACACACCAAATATGACAAAACAAGGACTAAATGAGACTCACAAGGAAATAAATTCAACAAAGGAAAACCAGAATACCTACTACACCACAACCAATATACCAGTGCTAGACAATGGTATTATGTCAACACTGGTGCCTCAACATTCTCACATATTGCACATGCCAAGAGATTTTCTCAAGCTGAAGAATCTCAGTTTTGTAAACATATCAACAAGCTGATTTGTTGTCTCAATATGCTCAATGTTGATCACTTTGTCCTCTACCATATCTCTCAGGAAATGATGCCTTATGTCTATATGCTTAGTTCTAGAATGTTGGACAGGATTCTTAGAGATACTTATGGCAGTTAGATTGTCATAGAACATGAGAAGTGTATCACTATCTAACCCATAATATGAAAGCATGTGTTTGAGCCATACAAGCTGGGTAACACAGCTGCCAGCAGCTATATATTCTGATCCAGCTGTTGATTATGAAACACAATTTCTTGTTATACGAGGAGACCAAATTATTTTCCTAAATAGAAATAGCCCCCACTTGTAGATTTCCTGTCGTCCACATCACCTGCCCAGTCAGAGTCACTGAAACCAACCAAGTTAGTTTTAGTGTCATAAGAATACCAAATGCCTAAAGTGAAGTTCCAGAGATATATCTAAGAATTCTCTTCACAGCAATCAAGTGAGATTGCCTTGAATCAGCTTGGTACATAGCACAAACACATACTGAAACATGATATCAGGTCTAGAGGTAGAGAGATATAGCAAACTATCAATCATGGATCTGTATAATGTTGGGTTAACATTGCTGCCGGTGCCATCTTTTGTTATCTTCACTGAAGAGGACATAGGAGTGTTGCAAGGCTTGGACTCATGTCGCTCAAATCTCTTCACTAGATTTCTTGCATACTTCTCCTGGTTCAGGAATATACCATTCTCTAACTGCTTCAATTGTAATCCCTGAAAGTAGTTAAGCTCACCAATCATGCTCATCTCAAATGTTCCTGACATTAACTCAACAAACTTGTCTAAAGTAGACCTGTTAGTAGAACTAAAAACTATATCATCCACATAAATTTGAGCAATACAGATATCAGAGTTTCTTCTAAGGATAACCAATGTTCTGTCTTCATCTCCTCTATTAAAACCCAGTCATAATAGAAAAACGGTTAGTCTCTCATACCAAGCTCTAAGTTCCTGTTTTAAGCCATACAAAGCCTTCTCAAGTTTGTATACATGGTCAGGATGTTTAGGGTCAGGAAAGCCTTTAGGTTGTTCAACATAAACCTCTTTGTCTATCAAACCATTAAGAAAGGCACCTTTAACATCCATTTGGTAAAGTTTAATCTTAAGATAGTATGCAATAACAAGAAGTAATCTAATAGATTCTATCCTAGCTACTGGAGCAAAAGTCTCATCAAAATCTATACCTTTTACCTGAGTATAACCTTGTGCAACTAACCTAGCTTTGTTTCTCATAATTACACCATTCTCATCAGTTTTCTATTTGAAAATCCATTTTTTACCTATTACATTCACATGTGAAGGCCTAGGTACAAGACTCCAAACTCTATTTTTGGTGAATTGTAAGAGTTCCTCTTGCATGGCATTAATCCAGTAAGTATCCTCAAGAGCTTCAGTTACATTCTTAGGTTCAATGGATGACACAAAACAAGATACATTTTCAATAGTACATGAAGAAGACATACAAACACACAACCTTACCATATTCCTGTAATTAACCTTTTCTTTGGTGCGTGTTCTCACCCTTTCAGTAATTTGACCAATTACTTGAGTGGCTGGATGATCTCTTTGTATCCTAGCAGGAGGATCTCTTTTGGATTCTGGAACTTGTTCATCTTCTAAATCTGATAGTACAGATGTTGGCCTAACATTAGGTGTTTCTGGTGTTAAGTCAGCATTGGTTCCAGTCTCCAGTTCAGCATCTCCAGTTTCTGTGTTCAATGTTGTGTCCAATGTTGGAGCAACATCTGAAACAGTGACTTCTTCAATACCTGGACTAGTCAACTTAGGTAGACCTCTTACATCATCTAACTTCTGTAGTTTCTCCAAATTTCTATAGTGCACAGTCCTAACTTCTTGTGCCACATGACAGATTCATCTACCTTGGCATGGTAGCATTCTCTTCGTCTTGAACAAAATAGAAGTTATCCTGTGATCTTGTACCTGTCATGACACATATATTATCACTATTAAACACATCACACGAACTTTTGTCAAAAGTAACTAGCAAGTTATCATCACAAGGTTGACTAATGCTAATTAAATTTGCTTTCAATCCATCAACCAACAAAACATCCTTGAGTGGTAGAAATCCTTCAACATCCAGTACTCATTTTCCAAGGATTTTTCCTTTGGTGCCTCCTCCATAGGTGACAGTTCCCACAGTCAAAGGAAGCACATCTTTCAGATTGTCAATGTTTTCAGTCATGTGTCTTGAGCATCCACTGTTAAAATACCACTTACCTGCAAGCTTAGAGTAAACAGAATAAAAGACAACATTGCAAACAATCTTAATCTTAGGACTTTTTATCTTTTCAATCCAAGTTCTACTTTTCTGTCCTTCACTATTGTTACCTAATGTTGGGATAACATTCAAATCATAGGTTTCCCTAACATTGGTACTACTCTTAATAACTGTTTTCTTCTCAATCACAATTTTATATTTTTTACAATAAGGCTTAATGTGACCAGGTTGAAAACAATATTTACAATAAGGCTTAATGTTTTCACAATGTTGGTAGGAATTTCACAACTCAAGCTATTACTTTCCTTGATAAAACCAGCTTTCAAATAGGCAGAATTAGCATCTTCAGAGGGAGGTTTCTCAAGAAAGCCCAACCCACTTTTACCTTGATTTCCCATCCTCATAACTTCATTAAGTTTAGTAGTACTTGAGTTCCATTTGGCAATGGTTTGTTCAGCTTAATCAAATTTTACCTTAACCTCTTTTAGTTCAGCCTCAGTCTTGTCAAGGTATTTTTCTTACAGTTTCAACATCTTTTTCATGCATCCAATCTCTTGCTTCAAGCTTTTGTTGCTATTGACTTCAGAAAGTTTGTGGTAGGTAGACTTCATGTCTTCTATGATTTCCTCCTCGGACATTTCTCCTTCAAAATAATATTCTTCATCTAGGTCCACTCAGCCATGAAAACAATCAAAATTAGATTCATCATTGTTAGACACAAGATTAGGATCAATATTAAAATTATATTCATCCCAATCTGCAAAGATATTCTCTTGTTCTGATGTTGGATCCTGAATGTTGGGGTAACATTGAGATCCGAGACAGTCCTGGGAGTCTTCTGGTGTCCAGTTAATCTGAGTGAGCAGCGCAACAGTATGAATCTCTTCTAATTGTTCTTCAACTTCTCCAGAACTTCATTGTAATCATCTACACAAACCCAATGAGAACTTCCTTTTTTCTAAGAGTGTTAGCACATTCATAAGCCATGTTACCATATCCTTTACATTCAAAACATTGAACATCTTTTAACTTATCAGCTTCTAAAGGAGTAGGTTTTGATGCCATGTACTTGACAGACTCAGGAGGTAATTGCTTATAACAAGGAGAAATATTACTAAGATTATTTTGTTTACCTTTTCCACTAAACTTTAGCTTATTGAATTTCTTAGTAATTTTACCATAGTTTGAAGAAATGAATTCACACTCATCACCACTTTCATTATCAAGACTTCATCATCTTAGAGCAACATCCCTATGTTTTTTAGGTTGTGTGGCAAGCTCCATCTCAAATTCTCTAAGAATATTCATCAAGACTTGAAACTGTAGACTAACAAGGTTCCTAGATTCACTCATTGCAATTTTCTTGAGAGCAAATTTAGATGACAGTGTTCTCATTGCTTTATAAACCATCTCTTGATTAGTCATAGAGAAAGCTAGATTTTCACATTGGTTAGCAATATCAAGACTTTTCTTAAAATAACTATCAACACTTTCATCCTCACCCATCTCAAGTTTTTCAAATTGCTAAAGTAGTTGTCTATGTTTAGAATCTTTAACAGCAGAATCTCATTCACAATGTAATTCAAGTATATCCCAAGCATGTTTGGCTTTTGTACAATTCTAGATTAGCTTGAACATGTGATGATTAACCCAACTAAAAATAGCATTAAGAGCTTTTTCATTAGAGTTATAGAGACTTATCTCTACTGTTGTCCATTCTGCTTCTGGTTTTGGCACTAGATCACCTTCACCATCTCTTGGTAATATTGGAAGAGAATATTCATTGATCACAGATTGCCTAGCTCGAATATCAATAGCCTTGATGTGAGATCGGATCCTGATCTTCTAGTATGCATAATTGGAGCCATCCAAACCTGAATCCTATTGGTATTAGGATTGGCAATGTCCATTGTGTTGTATCACCTCCAAACCACCAATGTAGTCGGTGTTTGGCTCTAACGCCAATTGAAATTGTTGGATCGTGGATTGACACAACTACTTTGAGAGTTAAGTCGGCGTTGCCTTAACTCTTTGATGATCTTCTTGATTAGAGTAATATGCATCGGAAATAAAGAACGCAAGAAGATATAATTTTCAGAAGTTTTCAATATTATTAAAAACTACCTAGCCTTAGGCGAAATAACCGAAATCGATTTTAACAAAACGTTACTCACAACAATTCACTCACGTTTTTGTTGATCGGACTCAACGAAGCAGACCAGCACGAACTACTTAACTTCTAAGAACTAGACTTAAATAGTTGATACAAAAACTTCACAAAAGCAAGACGAAGACAATACAAAGTATGCTTAATCTCTTGAATTATTTAGCACTATTGTCTTGTGATCGTCTTGATGAACTTCACACCTATATAAAGGTTTCTTGAAACTTGCACTCCAAGGTGTATTGTGCACAGTTTTGGTAACTCTTGTTATTTCCTTGTTGAATTGGACCTCGTTTTGAACTCGGCCTCTTTCTTGAATAATTGTTCCCTTTATTAGAGTTCTAATAAGGTAAGAACATCTACTACAATTTGGAGTAATCTTGGAAAGAATCCTAGTTGCAGTGGAACTCCAATTGTTTCATTCTATGTAAACCGTGTTGAGTTGACTATTCTTCTCAACTTGAATTATGGAAACTTCAAGTAAGGAATCTTCCAAAGCTCTTCCTTGTGATTAAGATACCTCCCTGGACATAAACATAAACAACTAAAATCGTGGAACTTGATTCATAAGTGAATAAATGCTGAAATTGTGGATCGGGTCGTTATGTTGTTGTTGTTAACTTAACACTAGAGTTTTAACAACAATTTGGTATGTTGTTAATCCAACGATGTTACTTTAACAACATACCAGAGTAATAGTGCAGCGGAATAAACAAACACCGAATTTAAGAAGTGAATATAAGATTATATTAACTTCCCAGCCGTCGGCAAAATAACCCGTTAACAAAAGTCGTTCTCTCAACTCTCAAGCTCCTCACTCTCAAATTAATTGAACTAAGCAAAGCACACAAGAATTGCTTCGACTATCTCTAAAAGCTCCTCACTCTTAGATCTATTCTAACAACTCACAAACTATGCTAAAGCAAGACAACACTCAACAGCTTGTAATTAAATCTCTCAGATTGATTAGCTCTTGTCTCGTGTTTGTCTTGATGTACTTCACACCTATATATAGGTTATTGACTTGGACTTCAAGGTGTGTTGTGCACGGTTGGTAATTCTCCTAGTTTCCTTCTAGAACTCCTCTTCCTTGTTCTCGCAGTCCTTCTTGAATAATAGTTCATTCGTTAGTGATCTAACTAAGGAAAGACTCATTCAAATCAAGACTCATCTTGGAAAGCTTTCCTAGTTGCACTGGAACTCTTTTTTCCTTGTAGAGCGGTTTGCTTAATTAAGGAAACTTCCCTTCTTGGAAACTTGAGCGTCCAACCTATGACAAGTTTGTTTCCTCAATAATAATCAAAGATAATCACAACTATGGAACTCAATTAGTTAAATGAATAAGGCAAAACAATAATAATAAATATAAACAAGATTGCAAATCGGATTCTGCTCAGCAATGTTACTCTAACATTGACTTCTCAATGTTAAACTAACATTCCCAGAATACCTGCACTTTCAATCTCCCCCTTTTTGCCTTAATCACAAAACCTAAGAACCTGTTCTAATTAGATCAAATTATTCAAACAAACTTCACTATCTTATAACAATGGAAAACTAAGTAAACTCCCCCTGAATATCAAAAGGGACTAACTCAATGTTATTCTAACATTGATACTTTCAATGTTGTCATAACATCCATCTTTGTCAATGTTGGATTAACATTGAGTCCAGACAGATGTTCTAACATTGAACATTTCAAAGTTAACTTAACATCAGAGAACAGTTAACACCTGCGAAACAGAGTTAGTACTTTGTAACCAAAGTTCAAATAGCATAAGCAGAAACACTAAGTAACAATATAGAAAAGTACATAATTACAGGCGATACTAAGTAGCAAGGAACACACTCCTTGATGAAACATAAACAGAAAAACGCAAAGAAAACAGAATTGTTAATACTTCAATAGAAAACAGAAAATTAAAAGAACTCAGAAATTTTGAAATTTGATCTACTATCCCCCTTTTTATGAGGAAGGCATATCCTTCAAATGCTTCATGAGGCTGTCAATCTCCTGCAACCTCACTTTCTTGTCAGCTATCTCTCTTTGGGTGTCCTTGTACTCTCTATCAAGCCAAACCAGAGTCTCCTCCACAAATGCATCAACAATCATAGAGCAACTATCACCACTTGAATCTGGATCAGAAGAAGCAGCAAACTTGAGAGTCTTCTTCTTCTTTTTCCTGCTTGGACCAGCTTCTGCATTGGGATTCCATGACAAGTCTTGAATCCTGACTTGAGTAAAATAGCTCCTGGTGATGGTCATTTTGGCATTTTTCTTGATCTAACCCTCAGTCTTCTTGGTCTTGAAGCCTTGCTTCACCAGAATGCTGGATATCAGAGAGGGATATGGAATGATTCCTTTTGTCTTTGTTGTGACCTCCTTCATGTGCCTCAAAACTTTCTCCCCTATGTTCACACTCAGCCCATTCTTCAGTTTATACACCAACTTTGCAGATTCTTTAGTCATAACAGTGGTGTTGGAAGATGCAAGCCAATTGTAGGTGGAAATCTTGTGTAGTATAGCACTTAAAGAGGTCATCTTTGTAGTTGAAAAGCTGTCATTCCACTTTCTTGTGAGTCCACCAGTGAGGTCTTTGATCACCTCATCCATGCTAGGATCCTCAGTTTCCTCAGGATCAGGAAGTTCCCAAGCTTCATTGATCATAGAAGGACTAATGTCATAGACATTCATCCTTATCCAAGCTTTTCCAAACTTGGGAGAGCCCTGGTACACCCACTGAGAGAGGTTCATGTGGAACTCTCTGATCACATTAGGGACATATGATGACTGATTCATCACAGAGCCCAGCACACCCATTGCTTCAAGCAACTCATACAACCTATTTTCCTTGAACATTTCCTCATAAATGTTCCTCTCCATGTGAATAACCCTGGCTTGATAAGCCTCCCACTGTTCTTCTGCCTCGGTTGACACATAGAAGTCAGAATAAGGCTTCTTAGGATACTCCTCATCAAGCACATCAAAGTACTCATCACTGTCTGATGTTGGAGTAACATTAGCAGGGTCATCAGCTACCAGTAGATCCTCTTCCTCAACTTCCTCTTCCTCTTCCTCCTCCTCATCTTCTTCTTCTTTTTCTTCTTCTGACTCAGACTCAGAAGATTCAACAACCACCTGCTTAGCCTTTCTTTCCCTAGCAGCAGTAGCTAAGGCATAGAGAGTCAGGCTCTCTTCCTCTTCTTCTTCTCTCTCAACCTCTTTAGGTTGATTGTTACCCTCATCAGCAACATCTTGGTTACCCTCAGTAGTAACCTCCTCAGCCACAGTCTCCTCAACCGTAGTCTCCTCAACCTGATTACTTTCCTCAGGAAGAGTATCCACCTCAGCAGCAGCAGCAGGCTCAACAGCATTAGCCTTAGATGGCTTAGTATTCACCTCAAGGTTTTCACCTTCATCAGTACAAACCACAGACTCACCCCCAACATTACCCTCAGGGACCTTATGCAAAACCTTAGACTCACCCACAGTAACAACCGGGGCCTCTTTCTCCCCCTCAATACCAACTTCAGCAGTTATATCTTGAGTAGGGTTAGCCATCATTACCTCGTTTTCAGTGTTGGTGGGAGTGGAGGTTTGCTCAGCAGTTTCGGATGTTGAACCAACATCACCCTTTGTGGGTTTCTTGCCCTTGCGCCGTTGATAAGTGGATTTCCTCTTTGGTGCGGCGGCGGCGACGGCTTCAGTGGTTGCACGTCTGGTACTGCGGCGTACTGGCTGTTCAATCTGCTCAGCAGCATCTACAAGAGCATCAATGGAAGACTTGCGTGCCATTGTTAGAGTAATTTTATAGAAGAAAAGAAGAATCTTACTTAGCAGAGAATGTTAATTGCACAAGAATTCTGAAAGCGTAAGAAGTAAGAAGAGATTAGGGCAAATTATATAAGCAATCTGATGAAGAGTAGTGCTAGTGGTGTTGTAATATGTTACCAAAATAATCGGACCACTGTCAAACGATCACGCCCATGTTTAACTTTCCACGTGTTAGTGTTAGGTTAACACGTAACCAGAGCAGTTTCCACACCTGAAAACTTATAAGTTACAATGTTTCAATGTTGAACTAACATTGGAAAGTTAACATCGGAGAGGGAAGTTGTAGGTGCAGGGCTTCATCTAAAGCAACATCATGTGAGAGCGTGAGATATTCCCGTATACTGATCTGAAACCTCAACCAAGTACATAGGTACAAAGACATAGTTTAAGATCATCAGTATGAATAAGTGACAAATCAGACAGAAAAACACAGAGTGGATGTACATATCCAGGGAAAAGATTTTCCCACATCATAGAAGATCACAAAACATAGCGTTTTACCTGCAGTTGGTCACCCACGAAGTATGCCTCAACACATGATTCCTATGATTACTACTCCCCCTAAGCCCAAACCGACATAAGGAAATATTGCAGAACTAGAATGAATGCAACAATGTTAGATCAACATGGGGTGATGGTAACCAAGTACAAACAACATTACTGACTGGGATCAGGACATATCATCTTTTACTATTATCATGAACTCTTTTGAACAAAAAACTAGTGAATGTTAAAGGATAGTATCATCATTGAATGTGGGCAGCAACTTAACCATCAGCAACATATTAAGCAAGTACAAAGGAACTGAATGAAGACAATACATTTATCACATACTTCTTCACCCCAACTCCTCATGCATACTTGTTTACCAACATGTTTACAAGTGAAATACCAAGTGAACAATGCTACTGAATGCAAGCAGTCGAAACGTCAAAGCACCCCAGTAGTAAGGATCACTATCATGCATAACCTTGGCCATAGACAAAAACACAAAAATAAGCACAACTGAATAACAATGAAGCTCTCAACATCATGTACCCTAGCTTCTCTTCATGCTTTGTCTAACCTAACATGGATAAGTCACAACTGAATATCATCAGAGTAGTAAGCTCTGTGTACCCCAGCTTCTCCCAGATGTTAGGTTAACATTCACAGACTAACAACAGAGTTCTTCCTTTACAAAACTCTTGATATGTACCTGTCCACCAGTCACCTCAGCTACTTATACAGATTAACCACACAACCCAATAGAATCTCTAACAAAGATGTAAAATGCAAGAAAAAAGAATGCAGAAAAGAATCATAAAACAATTACAGATACACCACAACCAATAACCAGTGCTAGACAGTGGTGTTATGTCAACGCTGGTGAACTAACATCCCTAGACAATGCACATGCCAAGAGAATTCCTCAAATTGAAGAACCTCTCAGAATCTAAGGGTTTAGTGAACATATCAGCAAGCTGATTGTTAGTTTCTATGTGTTCAATGTCAATGAGCTTGTCCTCTACCATATTTCTCATAAAGTGATGCCTTATATCAATATGTTTAGTTCTAGAATGTTGCACAAGGTTCTTACAGATTCATATAGCACTAAGATTATCACAGAACATAAGTAAGGTATCACTGTCTAATCCATAACCCAGTAGCATGTGTTTAAGTCATACCAACTGGGTGACATAGCTGCATGCTGCTATGTATTCAGATTCAGCAGTGGAGAGTGACACACAATTTTACTTTCTACTTTACCATGAGACCAAGTTGTTCCCCTGATAGAAACATCCTCCACTTATAGACTTTCTATCATCAGTGTCACCTGCCCAGTCTGAGTCACTGAAACCTACAAGATTTGTGTTAGTGTCATAAGATAACCAAATGCCAAAGGCCAAAGTGCCAGATACATATCTAAGGATTCTCTTCACATCAATCAGATGTGACTGCTTTGGACGTGGCTAGTACCTAGCACACACACAAACAGAGAACATTATATCAGGTCTTGAAGCAGATAAGTAGAGTAAGCTTCCTATCATTGAATGGTACTATGTTGGATCAACATTGGCACCAGTAACATCCCTGTATATCTTCATTGATGAAAACATGGGAGTTTGCAAGGCTTTGAATCTGCCAATTCAAACCTTTTCACCAAATTCTTTGCATACTTTTCCTGACTTAGGAATATCCCATTACCTGTTTATTTTACTTGGGGACCAAGGAAGAAATTTAATTCTTCTATCATACTCATCTCAAACTACCCTGTCATTGATTCAACAAATTTTTCTAAAATAGAATTGTTAGTTGAGCCAAAAACAATGTCATCCACATATATTTGAGCTATACAGAAATGAGAATCTTTCTTCAAAACAAACAGTGTTCTATCTCCTTCACCTCTAATAAAGCCACGACTTAAAAGGAATTCTGTAAGTCTTTCATGCCATGCTCTAGGTGCTTGTTTAAGTCCATACATGGCTTTTTTCAAGCTTGTACACATGGTTGGGGTACTTAGGATCTGTGAATCCCTTAGGCTGTTCAACATATACTTCTTTATCAATTAGCCCATTCAGAAACGCACCCTTTACATCCATTTGGTACAATTTTATCTTAAGACAACATGCAATGGCTAGAAGTAACCTAATAGATTCAATCCTAGCAACTGGAGCAAAGGTCTCATCAAAATCTACACCTTCATCCTGTGTGTACCCCTGAGCAACTAGTCTTGCTTTGTTTCTAACTATGACCCTTTCCTCATTACTCTTGTTTTTAAATATCCACTTTGTCCCTATTACATTAACATTAGGTGGTATAGGAACCAGTATCCAGACATTGTTCTTAGTAAACTGTAATAGTTCATCCTGCATGACATTAATACAAAAGTTATAAAGGAGAGCTTCATTCACATTATTAGGTTCTATGGAGGAGACAAAACAAGATGCATTATCAACAGTACAAGTGAAGTTCATACAGACACACAATTTAACCATATCTCTATAATCAAGTCTTTCTTTGTTGCGTGTCCTTACCCGTTCAGTGAGTTCACCTATTACCTGGGATGCTGGATGATCTTTCCGAATCCTAGTTGGGGGATCTCTTCTAGGTTTAGAGGCAACTTCATGTTCTGAGTCAGAGTCTTCTGCTGTTAGTCTAACATCAGATCTCGCTGGTGTTAGTCTAACATCATTCCCTGTCTCTTGTTCAGTGTTTCCAGCTTCCAGTTCCAATGTTGGTGTAACATTGTCAAGAGTAACATTCTCAGTTTCCACAGTTAGTCCAACATTAGGAACTGAGATGTCATCAGTACCTGTATCAAGTGTGAACTCATCAAACACAATATTCACTGATTCCTGAATTGTCTTCAATATACGATTGTAGACTCTAAAGGAAGTACTATTGTCAGAGTATCCTACAAAGACGCATTTTTCACTTTTATGATCAAATTTACTCAGATAATCCCTGTCATTAAGCAGATAACAATCACATCCAAATTCATGAAAATATGCAATATTTGGTTTCACACCCTTCAAGAGTTCATAAGGAGTCGTGTTAGTTCCAGGTCTAAGATACACCCTGTTACTAATGTGACAAGCAGCATTTAAAGCTTCAGCCCAGAGTCTTTTGGATACATCTTTAGCATTGAGCATAACTCTGGCCATCTCTTGAAAAGTCCTGTTCTTTCTCTCAGCAATCCCATTCTGCTGAGGAGTCTTAGGAGCTGAATATTCATGGAAAATACCTTTAGCATTGCAATAGTTATCAAAACTAGCATTTTCAAATTCGTTACCATGATCAGACATAATCTTAGTCACAGAAGAGCCATATAAGTTTATAATACTAGCACAAAGAATTTTGAACTGATCAAAAGCTTCAGATTTTTCTTTAAGAAATTTTACCCAAGTGTATCTAGAGAAGTCATCTACAATCACAAAGGGATATTTCTTACCACTGAGACTACTTACCTCAATTGGACCCATTTGGTCCATGTGTAGCAATTCAAAACACATACTAGATCTAGGATTAGCATTCTGTACCTGTAGAAGTGTATGAACAACTCTGGTTTGCTTACCCTTGAGGCAATCACCTCACACAAGCTTACCTGGACAAGACAGCTTAGGTAAGCCTCTTACAGCATCAACTTTCTGTAATTTCTCAAGGTTTCTGTAGTGAACATGTCCAAGTTTCCTATGCCATATAGAAGCCTTATCTATTTTGGCATGGAAACACTCTGCCTCCTCTTGGGCTAGGTAACAGTTATCTTTGGATCTAGTACCTGTCATAACAAGAACATTATCACTATCATAAACATCACAAGATACTTTGTCAAATGTAACCAGTAAGTCATCATCACACAGCTGACTGATACTGATTAGATTTGCCTTTAACCCATCTACCAACAACACATCCTCTAGGGGTGGGAATCCATCAACATTTAGTATCCCATTGCCAATGATCTTTCCTTTGGTGCCACCTCCATAGGTCACTGTACCAGCACTCAAAGGTATCATTTGTTTAAGATTCTCTTTGCTGCCTGTCATGTGTCTTGAGCATCCACTGTCGAAGTACCACTTACCTGAAAGGTTAGAGTACACAGCTGAGAAAATAGCATTGCATACAATTTCAATCTTAGGGGTTTTAGCTTTTTCTACCCAATTTCTACTTTTCTGTCCTGCACCTAATGTTAGTCTAACATTAGTATCTGTTGTAGTTTTAACATTGGACACAGAGGCTATTTTCTTACCACATTCTTTTATGAATCCTCTACAGAATGGTTTAATGTGGCCTAGTTGAAAACAATACTGACAGATAAAAGTAGGTTTACTTTTTACAGTGTTGATGGTACCAGAACTCATATTACCAGATTCTTTAACAAAGATTGTAGTTAAATAGGCAGAATTACCATTAGAAGAGGAAGGTTTCTCAACAAATCCCAGATCACATGTACCTGTATTACTCATGTTTTGTACCTCATCAAGTTTATAAGTACCTCCATTCCATTTGGCTATGATCTGTGAATCCTTTTTGAGTTTCTCCTTTACCTCTTTCAGCTCAGCTTCAGCTTTGTCAAGGTCTCTCTCATAGAGTTTCAACATGTTCTTCAAACATTCAATCTCATGCTTCAGTGCTTTGTTACCCTTCATGAGTTTGACATTCTCTCTCTCAAGTATGAGAAAGGTTGTATGTATATGATCTAGAATTTCCTCCTAGGACATTTCTTCTTCATTGAAGTACTCTTCTTCTAGATCAACTGAGCCATGAAAACAATCAAAGTTAGTATCATCACCATCAGAGAGTACATCATAGTTAACTTGTGTATCATTGTTGTTCTAGTCTCCAAAGAAGATTTCTTGCTTTGCTGTTGGTTCTCCAATGTTAAAGTAACAATGAGATTTTTGGTAGTTTCTGGAGTCTTCTCCTGACCAGGTGATCCGAGTGCAAAGCGCAACAGTGTTGATTTCCTCTGATTGTTCATCGGCACTTGTTCCAGATTCAAAGTCAGCTTCATTGAAGTCATCTACACAAACCCAATGAGAATTCTCTCTTGTTCTGAGGGTGTTAGCACATTCATGTCTAAAGTGACCATACCCCTTACATTCATAGCACTGGACATCTTTCAATTTCTCAGCATCTTGAGGCGTGCTCTTTGATGCCATGTACTTTACAAACTTTGGGGGCAGTTTCTTATAACCAAGGGCAGCAATACCCGACTGTTTTCCTTTATTTTTCTCTTTGTAACCTAATTTACTAAACTTCCTGGTAATGTTTTCATAGTTAGAAGAGATCAACTCATATTCATCCTCGTCACTTCCTGTAGAATCTAAGCCAGTTCCTAGTAAGGCTAAAGCAAGTTGTTTACTGGACTTTCCTAGGAATTCTAGTTCAAACTCTTTTAAATTGTTCTTTAATGTTTGGAAGTCCATGTTGGCAAGATCTTTAGACTCATTCATAGCAATTCTTTTGACAGTGAACTTAGAAGATAATGTTCTAAAAGCTTTATCGACCATGATTTGATTTGGGATGGTAAAATCTATGTTTTGACACTGATTCGCAATATCAAGAAGTTTCTCAAAATAACTATCAATGCTTTCATCCTCACTCATCTCTATCTTCTCAGAGTCCCTCAAAAGTTTTCTATGTTTAGAGTCCCTCACATCCACATCACCTTCACAATGTAATTCAAGAACTTCCCATGCAGATTTAGCAGTTGTACAAGTTTGAATAAGTTTGAACATATGGTTACCTACCCAGCTAAAAATAGCATTGAGAGCCTTTTCATTGAAGTTGTAGAGAGCAATCTCATTGGCTGTCCATTGTCCTCTTGGCTTAGGTACCAGATCAGCATCTCCATCTCTTGGCAAGTAGGGGATGGTGTAGCCTTCTAGTACTGCGTCCCAAGCTCTCAGGTCGATGGATTTGATGTGGACTCTGAGTCTGATCTTCCAGTAGGCATAGTTGTTGAGACCCTCCAATACTGGCAACCTGCTGGTATTGGGGTTGGAGTTGTCCATCTTGTCGTATCAACGCCAAATACCGGTGAAGTTGGTGCTTGGCTCTGATACCAATTGAAATTGTGGATCGGGTCGATACGGTGTTATTGTTAAAACTCTAGTGTTAAGTTAACAACAACAACGTATCGACCCGATCCACAATTTCAAAGGCAAAACTCAAATTTAGCAGTTAAAGAACAGTTTTCGCGCAAGTTCTCTAGTTTTAATGTTATCCTCAATGTTGTCCCAACATCGCATAACATTAATTCCAGAATACCTTGCACTTTCAGCACGAATTGAAGGAAATGAGTAACACATGATCGCCATTGTTGAGCGAATTGAAGAACATAGAAAATTATTGAATTTTCTAAAACTTTGAGAAGAAGAATGTTACAATTTCTAACTAACTGAATTCAGAAAGGGTTGTGTGTGTTTATATACATGTGTTAATGGTGATAAAATTAGCTCCTAATCCTAATTACAGGAGGAAAAGATAGATTAACTTAAAACTAAACACTAACGGCTAAAACTTACCAGAATAGGAAATTAGATTAAATAACTAATAACTGATATTAGAATTATTAATTACTATAAATGGAAAGAATTTAAACATAGTTTAGTTAAGGGTATGAGTGTTTTTCCAGAACTTTGAAATTCATGGATCATGTTTGACCGAGAGTAATTGAGGATAATAAATTACAGCCCAAGCTAATTAATACATATTATTTGAAGAAAGGGAATGTGCATTAACGGACATAAGTTATAATTGATAATGATTTATTTTAGAAGTCTGAGATGAACACATTGAAACTATGAGCATACTTGTGTTGACATCTGACTATTTCATAAAGAAGTTCATCAGGTTGTTAAGGTTATTTTCCTCTATATAGAGATAAGTAAGTAAAGGAAAGAAGGAAAAGGGAAAGAAGTTTATATTTAAACCCAAAAAATACACCGAGGATGAGTCCTTGCTTGGATTCTTCGTCAGAACAGTAGTAGAACTTAATGATGGAGTAGTCACTATCAATTCAATAGAGTTTTAATCTAAGATTGATTGAGCAAAGAGAGAATGAGAGAGGCAATTTTCAAGATTTCGATCAAACAAAGAAACATAGATTTGGAGAGCGGAAGCGAATCGAAAACATGTGCGAATAATACCATGAAGAAATCACAAGTTCGAATTGAAGGAAACGAGTAACACATATCGCCATTGTTGAGTAAATTGAAGAACATAAAAAATGATTGAATGTTATAAAAATTGAAGAAGATGAAGAATGTTACAAATTCTAATTGACTGAGAGAAGTGTGTGTTTGTTTATATACATGTGTTATTAATGGTGATAAACTTGGCTCATAATCCTAATTACAGGAGGAAAAGATAGATTAACTTAAAACTAAACACTAACGGCTAAAACTTACCACAATAGGAAATTAAATTAAGGGATAAAAGCATCAAGCCCCCTGAACTATGCATGTTTTTGCGACTTGCATCCTAAACAAATTTAACAAGTGTTTTGCCCCCTAAAATATGCACGTCTGTTCGATTTGCCCCTTCAGTGGATTTTCGGCCATTTTTGGCCAGAATATTCTCCCTCCTACCCGACTCATAGATGTTATACTAGATGTATTATGCTAGTTGATGACAAAAGGTTGGGGAAAAATACCTCGAACGGGGTATTCTAGCCAAAAAAGGTCGAAAATGCGATTTGTCGATTCATGTATTTTCGACCATTTTTTGCCGGAATATTTCCCCCTACCCGACTCATATGTGTACTAGATGTATTTTGGTAGTTGATGACTAAAAGTAGGCGAAAATTCCGGCCAAAAATGACTGGGAATCCATCAAAGGGGTAAATGGAACAAACGTGCAAAGTTTAAGGGGCAAAACACTTATTAAATTTATTTAGAGTGCAAGTCGCAAAAAAGTGCATAATTCAAGAGGGCTTGATGCTTTTATCCCTTAAATTAAATAACTAATAAGTAATATTATAATTATTAATTACTATAAGTGGAAAGAAATTAAACATAGTTTAATTAAGCTCTAACAGGAGTGTTTTCCCATAACTTTGAAATTCATGGATAATGATTGACCCAGAATAATTGCGGATAATAAATTGCAGCCTAAGATAATTAATACATATTATTTGAAGAAAGGAAATATGCGTTAATGGACAGAAGTCATAATTGACAAGGATTTGTTTTAAAAGTCTGAGATGACCACATAGAACCTATGAACATACTTGTGTTGTGTTGACATCTGAATAGTCCATAAAGAAGGTCATCAGGTTGTTAAGGTTATTTTCCTCAATATAGAGATAAGTGAAGGAAAGAAGCTTATATTATAGCACGTGAACTATTCGAAACTCTCAGGCTAAACCCATTAAGTTCCTATTGGAGTTGTGTAACAAAACTAAAGCGCGATAGAAAGTTGGGACCTTAAAATATAACTACATATATAAAATCAGAAAAATTATTGCACAATAATCTCGTGCCTAAGAGTTGTGTACTACATGTACAAACGTGTATTTGTTTTTTCCATGTTAAATCTGTACTGCAGGTAAATGCACATAGAGACAAAAAGCAAACGAGGATATGATGAATTAAGGTAACTGAAAATTTATGACGGGATAATTAAGATGCTACCAATATACACTTTTCGTTCGTCTCGTAAGTATCGATGTTTCTTTTTCCCACATAAATCTACATCTTTTCATATAATGTAAAATGATACCATAAGTTTTAGAAACTTCCCTTTTTGCTACCCATATATGCTTGCATGTCAATTTGTAAACTCAATAGGAATATAGACTAAAAAATGTACAACCCATTTAAGGGAATACTTGTCCTATATATAGCATAAACATGATTATCAACATATATAAAAGAAAAGTAATATATCGTCTCCATAAGTTGCCAACCTAATTACTTAGTTATTTTTGTAAATATGCAAAATGTTTTAAATAGTGTAATAAGCACCACTTAAATACGACAGAAAAATAATTACCAAAGGATCGCAACAAAATTGAATTTGTAACTGCAAAACGGATAACACAAATGGTTTGCGCAAATATAAAGCAAAAGAGTATCGGAAACCGCTATAGAATGATAATGTCGGAACATGTACCACGTCATCAACATCGTTTTTATTATTGAAACTAACGACACCAAAGTCGATCTCATGCAAACAGTAAGTTAGTGTTTCAATAGAAGCGAGTTGCAAAATACTCTCAATCATGCTTAGATTAAGTTGAATTTATGTTAAATAAAATTTTCATCTTCACCCTCAAAATCACATTTCTTATTAATCCTATTTATTTGTTTATATATACGTCACTTACCAATACCCAGGACAAAAATGTAAAGTTTTTAAAATATAGGGCAAGAACATGTTTTTTATATTCGTAGTGCACATAAGTTGCAATTTCTATCAAAATAAGTGTATTGCCCGTGGTTATAAATATCCAGTAAATCACACCATGCTACTCACTTAGATTTTGTTCAAGTCTCTCCTACAAAATTATACAACCATTTTCATCAAAATAAAAATTTCCCATCATCATATCATGGCCAACATATTGATCGAAGGTAAGTACATTTACAAAATAAGTGTGGAGAATCCATCAGCGGAAACTTCGAGAACAATTTCGTAAATAGTGCAAAATTCGAATGGGCCACAAATGCAACCTGGCACATTTTCAGAGTTTTACGACAAAACTTCGTCCAAGTATGCATGGCTTATGACAGGATGGGTGGCCAAACATCGTACTGTCTTGTCAGGTCGTCTCTACTCGGTAATGTTTACTTTTTATCTCATTAATATTTAATTTTTAGTCATATATCTTGCATTGTCACTATATTTATGATCAAGTTTTGATATTTTGGAATGACTAACACTTTTTTTCTGGTAGTACTACTATGATCCATCCGGACGACTGTATAACCAGAAGTACAAGGTTCTTGAAGAGTTCAACAAACGCGGTTATATTGTGATTGATGAGTGAATTGTGTAATGATAAGTTAAAACTATTGTATGTGATAATTCCTTTTTGGTTAATGAGATTAAATGAAAGTAATTCGGAAAAAGAAAAATAGTGGAACCAATTGTAGACAAATAAATTTTGTCTTCTCCAATTAAATATTGACATGTGTCAAATTAAATTTTTAGAAATTAAATTGATTATTTCTATTTTTAATTTGGAATTTTACTAAATTAAATTCCAATTATTAATAGGTTAATTAATTGATTTTCTAATATCTATTTGATTGGCCAATCAAATAAAGCCACATGGAAAAGATGGAGAACTGCAACCAATCAAATAAAGCCACATGGAAAAAATGATGAGGCGATTCAACAAATCGAATAAAGCCACGTGGAAAAGATGGAGTATTTCGACCAATCACATTATTACATGTGGAAATATGATATATTTCTTGATAAGCAAGACTAAATTAAATCCGTACTTATCTTGAAATAAACCGGCCAAGCACAAGCAAGGAGCTCTAGGTTTTCACAACTGTAAATAGAGGCCTTCTCATAAAGAAAAAGGACACATACAAATATTCACAAGTTGAAGAGGGAAAAGCTCCAAGTTTTTCGCTACACCAAGTTCATCCATCTTCAAGCGTTCTTCGCGAGATTCAAGGCGTTCTTCGCGAAAACCTCCATTTGATCCGGCGTCAAGCTCCAAGTTCATCAAATAACCGTTTTTGAAGATCGCACTTCTGCCAAGGAGGATCGAGCTTCAACAAATTCAACAAATCCAAGTCAAGTTCATATCGTTCTTCAACAATCTTCAAGCAAGAAAGTCCGTTTGATTCGAGAACAAGCTGCAAGGCCCTCGAAAAACTATTTATGAAGATCAAGTCCCTTTCAAAGAAGATCAAAGTCCACATATCCGAAGAACTGAAGGCGAAGATCTTATCATCCTTCATCAATCTTCAAATCAAATTCCAAATCAAATCTCCGTTCGATCCGAGATCAAGCTGCCAAGCCCTCGCATCAACGTTTGTCAAGCATCCAAGTATTTTTGAAGATCAATATTCCTCTAAAGAAGATTGACATTCAACAAGTGCAAGAAGTCAAGACGAAGATCAAATTTTTCGTCACAAATATCAAGCCAAGTCAATTGTCAATTCAAGATCAAGCTCAAAGCCCTTGGATTAACTTACAACTTAAATCACGTGGAAGCGATCAAAGTCAATTCCGCCATCAAGTCAACCAAGTTTCATTATTAGAAACGAATCAGAGGATTACTAGAGATTGTAACCCCATATTCATTTGAATAAATAAATTTTATTTGTACTTAACTTTTCTTGTCTTTTATTTTAAAGACTTAGAATTTTTAACGCTACAAATTTTTGGCACGCCCGGTGGGACAGTCTTTACCTCTCATCTCTTTTCTACCAAGTCTACAAGTTTGAAGTTAGAAGAAGTCAGCGTTGCTGAACAATGGACAAGTCAATGGGGGCAACAAGCGGAGGCTCTTCTCAACCGATGATGAAAGCTACACTCGGATCGGGGGCAAGATATGAAGCTAAGGAAAAGAATCAAGCATCTTTAATAGAGGAGCGAATTGCTGCGCTGGCAAGAGTTATTGATAGCTTCACAACACAAGTCCATAGACGAGAAGAACGCTTGAATTGTCTTCTCCAAAAGCTAGAGATCCAAAAAGGAAATCATAACATTGAAGACGTCGCTGACAAAGTCGAAGTGCAGGGATGCATCAAGACTACAATCGATAAAACTGAAGGCTCTCATTATCTCCAAAAGCAAGAGCTCGTGGAAAGCGGCGATCAAAGCATGGCGCATGAAAATGCTACTCAAGAAGTTGAAGCTCAAGAGTTTGATGAAGTTCTAAGCGAAAGGATCCATGCCACTTCTCTTTTCCGCAAGTCAAGCTTCTCAAGGAAGGAAGAGCAAGGCGCCATGATGCACACAAAGTTTGCCGAGAAAAACATTCAAGATGCGAAAGTTGGAGAATATTCTAAGTCCTCGAGCCAGCAAATTCAAGTTTCCTCACAAGGCCTTGTCTCTGCCAACCAATTGAAGAAGTTCATCAAAGAAGTTGCAAAGGAGCATGTAGCTCAACACAAGACTTCCAAATCTTACATGAAGCCTTATACTCAAAGAATAGAGCAATTGCAAATGCCGGAAAGCTATCAACCGCCAAAGTTTCAGAGATTCGATGGAAAAGGAGACCCAAGACAACATGTTGCTCACTTCGTCGAAACATGCAGTAGTGCTGGAACTGGTGGAGATCTTCTAGTCAAGCAATTTGTTCGATCCTTAGAAGACGTCGCTTTTGATTGGTATATTTATCTTGAGCCAAACTCCATTGACAACTGGAAAGATTTGCAAAGTGAGTTCTTCAACCGCTTTTATAGCACTCGACGCACTGTGAGCATGATTGAGCTAGCAAAGTCCCATCAACAAGAAGATGAGCCGGTGATTGAGTACGTCAATAGATGGAGAAATCTATCCTTAAGCTGCAAAGAGAAATTGTGTGAAACTTCAGCCATAGAGATTTGCATTCAAGGGATGGATTGGGGTCTCGCATACATACTTCAAGGAATCAAACCAAGAACATTTGAAAAGTTGGCGACGCGTGCGCATGACATTGAAACAAGCATGAACTCTACTAAAGAAGAAAGCTCAACTTATGTCTTTGATACTAAAGGTGATGATACGGATGACACCAGCGATGAAGAGGGTGCAACATCAAATTTCATTACAACCAATGTGCTCCTTGATACGAGCTTAATCTATCTAAAACCTTCAAATTAAGTGTCAAATCATGTACTCCTTGATAAGAGTATAAACTATCAACATTCTCCTTAACAAGAGTATAAATTGTTTGCATATGTGAACTCAAAGCAAATCCTTCAACTCTTCAAAAACAAATGTTCAAATCTCCTAGACAAGAGCTAAAAGATCTGCAAATCCTTCAAACCCAAGTCTTCAAGCAAATCCATCAGATCTTCAAGTCCTCCTAGACACGAGCCAAAAGGTCTGCAAGTTCTTCAAGTCCAAGTCCTCAAAGCAAATATCCAAGTCTTCAAGTCTCCTAGACACGAGCCAAAAGGTCTATAAATCCTTCAAGTCTTCAAACCAAATGCGCAAGTCTTCTAGACACGTCAAAGGTCTGCAAATCATTGAAGTCTTCAAGCCCTCCTAGACACGAGCAAAAAGGTCTGCATGTTCTACAAGTGTTCAAGTCTTCAAGTCAATTGCTCCGTGACGCACGAGTCTAAACAGCACGTTACTCCTGGCCTGCATGAGTATAAAATGCACCATCTCTAAATCAAATTTGATGTACTTTGAACTACGTTGTGACTTGATTCCTTTGTTGGATACGTAGGCAGCTCAAAAAAATTCTGAGTTCAGTCATATCCTTTCACCAAGTTATCTTGAGTCGACGATGCTACATGAAGCTCCTTGAGATGTGATGTTCCAGTGAAGACGAGTAAAGCTTCCGTCAAGTAGGAGAGAAAGAACACCAATGCTTTAAATGTTGACCGCGAAATCATGCTTCAAGCTTTTGAGCGCTTCTTGAGTTGATACTGCAAAGTTCAATAGGATGCTTTAATGTGCGCTTTGATTCCAATCTTCAATCACTTTGCTCCAAGAGGATAGCTGCAATCTTGCTCCAAGCTCACTTGATCATTGATTAGACACTTATGTGTTGTTAGATCAAAGTCGATACTTCCAAACTACCATTCCAACTACGAAAAGGATATGCCTTGCATGTTTAACTAGAAAAGTCCTTTAAGAAGATGGAACATAGTTTGACAAGTATGTCATGTGACCACTCCCATATCGGCGAGGCTCTTTGAAAAATCAGGGTGGAGTACAACAAGTACGTCATTCCGCTTTGCCCAACAAAGAGAATTTGCGAAGTTCTTCAAAAGGTTAGTCATCTTGAACGTTTCTTTGACGAATGAAGCCCACATCTTTAATGGGAAGAACGCGTGAGTATGACCAACAAGATGAGCGCGCATGTGTTTGAAGCCAAGTCTCGTCATTGAAGACGTCTTTGATGCCAAGTCATGAAAAATAATGTCTCCTTCTTCAAGATGTCTTTGATGTAGGGTTGTGAAAACAGGCACACTCCCGCTGAACGTGTTTGATGCCAAGCCTTGAAAGCAAGTCCACTCCTACTGAATGTCTTTGATGCCAATTCTCGAGTACAAGTCCGCTCCTGTTGAATGTCTTTGACGCCAAGCCTCGAAAGCAAGTCTCTTCTTTTCGGATGCCTTTTGAAGTCAAGTCTTGAGGATAATGTCTCCTTCAAGGTTTCTTTGATGCCGAGTCATGAAAAGAATGTCTCCTCATTCAAGCTCACCATTGATGTTGTGTCGATTAAGGTTTGAGTGTGCTCCTCCTCTCCTTGCAAGTGATCCGGAATTTGTCAAGCATTGTTGCACGCATAAAAGCTTACATGATCTCCAAGTTGCAATTTATGTGAATATGAACGCAAGGGTTGCCATGTATCTTCGTGGAGGTCGTTTGCTCTAGCACCGAACAAGAATGTCTTCTGCCCACTCCCAATGTCCAGGAAAGAAGCGAACCTCGCCAGGAATGTGAAGAGAAGCGTCTGTCCACGCGGCGTTGCCTTGCATGATGCGTCGTCCCAAAGTTAAAAGAGGCGTGTAGTCGGTTGAAGGTTGGTGATGCGCGGCACAGACCATCAACAGTCGGGAGGATCTACTCGAAGACTGAGGATATTCTTCAGTCCACTCCTTTAGTTGACTGTTGTTCGTCAATGTTGGCCACGGGCTCGCATAATGTTCATCAATCGGAGTGCCCACCTTCAAGGTTGTGTCTCGCCTAGTTGATCTGTTGTCGTCGTCAATGATGATCAAGTTTTCCGTGCCGGATGAGGAAGAGCCCTTCTTGAACGAAACCATTGTAGCAATTCTAAAACGACAAGAGAGACAAGTTAGTAATTGACGGGAGGAATAGCGCAAATAATCAAAAGAAGAGAAAGCCAAAAACAAACAAAAAAAGGAAGTATGGGGCGATCTGCAAAGCTGAAAGGAGAAGAAAAAAGTGATTAGTAAAAGAGAAAGAAAGAAGAAGATAAAAAAAAGGAAAAAAAAGAGTGACCGACTGCCGTCGACTCTGTCACGAACCTTGCGGCCTCTTTGTCGCTGGGCGGAGTACGATTGGGCGAAACAAAGAAGAAGAAGAACAGAAAGGGATACACTTGTGGTTTGTTGTGGTTTGAGCGAATCGAAATTCTGAGGATGAAGAATAAGGTCTCGGCTTCGGTCCTTTATATAGAAGATTATTCGAAAAGTTTGAGTTCAGGTAGAATTCAGCTTGTGGAATTATACTTGGATCGGAATTTGGATTTCTAAACTTATCAAGAAATTGAATTCGCAGAATTTATTTGTCGGGTTTTGTTGGGTCTCTTTTTAAAAGGAGGTGATTGATTAGGATTCTTAATTAGTTATTATGAGATTGGAAGTGTTAGAATCCTAAAAGAAGTTTGGAATTGGGAGAATTGCCGTGCGTGTGCGTGTGAAGTTTGATGGGGAAGATGAAAGAGAGTTTTTTTTTCTATGTGATGGTCCGCATAGACCAAGTCATAAAAAAAGAAAAAAAAAGAAAAGGAAAAAAATGTCACGTCTATACATAAAAAGCAATGGATTTGATGATTAATTTCATTATAGTCCTTGAAATGGAGGCCCACCAAAAATTTGATTCTTGAAATGAAGTACCAATCTTCTATCAATCTAAAAGATGGCTCGAAAAAAATATGTTGCGACAAACCCACTTCAAGACGCATTTTTACAATGCTATTCGTGGCAAGTCGCAAGGGGGCATTTGTAGACAAATAAATTTTGTCTACTCCAATTAAATATTGATATGTGTCAAATTAAATTTTTAGAAATTAAATTGATTATTTCTATTTTTAATTTGGAATTTTACTAAATTAAATTCCAATTATTAATAGGTTAATTAATTGATTTTCTAATATCTATTTGATTGGCCAATCAAATAAAGCCACATGGAAAAGATGGAGAATTACAACCAATCAAATAGAGCCACATGGAAAAAATGATGAGGCGATTCAACAAATCGAATAAAGCCACGTGGAAAAGATGGAGTATTTCGACCAATCACATTATTACATGTGGAAATATGATATATTTCTTGATAAGCAAGACTAAATTAAATCCGTGCTTATCTTGAAATAAAACCGGCCAATCACAAGCAATGAGCTCTAGGTTTTCACAACTATAAATAGAGGCATTCTCATAAAGAAAAAGGACACATACAAATATTCACAAGTTGAAGAGGAAAAAGCTCCAAGTTTTTCGCTCCACCAAGTTTATCCATCTTCAAGCGTTCTTCGCGAGATTCAAGGCGTTCTTCGCGAAAACCTCCATTTGATCCGGCGTCAAGCTCCAAGTCCATCAAATAACCATTTTTGAAGATCGCACTTCTTCAACAAGTCCAACAAATTCAACAAATCCAAGTCAAGTTCATATCGTTCTTCAACAATCTTCAAGCAAGAAAGTCCGTTTGTTTCGAGAACAAGCTGCAAGGCCCTCGAAAAACTGTTTATGAAGATCAAGTCCCTTTCAAAGAAGATCAAAGTCCACATATCCGAAGAACTGAAGGCGAAGATCATATCATCCTTCATCAATCTTCAAATCAAATTTCAAATCAAATCTCCGTTCGATCCGAGATCAAGCTGCCAAGCCATCGCATCAACGTTTGTCAAGCATCCAAGTATTTTTGAAGATCAATATTCCTCTAAAGAAGATTGACATTCAACAAGTGCAAGAAGTCAAGACGAAGATCAAATTGTTCGTCACAAATATCAAGCCAAGTCAATTGTCAATTCAAGATCAAGCTCAAAGCCCTTGGATTAACTTACAACTTAAATCACGTGGAAGCGATCAAAGTCAATTCCGCCATCAAGTCAACCAAGTTTCATTATTTGAAAAGAATCAGAGGATTACTAGAGATTGTAACCCCATATTCATTTGAATAAATAAATTTTATTTGTACTTAACTTTTCTTGTCTTTTATTTTAAAGACTTAGAATTTTTAACGCTACACCAATAAATATTTATGTTGTCCCAATTGGCGTTCTTTTAATATATAATTTGACTATACGTAACACAGTTAAAGTGAGATATAGCTCTTTGAAAGTATTAACTCTTATAAACAAATGTAGTTAACCATGTCTATCATTTCTATCCGCCCAAATTTAGTTGGTGTTGGTGAAACATGTGTTGAATTGGTGCAAGAAATAATTAAATTTGACATGTGTTGGATTCCATTTAATTTTATATGTGTTGTACTGAGTTAATTTATATGTTCTAGATTATTCTACTAATAAATCAATTGATTGATTGATTTATAAATCATTTCATATCACTTACAAATAAATTGATGATCCTAGGCTTTGCTAGATATGCATTTATTTATCAGCCCTTTAACTAATTACAACTCAATTGACCAAAACTAAAGCGCGGCGATATAAACGCCGAGACATTAGACTAACTACAAAAATGAGATGAATTTTGTAAAATAATCTTTTTTTTTTCAATTAGAATTTTGTATAGTAATCTTTTGTCTATATAAATATCCTAGGAAAAATCAGCCCGTGCGCGATTAAATAAATCATGAACACATGAAAAGCGCACACTTTATTTTTATATCTCACATCTTTCGTATACTAATTTTTATTATCTAACCACTACAATCATGACTACAGATTTCGGTCTAAACGCCGGTTATGCACTATTTAATATTGTAATTATTTTGACAATAAGCGGGCCCCAATTGATTACTATGTAAGGTGCCCCAATGGTTAAAAGTGTTATTCTAATTTGAACGATAAACAATTTAAAATAAATAATATATATTATTACGGGGCCTCTAGTAATTAACTTATTCTACGATAAGCGGGTTCTAACGATTAATGTGAGTGTGTGTATCGTAAAGCATTATTTTCTAATTCCTTTTATATGAGGTGGGTCCAAATGTAGTCAAGCTATTAGTAAGAGGATCCCCAAACTACTAACTACTAATTCATTTTATGTCAGGTGGACCCTAATTAATTAATAAGTAATGGCACACAAGGTACTTATTACTGCAAAATAAAGTAGAAAATACCGTGATAAGTCGAATTTACGCAGAAAAATCGAAACAGTGAAAGATGGGTGATGAAAACGTCTATTTTATTGCAATCGTTAATTTAATTGACATATTACACGGGCTCCAATGAATAATCGTATTTTATGGTACGCGAGTCCAAGCAACTAATGTGCGTGGGGTCCTCAAACCGTTAATTACTAATTCATTTAGGTGGGTCCAAATGTTCAATGCCTGCGGTCCCCATCTCTCACTACGCATTGCCCCAAACAATCGGTTAATATGCGAGGGACGACGAGGTGCTTAGTACTGCAAAACAAAACAGTCGAGACCAGTAAGTTAAATAACAAAAACTTTTGGGGCAAAAATTTAAAAATGAAAGGACTATTCTACAATGTATACTTGGACCACGAGTAAATAAAAAAAACTTTTGGGGTGAAATTAAGAGAATAAATAACTAAAATAATTGTTCGACAATTAACAACAAAATATTATTTACTAATTCGGTTTTTATTAGGTGAGTCCAAATAATTAATGCGTGCAGGCCCCTCAACTATTAGTTAGAGGGTCTCCAAACTATTAAATACTAATTCATTTTATATCAGGTGGACCCTAATCGACCATTACGCGCGGGTCCCCAAGGTACTAATTACTGCAAAACAAAAATGAATATTGTGATTAATTAGTTGAACTTGCAGGGTCAAAACCGGAATAACGTAAGATGGAGGATGAAACTAATCCATTCTTACATATATAAATTAGGTGGATCTCAATAGATTAATACATGGGGGCCTACAAGGTACTTATAACTGCATAACAAAAGTATTGTGATTGGTTGAAATTACAAGGGCAGAATTGAAACAACATAAGATGGACGATGAAACCGATCCATTCTCATATATATAGATTAGGAATTAAAGTTTTTGGACCGTAAGTGGGATTTTATGGATTTTCTAAAGTTTTTGGAGTCTTTTAGAAGTTTTATAAAACTTATTGGGATTCTTTTACAACTTGTAAAGGACCACAATAAAAATAACAAAAACTAAGGACAATAATAATAAAAATAAACCCTTGGTTAGTCAAATAAAGTGGCGAGAGAGAGGGAGAGAGAGAGGCCTATGTATGACTATGAGGGTAGGGGTGTAGGAGAGAGAAAAAAAAAACTCAAACTCAAAGTAATTAATAAAAATTAGAAGGGCAAAATAAATTTGGTTGATAACACCCTCCTTTATTATTAATAGTAGATTAGATGTGTACTACAGATTGTGAGAGTTTATTTGTACGTGTATTTTTTCCATGTTCCGTAATGTCGCATGCATGTAAGTGCACATATAGCGACGAAAAAGCCGATGATGAGGTGATGAAGTTAACTGTAAATTTATGATGGGATAAGGATGCTACCAGCATATGCTAGCTTTGCTACCAATGTCTAAATATTTTCACAAAATGTAAAAATATACCAAAAGCGTTAGAAACTTCCTTGTTGCTACCAATACATTCTTGCATGCCAATCTATAAATTCAAGTAGGAATACGGCCTAAACAACGTAGAAAACAGTTAAAGAAATAATTTCCTACATCATAAATATGATATCAACATGGTTAAGAAATTAAAGTCACATATATCTATAATATGAGAAAGGTTTTAAACCGTGTAAGCAATTATGAACAGTATTCGCAACAAAAGTGAATTTATAACTATAAAACGGATCATGACGCAAAAGGTTGTCGCAAATATAAAGCAAAAGAGAACCGAAAACCATTGAAGAATATAACGGGAACATTAAATAGTTCCACAACATCCTCAACTCATTATTTTTTATCAATGAAACTAAATATTACATTTGATGTATTACACGCGCAAAAGCCCTTAGTACCAACAACACCATTGCCAATCTCACGCAAAATAGTGAGTAAGGATTTCAGTAAAATCAAGCTGCAAAATACTTCCATGATTGGATAAAAATGCGTAAGTGCAGGAGTTGTGTCAAGGTGTCGTCACCACACTAGAAGTTTAGCGCTCATATTTATGCAAGTTTAAATATATTCCATATATTTTGCCTTTTTCACTGACATTTTAATTTACATAATTCTTTGGTTTACCCAATAAAGAGATTCAAAGAGATTGAGTTGCTTAAAATTGATTGGATGAGAATGAATCAAGATCAAATAATGATCATTTGACTTGGTTCTTATCAAGGGAGAAGTGAACGCGCAACTGTTGTGTGATGGGGTTGTGAACACACCGGACCACAACACCGAGGTTCAACATTGATGAATATTCTATCAAGTTTTTTTTTTATATTGTTTTACCTTTTTACCCTCTAACCTAGTTCCATGTTTGAGATGGTGTGCACATGAGTTTATATAAACTCAAGCACACACCATCTATGTAACACCTCACTTATAAACTAAAAACAAATAAAATGCTATATAGTTAGTATTTCTTTTATTTGTTTGCTAAACAAGTATAGCATTTATTAATTTTGAGTCTACACTAAATTCTAGCTATTTACAACTTTAAAACTAATGACCACATATAAACCACATGCTGGTGTATATACAAAGTTGAAGAATAAACATTAATATATCAAATTTTCATTTAGTTACACGTGTGTCCACTAATTCCAAGCATGTGAAACATGGCAGCCTAGGATAAAAAGAAATTAGTAGAAAATTTATATTATCTAGAATCATTCTTAGCCTGCTATCTGGTTGCGTCATTTTATTAACTTTCTTCATACGCACACACAGAGTATAGAGAAAAGAGGAATGGACTTTGACATATCGATTATAGTGTGTCTCCGCATATGGAGTAGAAGGTGTAATTGTCATGTACGAGACAACCGAGCAACATGAGGTCTCTTTATTAATATGATCTCTAGTTTTAATTAAGCGATTTATCCTATTGCGAATTCAATTACTTGATCCTTATGCTTATCTACTGATTGTTTTTACCTTAGGCTTGACCCTATTTTAGTTTATCTTAAAAGACCCACTAAGTATTCTGTATAAATTTGATTTTAAATACTTCTCAAAACAGTAGGACTTGAATGGTAGATTATTTATAAATCACTAGAGCTAAGCGTTAATCACCTTATGTAATCTAGCTATTTCAGACCACCTAGTTGTAATATAAAACTTTCTATTTCGAAATACTAATTTGAGGAGTTCAGTATATTTTGCGGTACATGACATTTAAAAGTAGGAAATATATTTGCCAAAGTGTTCTATGGTGATGTTAAAGTGTGGTTGCATTAATTGGACTGGAAATGGAAACTTAAGCCCTTAATTAGTGGTTGATATGGGCATTTCCCGCATATGGGGTTTGGCCCAAACCAGGCCCATATTTAATCATATCGTGGATCACTTTCGATATAATATCGGTGATTACCACCGATATGGTACTCTGGCTTCCGGATCCCGAGGTCTATAAATACGCGACGCCCGGATCCCAAAATAAGTAATTATTATCCCTCAGCTACCACGCATCACATCGAAACAAATCCCCGATCTCACTCTCGATATCGTACACGATATCAGGATAACCTGGTGCTCTACTGATACGTCATACAACCACACTACCGATATCACATCGATGGGCGTCCTCGATATCATGTCGAAGACAATCACCGATATACGTCTGATCTAGTCATCGATATACTACTGCCGTCCAAGCATCGAAGCGTTAGTTCGAGGTGTTCCGGACCAAGTCTACGCGAGATACATAGTGTAGGCCTGATTTGAGATAGATTCGTTGTATTATTAGATCACTCACTTGTAACCGACTCACATTTATATAATACGATCTATTGTCAAATCAGTGGCGCCATCTGTAGGAACACAAGTTCACGGACGAGGACGCCAAGATGCAAGAAAGGAGGACCCGATCCGAGTTTAACAGAGTTGTGACTAGAAGCACGAGGATTGAGGACACACCACTCCCTCAACAGCCAATTGACCAAGAACAGACAATGACCCGAGCCTAGATGGAGCTTCCTCCAGAACAGAATGAACCACGACGAAGGCGCGGGCCCGGGAGGCCACTGCGAGCCACGAATGCAGGTCTAACCTTTGCCGCGCCAAATACGGCGGAACCTACTACCGAGGGCCCGGCCACTGAAAACCCGGCGGCGGATGTCCCATTGACCGAGATGCCAAACACGGATCCTCCCGGCTCAGAGGAGGTGATGGCTGCAGGACAGAGCGCCGTTCCCCCTGCCGCCATAACCCCGGAGATGTTAGCGCAGATCAACGCTTCTGTGAAAGCAGCGCTTGACGCTACAATGGAGACTTTGCTGCCACGCATAGTGGATCGAAGGACAAGGCAAGAGCAGGACGAAGAGGAGATCCCGGAAGGGGGTCGAAGGGACAACGCGGGAAGAGGGTGTTGGACAAGAGCCAGAAGTCAAGAGAGGGTAGAAGTAAGTGATGATACAGAGAATGACCGGAGAGCCAGGACGTTCGAGGAGGACAGACGTAACATGATAAGGGAAACAGTTAAAATGACGAAGGACATGGAAGCCGGGAGAAGGAACGAAAACCGTTCAGCGACATCAGTTGGATACCGACGGCCGTTGACTCCCTTCTGTTGTGAAATCGAGAAAGAAATATTGTGCAGAGGAGACAAGATTCCCACCATAAAACCATATGATGGGAAGAGTGACCCAATGGATCACATCCATGTCGTGGAGAGTCTCTTGAACCTACAAGATTTTTCTTAGGGTATTAAGGTAAAAATAATGGCAACAACACTGATAGGAGCGGCATTAGACTAGTTTAACAGAATCGAAGCGCGATCTATTTCTAGCTTCGAGCAGATGAAGGAGAGGTTGGAGAACCATTTTTCCAGTCAGAAACAAATGAAGACAAGCATGTACCATCTGGAAGCGTTGAAATAGAAAGAGAGGGAAACTCTCGGTGAGTTCATGAACAGATTCAATGAGGAGCTACTGAAGGTGGACAACCCCTACGGAGGACAAGCGTTACAGACCCTATTCAAGGCAACGACGCACAACAGATTTGCCAAAGAGTTGATCAAGCTCACAGAACCTACCATCAATCGGATAAACGAGTTGGCACATACTATGATTTACGAAGACGTAATGATGGCAGCTAAGCTTAGACCCCAGGAATCCGGCAGGGAAAGGGGTAGAGAGGCAAGGAACAAGAGCAGGGGAGGAAGAGACAGGTCACCGAAGAGATATACCCCCTCAACCAGGACATCTGCACTATCTTGGCCGTCGCATAAAGCAGGAATTACTTAAATGCGCCTCGGAAAATCAAGGAGATGGATTTCACCAAGAAATCTAGGCGCTACTGTGAGTACCACCGCCAGAAAGGCCATGACACGAAGGATTGCTATGACCTGAAAGATGAGATCGAGAGATTGATTAAGGACGGGAGGTTAATAGAGTTCGTTAAGGCGAGCGGGCAGAATGCTGAATCGAGAGAGCGGTCCCAATCCCCAAGAAGGGAGGGCCTTAAGGCAATTGAGAGTGGACAAGAACGCGATACAATAAATAATGCACCTTCGAGGGGGTGATTAACGTGATAAGCGGTGGGACTGCGGGAGCAGATTCCACCAACCAGAGGAAGAAGATAACCCGTGGATTGAACGAGGACTGATTCGTCGGATTCACGACGCTAATTGAGGAGTTTCCAGATGAGGTTATCACGTTTTCCGGCAGGGACCTCTTGGATCTCAGCCCCAAAGCCATCCAGGCAGGCAAGCTCGACTGCCCTTGATTGTTCAGCTTGATATCGCTAACTACGATGTACACAAAGTACTGATAGACAATGGTAGTTCCACCAATGTTATATTTGCGCATGCTTTGGAGAAGATGACACTCGGCCACCATGTAGTTGAACAGGTCCGTACGCCACTGGTGGGATTCGGTGGAGCAGAAACAATCCCCCTATGGCAAGTGAACCTTCCCACATCATTTGGACAACAACTGCACATGCGAACTATCAATGTTCAATATACAATCGTGGACCAACCATTCTTATACCATGTCATAATCGACAGGCTGGCCCTGAACGCGATAAGAGCGGTGGTATCCACATTCCATCAGAAGGTGAAATTCTCAGCAGGAGGAGGGGTCGAGGAAGTGTTCGCTAACCAGGAGAAGGCTTGGTTCTGCTACATCACTTCTCTTACGTTGCCAAGAATTAGAGAAGCGGAGGAAGAAGCAATCGGACCAAATCAGGATCAACAAGCTGTGGAGTGATCACTATGAGGAACAAACAGGACAATATTTTAGATTTCAGTAGTTTTTTAATTACGCTTGAACATTTGAAACATTGCCCCATCGCGGGTTAGTCTGTAAACCTAAAACAGGGGGAACTACGCCGGTCTGATTCCCCACTCAACGGAATACGTACGCGGGTTAGGTTTACTTAGCCTTCGACCGTTATATTTTATGTTGCCCCTCCGTGGGTCGGCATGTAACTAAAACAGGGGGAACTATGCCGGTCTGATTCCCCATTCAACGGGATACGTATGCGGGTTGGGTTTACATAGCCTTCGACCGTTATCCGTCACTACTTTTTATTTTTGCTTTATGGAATCTCATATTTCATGCAGGGACATGTCCTAATCGGATATTACGGAAGTGCAGAGAATTGCACGAAGAATTTGAGGAGTATTCCCATAGATATATGTTTAACACATTGCCCTCTTACATGTACATATCCCGAAGGATAACACATTCCTATGCCTAAAAAGGACACAAGGAATATTAAACCCTCGCTTCTTAAAAGAAGGGATTCAGGGGGCATCGCCCCATATTATTCAATGTTATCCATCTAAACTGGTACAACAGGCACGTTAGAACACCACGGAAACTGAAAGTCCCAGATTGAGGGAACACTCCGCAGATAACACATGCGCATCATTTCGTGCTTTCACATAAGCTATTACATTGAAAAACCTTTCTTGTCTGTGATGTTTTACAGGGCCTAACAACCCATAGACTCCACGATGACATAGTCACTAAGGGACATAGACAAAAAGACAAAAGAAAAGGCTCCTACCCATGAGTGGTAATGGGTTCCCCTGTGATAACGGGCGGGCTCCTACCCATGAGCAGTAATGGGTCATCTACAAAGAAAAGGCTCCTACCCATGAGCGGTAACGGGTTCCCCTGTGATAACGGGCGGGCTCCTACCCATGAGAGGTAACGGGTCATCTACAAAGAAAAGGCTCCTACCCATGAGCGGTAACGGGTCCCCCTGTGATAACGGGCGGGCTCCTACCCATGAGCGATAACGGGTCATCTACAAAGAAAAGGCTTCTACCCATGAGCGGTAACGGGTTCGCCTGTGATAACGGGCAGGCTCCTACCCATGAGCGGTAATGGGTCATCTACAAAGAAAAGGCTCCTACCCATGAGCGGTAACGGGTTCCCCTGTGATAACGGGCGGGCTCCTACCCATGACCGGTAACGGGTCATCTACAAACAAAAGGCTCCTACCCATGAGCGGTAATGGGTTCCCCTGTGATAACGGGCGGGCTCCTACCCATGAGCGGTAACGGGTCATCGACAAAGAAAAGGCTTCTACCCATGAGCAGTAACGGGTTCCCCTTTGATAACGGGCGGGCTCCTACCCATGAGCGGTAACGGGTCATCGACAAAGAAAAGGCTCCTACCCATGAGCGGTAACGGGTTCCCCTGTGATAACGGGCGGGCTCCTACCCATGAGCGGTAACGGATCACCTACACAAGAAAAATATCCCCTATGATAACCGGGTCGACCGTAAACATTTGAACGGTAGCGGTTTCCCTGTGATAACGGGATGCGACCCTACCCATAAGAAAAATATTCCCTGTGATAACGGGGCCGATCCAAGAAAAAATCCCCTGTGATAACGGGGTCGATCCAAGAAAAAATCCCCTGTGATAACGGGGTTGATCCAACAATAAATCCCATGTGATAACGGGGTCGATCCAAGAAAAAATCCCCTGTGATAACGGGGGCGATCCAAGAAAAAATTCCCTGTGATAACGGGGCCGATCCAAGAAAAATTCCCCTGTGATAACGGGGTTGATCCAAGAAAAAATTCCCTGTGATAACGGGGCCGATCCAAAAAAAAATCCCCAATGATAACGGGGTCGATCCAAGAAAAAATTCCCTGTGATAATGGGGCCGATCCAAGAAAAAATCCCCTGTGATAACGGGGTCGATCCAAGAAAAAATCCCCCATGATAACGGGGTCGATCCAAGAAAAAATCCAATGTGATAACGGGGTCAATCCTAAACATTTAAACGGTACCGGGTTCCCTGTGATAACGGGATGGGCCCCTACCCCCAAGAAAAAGATACCCTGTGATAATGGGGTCAATCCTAAACACACGAGCGGTGGCAGATTACCCATATTTCTACCAATGCCGAGGAAATTCTAATCATTCCTTGTTGACAACAAGCAGATTAAAGAAATCTCATCAAATACGAGAACGAAATGAATGTAGGGTCAGATATCGAAATACTGCATACTCTATCATCATGACAATAAAAAATCAACAAGTTATCAGACAACAAGGCCATGAAGAGTCACAGATTATGAAGATAACAGAGAAATAAATATCCAGTTACAGAACCACGAATTGGAGATAGTCCGGAAAGGGATAAATTTAAGTTACAATAAAGGCAGCAAACAGCTACTTCCACAGGGACCCTTCAGTCTTCTTCTCAACGACCTCGAAAAACACGCCATGGTCAGCCGCACCCTCCTCCACCTCGTCTAGTCCACCAATCGGCAGGTCGTTATGATCGTGCCTTGGGTTCAACCCACTCAATTCGAGGGAGACCTTGAAGCCGTCATTTTTCAATACCTGCCCTACGCAAGCATGAAATGCTACCTCCCAAACCTTCAAAACTAAGTCTCGGATGCTCGAGCTTTCCATAAACTTCTCCGCTCCAACCCGGAGGAGGTCAGGACGACGTTCCTACAAATTGAACTCTATTAAATACAGGACGAAAAAATAGAAGCAGATATCGTAACACAAGATCTATACCAAGTCCAAGGGAGCTAATTTGGCAGTGGAGAACTCCAACGAGAGACGTTCAATAGCAGCCTTCACCGCCACCACCTCAGCCTTCAGAGTCTCCAGCTCCTTGTTGGCCGCAAGTTCACGCGCCTTGCCTTGGTTGATCTCAGTCACTAATGTTTTGAAGTTGCCCTTCAACAAATCATACTCCTCTCGGAGCTTACGACATGTCTTCAGGGCATCCTCTTTCTCAGCCTCCAATTTCTCTAACACCATGGGGTTGAACTCCCCCATCCTCAAGATATCAGCCTCGAGCTCAGCAGCGACAGCGTCAGGGTCACCCTTGGACTCGCGCATTGTCTTCAGAAACGAAAACGCCAGCTTTGCCATCTGCGCAATACAATCAGCAATGTTATGTTAAACAATCAAATGAAATCAATCGAAGTCGTGCTAAGATACGTACACTCTGAAACATATGAATGTTGCGTCGTATATTCTGGGCCCGCTCAAATTCTGTAAGCACCCGCACATTTGCCGGAGGAGGAAAGCCCGCATCATTCCCCGTACAACATCTGCTTTAGGGAATTCTACTCACTTGGAGGATTTGACTGCACCCACCTTCTAGGGGCCCGAACTCAAGGACGAGTGGACATTGGGGACAGTCCCGTCATGAGACCTTTTACTACCCGCTACCCTAGCGGGGTCAACGACAGGCTTCCTAATCGGGATTCCAGGAAAGATAGGAGCAAAGGCCCCCAATATTGAGGGCTCATGCAGTGGCCCTTTACCCTTGTCGGTCGTATCTGAAACAGACGCTTTACCCTTGCCGCTAATAGGGTTCAGGCTTGAAGAGCCCGACACCACGATAAAGGGTGCATCCACTAAATCACCTAAGTTGACAAGGGTATTCGATCCCGAACCACCAACGTTCTCAGAAGAAGACCTAGCATCGGGTCTCTCAGCCAACACAGTCCCTTCAGGCGGATGAACCACGCCCTCCTGTTTCGAGGTCAACACCTTCAAGAGATTGGAGGCACCGTCCAGGCCTCCCACCACATCAAGGATGTCCTGGCTAAAGGACACAACCATTGCAGGAACACTTTCAAAGCATTCTTCATTAAAACGTTCACGTACTACAATGCTAGGGGGAGGTTGTTCAACTCCCGATACCTCTGCTAGAACCTCACTGGCTCCATTATTCAGATCAAAGTTAGACGCAGACCCTGTTTCAGGCGCCACCGCAACTGCTGCCGTCTCAGCCAATGCAGCTTTCTAAGCATCACGGTCGGCTTGAAGTTTACGCATCAATTATCTGAAACCCGTTCTCACGGAATATCAGCAGGAGAAAATAATAATAAATCAAATACAACAGCGAGATCCAAATACACGTCGGGGAATATATCGAATATGATTACCGATATAAATACCGTTGTGGTTACGCTTACGACAGAGAAGACACAGAAAACTATGACCTTCAAAGTCTCTTACAAGCCCTACTTATAGACGGAAGCTTCAACTACATCGAAATATAATTTCGACATCGTATCGGATATGCGTCTCGATGTGATATCGACGATGAAACCCGATATCCTATCGTATTACGCAAAAAAACCTCGGAAATATAACAATTGCACCGGCGGGCGCATCGCAATTTTCTAAGTGCGACTCCCATATTTATAAGAAATTCAAATCCAAAGAAACACAGAACTCAAACGAGGACCTCAAACTATGCGTCAACTGCATTAGGGGGCCCATCGAAGTTCATCACGAAGTGCATTCCCCGCATATTTGATCTCCATCATTTGAACTGGCGGGACGAAGGGTACAGGTAACTCAGAAATTCAAAATTAAATTTGCGAATTCTTATCTCTAAGATAAGAATCTCCAAATTGAGGGACTACATGGTATGGGCACTTACCGCATATGGGGCCTGGCCCAAACCAGGCCCATATTTAATCATATCGGGGATCCCTTTCGATATAATATCGGTGATTACCACCGATATGGTATTGTGGTCCCCGGATCCCGAGGTCTATAAATACGCGACGCCCGGATCCCAAAACAAGCAATTATTATCCCTCAGCTACCACGCATCACATCGAAACAAATCCCCGATCTCACTCTTGATACCGTATTCGATATCGGGATAACCTGGTGCTCTACTGATACGTCATACAACCACACTACCGATATCACATCGAGGGGCGTCCTCGATATCATGTCGAAGACACTCAACGATATACGTTTGATCTAGTCACCGATATACCACTGCCGTCCAAGCATCGAAACGTTAGTTCGAGGTGTTCCGGACCAAGTCTACACGAGATACATAGTGTAGGTCTGATTTGAGATAAATTCGTTGTATTATTAGATCATTCACTTGTAACCGACTCATATATATATATATATAATACGATCTATGGTCAAATCAGTTGTCAAATCAGTGGTAAATAACCTATAGCATGAATTTTGGTGTTGCATTAAACAATTCAGATATATATGATTAATTTCCGTGACGCTTTGGCAGGATAAATTCAAAACATATATAGTTATCGTGCAGATTAGTTGATCATACTTAACAGCAGACAACATCTGAAAACAATTATGCATTTAATTAGAACTAGTAAGCAGGGTATAATTATCACATAGTTAAATTAAATCCATGGTAAGGGCAAGTAAAACATAATACACCTCATATTTGTAAACATATATACACACACGCACGTACATATATATATATGAATATGTATGCTTACGTAAAGACTTCTAAACTTAGCTGGGAAATAAGTATAATGGTTAATTATTAGAATGGTGTTACTTGGGTGTAGAAGATGACTGAGTTTTAGTGAAACTTCCTAGATTGATAATAATATTGAAAAGGAGCTGCCGTTGCCATAGGCGGCGGAGAATTGTGTTTTGGTTGAGACGCAAATACGCTAGAACTTAAGGTAGGATACATGTCGAGCTAAGGTGAGATTAAAATTATACATTTTCTCGCTGGAATGGAATTATACATATTATAAACAAAAGTGTTTTATTTTGAAAATTATGCAAGCATGTTGTTTCAAAGAATAACTGTATACACATCTTATGGATTAAAAGAAGGCTCAAGTACATGTATACAAATCATGAATTGTTGATATTATGCCAATTATATTATATTGTATTATCCATTGAGGATTTATGTACTGAGCTTCTTATTTTAAAAGCATGCCAATATTATACTTGAAATTAGTTTCATGATTTATCATTCTTGAAGCCACTTTGATAGCTAATTATTGCCACTTGATGGCACACCACTTGATGGCTATTGATTGGGCCCTGACATGGATGTGTGAAATTCTCCTGGATAGCATAGTGCTATCAGGTAGGTTTCACAATCCAGTATCGCTTTGAGCAAACTCTATTCTACGTCTGGACGGAGCGTTCTAGCAAGGTGAATCACAGACGAGGCGTGTACCTGGGCACGTCTTCACCTTTATTTGGGTTGTTCCTGGAGGGGAGGTATAAGGTCGGGAGTTATATGGCTGGATTGTTATGACATGATTGATCTACTAAGTGTTATAATTTGGCATGAATGTATAAACTCATTTGAAAAGCATTCTCGTACGATCATGTTTTACAAAAATATATTTTATAGAAAATCCTCATGCATTAAATCTCATTGAGTCCTTTTGACTCATAAAAATATTTTTATGTTTCCATTCTAGATTTACAAAGGAAAAGCTTAGAGCTTATTGTATGGGACAAGCCTAGTCGAATGTTAGTAGGAGCTAATAGACAATTGAAGGTATTGAAATGGAACTGTTTGGTTAATAGCTTCCGCTTTCTGATTATTTTGGGTTAGCTGCAGCATTTAAAATAGAAGTAAGGTGTTCTCTAATGAATTTTACAGTGGTGGCGTTTCGAGCCGAGCAGGGTACTCGGTAAGGGGTGTTACAATCTAAAATATGGAACTAGGTTATAGTGTAAAAAGTTAAAACAATATAAAAGGAAAACTTGACGGAATATTCATAACTTGTGTGCATGAGTTTCAGGTCTAAAAGAATCCAAGATAAATCACGAGAAGATATGAGAAGATCTTAGAGTTATCCAAAAGATGAGAGTTGGAGATTTTGTAAGATTCTATATTATCCAAGAAGATTGAGGCACGTTGTTTCGATGGATAGCAAGAAGTGACGTTTTTTCTTGGATAAGAAGCAAGAAGAAATCAGATTTGAAGAGAGATATACAAATCGAGAAGATTGACATCAATCTCAAGATGGAGATCATAGATATTGTAGAATAGTTATTTATGCCTTTAGGTAATATTAGATATTGTAGAATAGTTAGTTTTAAAATATCGTTTATGCCTTTGATTAAGAAATAATTATATTTTTAGAGAATTGGATTATATATTAGAAATCATGATTCTTTTAAGGAATTTCAATATATAACCTAGAAATGATGCTTCTTTTAGTAGTATCTCTTTATAAAATCTATACAATTTAATATCTATAATAAATTTCTTATAACTTAGATTTGTACGGTTTAATGTGTTTTTCAATTTATGCACGTCGTATTCTATTTATTGATTTTTTAATAATGTCTTTGTAAAAATGTTATTATAGCTTTAGAAAATGTTAGCTACCGTAGAATTATTTGATATGATATTGTCGTAATATATGTTAGTTTAGTTAGTTGAATTGAAAATTATTATGTATGCTGATTTGGCAATCGATCATTATATATATATATATATGTGAGTGTCGGTTACAAGTGAATAGTCCAGCAATACAACGAGTCTATCCCAAATCAGGCCTACACTACGTATCTCATGTAAACTTGGTCCGGAACACCTCGAACCAAAGCCTCGATGCTTAGATGGGAGTGGAATAACGGTACTAGATCGAATGTACGTCGGTGATTGTCTTCGATCTGATGTCGAGGATGACCCCCGACGTGATATCGATGATGAGGTGGTGTGACGTGTCAGAGGTGCACGAGATAACCCCGATATCGAACGAGATATCGAAAGTGATATCGGGGATGTATTTCGATATGATGCGTGGTAGCTGAGGGATAATAATTGCTCCATTTGAGATCCGAGCACCGCGTATTTATAGACCTCCGGATCCGGGGACCACAGTAACATATCGGTGATTATTACCGATATGACATCGAAAGTGATACCCGATATGGTCCAATATGGGCCTGATTTAGGTCTGGCCCAATATGCGGGAAATGCCCATATCATGGAGTCCCCCAATTTGGGGATTCTTATCTTAGAGACAAGAATTCGTAAATTTAATTTTAAATTTCTGGGTTACATGTACCCTTCGTCCCGCCAGTTCAAATGACGGAGATCAAATTTGCGGGGAATGCACTTGTGATGAACTTCGATTAGTCTCCCAATACAGTGGACGCAAGGTTTGAGGTCCTCGTTTGAATTCTAGTTCTCTTGGTATTTGGGTTCCTTGTAACTACGGTAGTTGCACTTTGAAAATTGTGATGGGGTTGCCGGGGCAGTTGTTATATTCTCGCGGCTCTTCGCGTAGTTGGGTAGGATGTTGGGTTTCATCTTCGATAGTATGTCGAAAGTCATATTCGATATGATATCGAAAGTATCTTTTGATGTGGTTAAATTGTATGTCTGTAGGTAGGGCTTGTAAGAGACTCTGAAGTTCATAGTTTTCTTCTATGTCGTGTAGCGTAACCACATCGGTATGTATATCGGTAGTCATATTCGATATATTCACCGACGTGTGTTTCGACCTCATCGTGGTACTTGAATTATTTATTATTATTTTTTCATGCTGATACTCTGATTATTCTGCAGGTGCATTACCTTTTTCTGAGATACTTCATTAGAATGGGCTTTAGACAATTGATGCTTAAACTTCAGGCCGATCGTGACACTCAGAAAGCTGCTGAAACGGCGGCAGTCGCGGTGGCACCTTAAATAAGGTCTGCGTCTAGCTTTGATCTGAATAATGCAATCTTGAGTTTCTAGTGGAGGCGTCGGGAGTCGAGCGACCTCCCCCTAGCACTGTAGTGCCTGAACGTATTAATGAAGAATGTTTTAATAGTGTTCCTGCAACGGTTGGGTCCCTTAGCCAGGACATCCTTGACGTGGTGGGAGGCCCAGATGGTGCGGCCAACCTCTTGGAGGTGTTGACCTCGAAACACGAAGGTGTGGTTCCTCAGCCTGACGGGGCTGTCGCGAGAGAGAAACCATTTGTGAGGTCTCCTTCCGGTGAATCGTTGGCCGACATTCATATGACCAAGGATGTTGGAGGTTCGGAATCGAATACCCATGTCAACTTGGGTGATTTTGTGGATGCGCCTTTTATAGTGGGGTCGGGTTCTTCACGCCCGAACCCTATTAATGACAAGGGAAAGGCTACCGTTTCAGATATGACCGACAAGGGTAAAGATCCACTGTAGGAGCCCACGATATTGGGGGGCGATGCCGCTATTTTCCCTGGGATCCCGATTGCGAAGCTTGCCGTTGACCTGACTAGGATATTAGGTAATAAAAGGTCCCGCGAGGGGACTGTCTACAGTGGCCACTCATCTTCGAGTTCGGGCCCTCAGAAGGCGGGTGTAGTCAAACCCTCAAAGTGAGTAGAATTCCCTGAAGCAGATGCTGTACGGGCCATGATGCGGGCTTTTCCTTCTCCTGCGAATGTGCGGGTGCTCACAGCATTTGAGCGAGCCCAGAATATACGTCGAAGCGCTCACCTGTTCCAAAGTGTACGTATCTAAACACGACTTCAATCATTTTCATCTGAATGTTTAGCATAATGTTATGTATTGTATTATGCAGATGGCCAAGCTGGCGGTCTCATGTCTGAACACCATTCGCGAGGCCAAGGGTGACCCTGACGCTGTTGCTGCTGAGCTCGAGGCTGAAATCTTGAAGATAGGGGAGTCCAACCCCATGGTGTTGGAGAGGTTGGAGGCTGAAAAAGAGGATGCGCTGAAGACATGCCGTATGCTCTGGGGGGAGTACGATTTGTTGAAGGCCAACTTCAAAACATTAATGACCGAGCTCGATCAAGGAAAGGCGCGTGAATTTGCGGCTAACAAAGAGCTGGAAACACTGAAGGCTTAGATGGCGGCGGTGAAGGCTGCTAATGAACGTCTATCATTTGAGCTCTCCACTGCTAGATTAGCTCCCTTGGACTTGGTATGTATCTTGTGTACGATATCTGTTTCTATATTTTGTCCTCTTGTATTTAATAGAGTTTAATTTGTAGGAACGTCATCCTGATCTCCTTTGGGTTGGGGCGGAGAAGTTTATGGAGAGCTCGAGCTTCCGAAATCTAATTTGGAAGGTTCGAGATGAATCCTTTCATGCTTGCATAAGGAAAGTGTTGAGAAATGACGGTTTCAAGGACTCCCTCAAGTTGAGTGGGTTGAACCCAAGGCATGATCATAATGATCTGCCGATTGGTGGCCTAGATGAGGTGGAACAGGGTCCGGCCGACCCTGACGTGTTTTCCGAGGTCGTGGAGAAAAAGACTGTAGGGTCCTCGTGGGAGTAGCTGTTTACTGCCTTTATTGTAACTTGACTTTATCCCTTACCAGACTATCTCCAATTCGTGGTTCTGTAACTGAATATTTATTTCTCTGTTGTCTTCATAGTATGTGACTCTTCGTGGCCTTGTTGTCTGATAACTTGTTGATTTCATTTATTGTCATGATGATAGAATATGCAGTATTCCGATATCTGAGGCGCAGTCATTTCGTTCTCGTATTTGATGAGATTCGTTTAATCTGTCTGTTGTCAATCAAGGAATGATCAGAATTTCCTTGGGGTTGGTAGAGACGTGGGTAACCTACCACTGCTTCTGTGTTTAGGACCGACCCCATTATTACAGGGGATATTCTTCTTATGGTTAGGGGTCCATAGAGCCTGCCTCTTCGCCTAGTTCGTTTTATGGAATTTTTGCCCAATAGGCTCTTTATCTAACTTGATTTATGGGATTTTCACCCAATAGGCTCTTTACCTAGCGTAATTTATGGGATTTCCACCCAATAGGCTATTCACATAGCTTGATTTATGGGATTTTCGCCCAATAGGTTCTTCACATAGCGTAATTTTATGGGATTTCCACCCAAAAGTCTCTTCACCTAGCTTGATTTATGGGATTTTCACCCAATAGGCTCTTCACCTATCGTAATTTTATGGGATTTCCACCCAATAAGCTCTTCACCTAGCTTGATTTATGGGATTTTCACCCAATAGGCTCTTCACCTAGCTTGATTTTATGGAATTTTCAACCAATAGGCTCTTCACCTAGCGTAATTTTATGGGATTTCCACCCAATAGGCTCTTCACCTAGCTTGATTTATGGGATTTTCACACAACAGGCTCTTCACCTAGCTTGATTTTATGGGATTTTCACCAAATAGGCTCTTCACCTAGCTTGACAGTTTGCGTGGGTAGGGGCGCATCCCGTTATCACAAGGAACCCACTACCGTTGAAGTGTTTTTGATCGACCCCGTTATCACAGGGGATATATATATATATATATATATATATATATATATATATATATATATATATATATATTGTGGGTAGGGGTGCAACCCGTTATCACAGGGAACCCACTATCGTTGAATTGTTTTTGACGACCCCGTTATCACAGGGGATATTTTTTGTGGGTCCGTTATCACAGGGAACCCACTACCGTTAAATTATTTTTGATCGACCCCGTTATCACATGGGATATTTTTTGTGGGAAGGGGTGCATCCCATTATCACAGGGAACCCACTACCGTTGAATTGTTTTTGATCGACCCCGTTATCACAGGGGATATTTTTTGTGGGTAGGGGTGCATCCCGTTATCAGAGGGAACCCACTACCGTTAAATTGTTTTTGATCGACCCCGTTATCACAGGGGATATTTTTTGTGTTGTAGGCGAGCCTTTTCATTGTCTTTTTGACTATGTCTCTTGGTGACTCTGTTGTCATTGAATCTGTAGGTCATTAAGTCCTGTAAAACAGCACAGACAAGAAAAGTTTTCGACGTAAAAGCTGATACGAAAGCAAGAAATGATGTGCATGTGTTATCTGCGCGATGTTCCCTCCACTTGGGAATATCAGTTTTATATGAGAAACAGTGTTTCCATTGTGCTCTACGGTGCCTGTTGTACCTGTTTGTACCTGTTGTACCTGTTTGAATAGATAATATCGAATAATCTGGGGCAATGCCCCCTGAATCCCCCTTTTAATATTCTCTATGTCTTTTTCAGATATAGTAATGTGCGCCCTCTAATATTCTCTATGTCTATGTTTGAGCCATGTACCTGTCAGAGGGCGATGTGTTAAACATATATCTAGGACATATCCCTGCATGAAATATTAGATTGCGCCAAGCAACAAATAAAAGGGGTAATAACGGATAACGGTCGAAGGCTATGTAAACCCAACCCGCCTACGTATCCCGTTGCATGGAGAATCAGACCGGCGTAGTTCCCCCTGTTTTAAGTTACATGCCGACCCACGAAGGGGCAAAATAAGATATAACGGTTGAGGGCTAGATAAACCTAACCCGCCTACGTATCCCGTTGAGTGGGAAATCAGACTGGCGTAGTTCCCCCTGTTTTAAGTTACATGCCGACCCACGAAGGGGCAAAATAAGAGATAATGGTCGAGGGCTAGGTAAACCTAACCCGCCTATGTATCCCGTTGAGTGGGGAATCAGACCGGCATAGTTCCCCCTGTTTAAGTTTACAGACCAACCCACGATGTGGCAATGTTTCCGATGTTCGAACATAATTTAAAAACTGCTGAAATTTAAAATATTGTTCTGTTTGCTCCTCATGGTGATCACTCCGTGCGCGGGATGTATTCCTGGTGTGGAACTCGTATTTCCTGTCTTCTTCTGATTCTTGGGTGCTTCAGCGAGTTCACATAGCACATCCATCCCTGTATCTGGTCACCCATAATCTCGCCAACTCCTTGAGGCGTCGAGAATTTAATCATCTGGTAATAAGTAGAGACCACTGCCCTGATCTGGTTGAGCGCCGGTCGGCCAATAATGGCGTGGTAGGGAAACGGAGTGTCGACAATCGTGTATTTTATCGGTGTGACCCGGGTGCGTGGGCTTCTGCCAAACATGGTGGGCAATATAACTTGTCCCAGCGGCACTACCTCTACTCCACCAAATTCGGTCAACAGGGTGGATATCGGCTTTAGCCGGTCCGGGGCTATCCCCATCTGCTCGTAGGCTTTTGAGAATATCAGGTTTGCGGAGCTTCCGCTATCCACCAACACTTTATGCACCTGATAGCCGTCCACATTAATCGTGATAACCAATGGGCAATCTAGTTTCCCTGCGGTCAAGGCCAATGGACTAAGCTGCTCCAAGTCTTTCCCGGTGAAAGAGATCTCCTGCTCCAAGTATTCTTCCGGCATGATTGCGTTAGTGTACCCAACATAGGCTCCACCCTGGAGTCTTCGCGTTATGGTTTCTCGACCGTGAGCTGTGTCAGCTCCCAAGCCTCCTCCGTTGATCACATTTATAACGCCCCTGCTCGTGGCATTCACTATGGTCCTACCTCGCTCCTCGAGTGCCTCAATCATCTTCTGCTTTCCTCTCCTGAGTGAGTAATCTCTTCTAGGGGATGAGAAATATTCTGCTCCTCTAGCATCCTCCCTGGCGCTCCTGACAAACTCGACCAGTTTTCCTTCTTTGATCAATCTTTTGATTTCCTTCCGCAGGTGTGTGCAGTCCTCCATCCTGTGTCCAGGTTGACGGTGGTACGCGCAGTATTTGCCCGATAACTTCATCCTGGGAGTCTCATTCAGCGGCCTGGGCTCCGTCAACCATCTGTTTCTTTTTGCCACGGCCATCACCTCTGGAATGCCTATATTCAACGGGGTGTACGTCCTTGGGGGCCTTTCCCAGTTGTGGTCTCTGTCTGCGTTCCTGCTGGAAAACGAACCCTGACGCATTGCCATCATTTCGTCCTCGTAGACCATTTGGTTTGCAAGCATGTTGATCTGTGCTATGGTGGGCTGAGTCAATTTGATTAGCTCCCCGACGAATCTGCGATGGGTCGTACCCTTAAACAGCATCATCATGACCTGTCCGCCATGCGGCTCGTCCACCTTTAACAATTCATCGTTGAACCTCTTCATATATTCCCGGAGGTTCTCCCTTTTCCCTTTGTTGCACAGCGCCGAGGTGTAGCAGATTGGTCTTCATTCTCTTTTGGCTAGAGAATGGGTTCTCAAATTTCTCCCTTAGCTGCTCGTAGTCCGTTATGGATCTGGCCTCCAGCCTAGTGAACCAATCCAGTGCTGCGCCTGTTAAAGTGGTGGACAGGATCTTTGCCTTTATGTTTCTCGAGTAGTTGTGCTGGTTCAGAATGCTATCGACCTGATGGAGATGATCCGTAGGGCCACCTCTCCCGTCGTATGGCTTGATCACTGGGATCTTGTCCCCTATTTGCAATACCTCAGCCTCTATCTCATCCGAAACGGGGTCCTACTATGACCCTTCCTATTACTCTGAGTCAACTTCCTCGACAGTTCCGCCCTCTCGCGGTCTAGCTGTTCCATCCTCCTTGAGATTATCCGCAGTATTTATGCATCCTCCTTCTTTTAATACGCAATCTCGTCGTGGTCGCGACCACGTTCCATTCTCCGGATTACTTCCGCCCTGTCGCGGTCAAGCCGTTCCAACTTTCTTGCTATTTCTCGATCTAGGGTCCCGGGGTCCCGCCTCTCTGCCCTGTCGTATGCAGCAGGCGATATCTCCCTGAAGGAGTCCCTCGTATACTCTTGTTCATCGTATCCTTGCATTGCCCTTCCTTCACCCACTCCAGATTCATGGGGCCTTGCCCGAATGTCCTTTGTCTTTTGCTCCACTAGTTGTGGAAGCAAGGTCTCCAATGTGGAATCTGGCGCTGCTCTTACAGAGGCGTTGATCTGCGCTTGCATTTCTGGGTTTATGGCGGTGGGGTGAAAGGCACTTCGTCCCCCAGGCATCGTCTCGTCTGGGCCGGGAAAATCCGCAATTAGTGCCTCGGACATTGGAACGTCTGGTGTGGGGTTCTCGGTGGGCGGACCCTCAGCGGCGGGTTCTGCCATACTTGGTGCAACAAGGGTCGGATCTGCATTCGTCGCGGCTCATTGTGTGGTGGAGGGAGCTCCATCTCGGCTTGAGCCACTGTCTGTTCTTGGTCAGTTGGGTGTTGAGGGAGTTGCGTGTCCTCCATCCTGGTGCTCCTGGACACAACTCTGTTAAATTCGGATTGGGTCCTCCTTCCTTGCATCTTGGCGTCCTTGTCCATGAAATAGTGTTCCCACAGACGGCGCCACTTATTTGGCAATAGATCGTTTTATATATATATATATGCGAGTGTCGGTTACAAGTGAATAGTCCAGAAATACAACGAGTCTATCTCAAATCAGGCCTACGTCGGTTAAAAGTGATCGTTTTATATATAGACTTGGTCCGGAACACCTCGAACCAATGCCTCGATGCTTGGATGGGAGTGGAATACCGGTACTAGATCGAATGTACGTCGGTGATTGTCTTCGATGTGATGTCGAGGATGACCCCCAACGTGATATCGGTGATGAGGTGGTGTGACGTGTTAGAGGTGCACGAGATAACCCCGATATCGAATGAGTTATCGAAAGTGATATCAGGGATGTATTTCTATATGATGCGTGGTAGCTGAGGGATAATAATTGCTCCCTTTGAGATTCGGGCACCGCGTATTTATAGACCTCGGGATCCGGGGACCACAGTAACATATCGGTGATTATTACCGATATGACATCAAAAGTGATACCCGATATGGTCCAATACGGGCCTGGTTTGGGACTTGCCCAATATGCGGGAAATGCCCATATCATATGCTTTTAGGAATTTCTATTAGATCTCGTAGAACTGCTAGTTTTTATAACATTGTAAGAGCCTTAGAAAATTTATATAACTTAGTAATGATTAAATTCTAGGTCATCTCCATATTTAGAAATAATCGAACATAGAAATCCTGACTTAGTACGAAGACATGTCGCGCGATCCTCCTCGGCCGTTGCGTGTGATCGCCTCTATTCCCTCTTGAAGAGGGGGTTTAGTAGCGCACGTAGTGTCGGCGGCGAAATCAGTGTTGCCGACGTACAGAGTGGCGCCGACTTGAAAAAGTGTCGGTCCTCGCCCCCGGATAGTTCGCGGGGGTACTTCAGCGCCCTCTCGTGTCGAGGACGAGCCACCCGCCCCTTCTCTGCCTCGTGTTTCCTTACATCACCCCGTTGGAAAGTTTGTTGAAATTTTTAAATTTCTAAAAATATATGTTATTTGAAGATACATTTTTTAAACAAGAATTGATGATATTTTATTTAAAATTTGTGAACAAAAAGAACTTTATATTAGTTAGAGTTTTTTTTTAAAAGCTTTGAATATTTTTGAAGTTACAAAAAAATTTCAAATTGTTAATATAAATTATTAAATTATTTTTGGGGTGTTAGTTCAAAAATAAAATATTTTAATAGATTTACTAGGTGACAAAAATAATTTTTGAACTATTATGAATCATTTTAACATAAATTCTTTAAATACTTTTGAAATATAAAAGTATAAAAGTTATCAATATAATTATTTTATTTTTTTGTTGGTGTAAGTGTGTTAACCATAAAATATATTGTGGTGTGAGTATAATTAAATAAAATAATTAAGGATGAAAATGCAAATAAAAAACTCAAACTAGAAGTCATATGGAATATTCTAGGGAATAATGGAATGTTCTCTTGCCAAATTTTTGAAAAGGACGAAAATTGCAAATGATGTCAACATATCTAACGTTTTCTGCTAAATGTCAACATAGAAGACCTTTCTTGAAAAGTGGTTAACATAAAGGACTTACGGTGCAAAATTCCCATATATAAGATTTAACGAGTTGTATTCAATATTTTAAAACCAAGTCTGAAAAAATAAAATATCTTAAATTTTTGTAGGCTATATTCAAGATTTATAAAGACGATTGGGGTAAGGCCCATGGTGCCTACGAGGCGAATGCTAGAACTCGGTATAAGGAGTTGGTCCACAATGCGAAGAAGAATTACTATGCAAGGAAGGATGATCCGAAGTGGGCAGGTCGTCCGAAGACTAGGTGGATGAACGACAAGTTGGAGGCGAATTTCATTGCACATTGGGAGTCGAAGAAGCATAAGGACGTCTCCCTTAGGGCACAACAGAACAATTGGAGAGGGGATCCATCTACTACTCCACGCCCCACCCATGGTGTTGGATCCATCAGCTACACGAAGATCCGTGAGAGGATGGTACGTCTTAATCCATATGTGACTATATATCTTTATTGATTTGGTCTTGAATTTTTTAAGTATAACGGAAGTTTTATTGTAATATGTAGATGCACGATTACCCATTATTGAGGAGGGAGACCCAACACGATGAGGCGTACCGTTATATACATACACATGCCCCAAGAAATCTGCCACCTAGAGCTCGACGCCTCCGGTTTGGTGGACCCTGCGTATAGGGCAATATACATAAGTATTTTCAATTTTCAAGTTGTAATATATCTACCGATTTCTATATTAACTTATGCATTATTCATTATATACTAATTATAATTAAAAAACGAACTGGACTACTACATGACCATGATGACAGATAGGCATACTAATGACAAGACCACTTGGTTTGACTTTGATGGCGAGTTGTGGGAGAGAGCTGTCAGAGGAGTGAACAAGGGAAAGGTTACGGGCTTGCCTATACGACACAGTCAGATGCTTTTGGTATCTCGTCAAGGCAGGTGCCAAACTTGATGCAGGCACACGTTGAGAGCTTTAAGTTGAAAAACCGCTGTCTTAGGACGATTGTTGATTATAGAATTGACGTCCTTACACATGCCATTTAGCAGATGAGCCAGCAGTTGTCAAAGTATGCCAGGGTTCAGTATACGGTGCTTCCTGCTGGTTTCATGGCATCCGGACATGCAGCCTACTACAGTGGTTCCATGCCGCCCCCGCTTAAGCGTGAACCATTTGTTCCTAACAGTTTAGCACCGCTGATGTATGCACCTGAATATGAGGATGATGACGTGTGGGTTGCTGCATTGGCTTCAGATGATGAGGATTTTGTTGCTGAAAGTGGCGAGGGAGCAGATGGTGGCGTCGATGGTGATGGTGACGTCCCTACTACCCATGGGTGGGAGGATGACGATTATGCGTAGTTGTGGTATTAGTTTTGGATTTTGAATATGTAATGCACTTGTTTTAAGACATTGTATTTAATTGTGTAATGATTTTGTTTTAAGATAATGTGTTTAATTATGTAATGAACTTGATTATGTAATGAATTTGTGTTTATGTTGTTTTATTGTAATTAATTGTGTACTTTTGTCTAGATTAGTTTTGTTGTACTTATACGATTGCTCGTTTCAGTAGCACTTGACAACTTTATTTAAAATATAATCATAATAAACAATATTCCATGCTACCAACACAAACTATAACTTTAATATGACGTCAAACAATATTGGAAAACAAAAAATTTGAGTACAATACTTTAATCACACACAACTGTGTATAATATCATCTGATGTTGTGTCAACACTACCCTCCTCGTATGCACTACCATCTTCAAGCACCTCAAATTGCCCATCCCCTAATTGGATATCCATATCAAACGAGGTCAGGTCCACACATAAATTCAACTCTCTAGATTCATTCTTCTGTAGTACTTGGTCCGGAAATCCTGTTTGGACCCTATTAGTATCAACCATTGATGTCAAATCGATTATGTGTCTGGCAGGAATGGTAGATACTGCCAACCATCCCCTACGACCAGGGCGGCCTGTCTTATTCTCTGGGTAAGAAGGATAGTACGCCTGTAGTGCTCGGTTAACAAAAATGAATGGCTCATTGGTGGCAAAGGGTACGACGCGGGTTAATATCAACAAGCTTGGGTGTTTCGTGCACATCCGTTCCTGCATTAGAATTATCATACCACAAACATTTGAAAAACTCAATGTATAGTGTTCGCCTACCTCCCCGGAATTCCACCTGTATTATGTCTTTCAACGTTCCGTAGAAGTTGGTGGCCTCGGATCCTCCCATTTATCTCTTAACATAAACACCGCTGCAATTACTCTTCTTCAGGAACAATGTCATATATGTGTGGAATCTGAACCCATTCACAATATAACCATCGTACCATGCCACTGTATTATTTGGACTAGTGATTAGAGGATCTATTCGTACATTGCTCTCATAGCGCCACAACTATATGTCTATTTGAGCCACGCCAAATACACTATGTTCCTCTTGGATTTTACCTCTATTGGACTAAGTCCATCGCACTCCTCTACTTCAAAAAACCTGTGTACAGAAATGAAAAACATAAGTTAGTACCTAACAAGACATGATAGCATTTTAATTAGGCAAGTAAGTTAAAGTAACGTTAGCTTACTCAACCATTCGTCAAGCCCAGTACAATTGAGTCGCGTATGAAGTTCTATTAGTTCCCATTCATTGGACATCAAGTGTCGCCTTTTGTTTTTGGGTCCCTACTAGCTCCCATTTTCTGTAGAATATTGAAAGTTCTTCAACCGAGGACTCCGTTCTTTCTAATGTATTGTTTCTGTTTATGCGATTATATCTAGTCTAAAAAGAGATACCCAGATATTGAAACACAAATTAGCCAGCTCTACAAGTAGGTATGCATTGGCTATGGATCCTTCGACCTTAGCTTTATTCAAGATCGAACCCTTAATATCGAACATACGCCTAGTTCAAAGAGATCATTAGTTACAGAAAGAACCAATACATGACAATAGATACTATTTTGAAAAATTTAAAGTGGTACTTCTCAAAAGAATACATCCATCTATAGCGGATCGACCCCTAACTCTAGCCTCGTATGAGAGATGTATGGCAAATACTCCATAGAGTGAAAAAAGAAGGGAGGAAAAATCATCTACATCTTGTACATTGTAATGATAAAGGAGTCCTCTAGGTGCTTCATATCAGTGGCCAAAATCTCGGAGGCACAAATCGTCTTGAAAAATAGACTAATCTCTACTAAGGTGCTCCAAATATTGGGTGGGAGGAAGTCGTGAAACACTATCAGGATAAATCTCTATATAAAGATGTGACAATCGTGACTCTTCATACCATATAACCGTCGGTGTTTATGCAAACATCGTCTGGAGTTTGCACGATCAACCAATCAAGCACCTTTGTCTTTTGCTCCTTCGTAAGAGAATAAGTCGCCTTTGTCTTTATAATTTCCTTTTTGCATCCAGTCGTGACTAAAAACAACTTTTTATGGTTAGCATATATCTTCAAATCGTGCCTAGACTTGATGTTGACCTTCGTGTTAGCATCGTCAAGCTTTTATTAATGATATTATCAAAAAAATTCTTCACACAATGCATGACATCTAGATTGTGCCGAATCAAGTTCATGGACCAGTAAGGTAGTTTCCAAAGGATGCTCTGACGACACCAATTATGCATTTCCCCAAAACCCTGGAGCTTGGTGGCCTTTCGCCCAAACGCCGCATATCGTAGTCTATTCATAATTTCCCTCACATCATCTCATGTTTTCCTTGGAATAGGTTCTTGTAGTGCCTTTCGGTCTTTGTAGAACTCCTTTTTGTTGTGCCACCATTCATGATGCTCTGGTAAACAATGACGATGGCAATCAAACCACGAGGCTTTACCCTCATTGTTCAGCGTAAAAGAATTTGTGTCCCCATACAATAAGAACACGCTAACTTTCTGTGCGTACTCCGCTAGAACAACATACCAAAGGCAGGTAAATCACCACAACCCATGACTCCACAAACCCTTTAGCTCGTCAATCAACGGTATCAGAAATACATCCAAATATATAACACGTGAGGGTTTTTTTACTAATTATAAATAATACATGTTGGATTTGTTTGCTAATAAATATAGGTTAAGGGGCATAGCGAAATTAAAAAAGGAATAAACGTGGACAAAATCGCGTAACAGACTATTTTTGTAACGAGTCCACGTTAAATGACCATTTTTTTAAAAAAATCTTGAGACTCCTCATGAGCTGCATTCTTCAAGCGCTCATCATCTACTATCAATTTAAAGCTACCCCTAACCCATAGATAACACTTCTTAGGGCCCACTAGTTCAAATATTGCATAGATATTATCTAGCATATCTATGGAAATCTGGTCTACATCAACATAGTCCTACATACATCAATACATTCATTTGTAATCATCATCGAGCAGTAGTGTGAACACTCCTCCCTGAAACAACGAAAATGTAATGGCCCTTCTCTATCGAGCTGTCAAAAAGGAAAAAAAACTAATTAACAATTGCATAAACCAAGCAATAAAAAGATCAAAGGATAAAAAAGTACAACACCTATTCTTAGTGGTGGACATTACTAAACTCTAAAGCCAAACAAACAATTCTAAACTAAGGGGGGACAGTTAAATACAAAATGTTACAACATGTGGTGACAAATCCCTCTCGAAGTACCATTAATAAGCTAAAAAACTAGTGAAAAAAACCCTAAATCACCACTGTCGGGGAACGACTAACAATAAATCACTCAAATAAACAACACATTCGTACACTATATCCTATACCTGTTAGAAAACCATTTTGCGACGCAACCTTAAAAAAACGAAATAAATCGAAGAGATACTTATAGTAAATAAGTGGGGGCAAAAGCATCTTCTATGGAGACTTCAAAATCGGCACAATCACGACCATGACTAATTAATATAACGTCGATTGTTGAGATGAATGCGTGGATTTTTAAATTGCGGGGTTGGTTTTGCTCGATTAGGGTTCTTCGCTGATGAGCTTGATTTAGGTATTTATTTTTCGCACGGGTAAGTGGAGTTGATTTTTGATAATGGCACATTTATAGGTTAAATTTTTTTACAGAGTAATGTCATTAAATCGTTTTTTAGTTTTTTTTTGTAAATAAATGCGTTTTTATGATAAATCATTTTTTATTTTATTTTATTTTATGTCACGAGTACAACAACTTTGCCACATCGTGAAGCGTTTTTGCCACTTGTGACACATTTTTTTGGGATGGCGGCCACGGGGCAGAAAAAATGAGATCGGGCATTTTTGATTGATTTTTGAGACTAGGAGAGTTATAGGGCATTAAGTAATTAAGTGAGCAAGAGTTTTAGGGTATTTTTAATAATTCTGACAAATTATAAATTAAAGATACTTGTGTTGACGGTTGTTTAGTGAAATTAGCTAATACATCTCTAAACCATCTCAATATTCCATTTTTAAGTAAGAAAATAAGTTTAGCACGTCAATTGTTCAAAATCTCAGGCTAGCTAAAACTATCATTAAGTTCCGATATGAACTGTGGAACAAAACTAAAGCGCGATAGAAAAGCTGAGACATAACTAAACTATCACTAAGTTCCAATATGAATTGTCTATAATTAATTTTTACATGTATTTTTCCATGTCCCATAACATTGCATGCATGTAAGTGCACATAAAGAGGAAAAAGCAAACAAGGAGATGATGAAGTAACCGTAAATGCATGACGGGATAAGGATGCTACCAACATACGCTTTTCTTTCCTCTCGTGAGTATCGATTTTTCATTTTTCCCTCATAAGTCTACATATTTTCAGATAATGCAAAAATGAAGCCAGAAGTGGTAGACGAAACTTTCGTTTTGCTACCAATACATTCTTGCATGTCAATCTATAAATCCGAGTAGGAATATATCCTAAATAATATAGAAAACACTTAAATAAATAATTCCCTTCAGCAAATATATGATATCAACATGTTTAGAAATTGAAGTAACATATATCTTCTTGATAAGTTGGCAACCTAATTACTTAGTTATTTTTGTAAAGATGCGGAATGTTTTAAATAGTGTAAGCGCTATTAAAACGACAAAAGATAATAATTATCGTAAGTATTCATAACTAAACTAGAGCTGTAACTGAAAAACGGATAACGCAAATGGTTTGCGCAAATATGAGGCCAAGGAGGATCGAAAATAGTTAAAGAATATAACGATTTTGAGAAACATTAATTAAATAGTTACACGGCATCAACTCAGTTCTTATCATCAAAACTGAAAAAAGATTCCAAGTAATACGTGCCTAAAGATATCCTTATAAAGACCCATCTAATTTTGTTAATTTAACATTTAAAATTAACTTATTATAATATTTTAATACATTCACATTTTCTGAATATTTATTAAAATATATAAAATACTTAATCCAATAAAAGTTATAAAAAACAACGTAACAAACAAAATACATTCATATAAAAAATGACTAATTTTCTTCTCATAAACAGGTGGTTGAAAATCGCGAATTGGCTGATCGGTCGTGTAGACAACGCGATAAATGACCACTGGAACTCCAAATTGAAGCGGAGATTTGCGACGGTTGGAGGTGACGGAGATTTGAGGAAGCCAAATCGGTTGCTCCGGGGAATGGACAATCTCGGTGATGTTTCCGTTGGCTCTAATTTGAGCGTCTCAGGCAACAACCCGAATTCTCAGTTTCAGGTGACGCTGACGCTACCGCAACCGGTTCTGGATACGGAGTTAACTTTTGTATTACGCGCTTAAAGATCCTTAATATACACCAACGGCAACGTCGATCTCATGCAAATAGTAAGTTAGTGTTTCAGTAGAATGCTTAGATTAAGTTGCATGTATGTTAAATAGGTATTTTAATATTCACCTTCAAAATCACGTTACTTATTAATCTTATTTATTTGTTTATGTACGTCACTTACCAACGTAAAGGACAAAACTGTATATAGTTTTTTCAAACTATAGGGCACGAACATGGTTTTTTTTATATTCGTAGTGCATGAGTTGCAAGTTTTATTAAAACAAGTGTCATACCCGTGATTATAAATATCAAGTTATTCACACAATGCTACACACTTCATATTTTGTTCTGTTGAGAATATATTATCCCACATCGCTTGGGTATGGTCATGGATTAATATTAATAAAGAAGAGTTCCTTCTCCATTTAACAATGCCTTTTAAGTAGAGTGATATGGGCCTCAGATTTCTATCATATTTAAGTATCTCCTACAAATTTATACAACCATTTCCGGCTAGAACAATTTTCCATCATCATGGTCAACATGTTGATTGAAGGTAAGCACATTTGTAAAATTTGTGTGGAGAATCCATCAACAGAAACTTCAAGAACAATATCGGAAGTAGTGCAAAATGAGTTCGGGCCACAAATGCAACCGGGAACATTTTTAGAGTTTTACGACGAAACTTCGTCCAAGTATGCATGGCTTATGACAGGATGGGTGGCCGAACATCGTACTGTCTTGTCGGGTCGTCTCGACGTGGTAATGTTTACTTTTTATTTCTTATTAATATTTCATAATCTTTTTTATATTTTTAGTCATATATTTGCATTGTCACTATATTTATGATCAAGTTTTAACATTTTGGAATGGTTGATTCTTTTTGTAGAACTACTGTGATCCATCCGGGCGACTATATATACGGAAATACAAGGTTCTTGAAGAGTTCAACAAGCGCGGTTATATTGTTATTGATGGGTGAAAGGGTAATGATTAGTTAAAAATATTGTATGTGATAATTCCGTTTTGATTAATGAGATTAAATGAAAGTAATTAGAGATTATTAAAAATGGGGGAACCAATAAATATATACATTGTTATTAGTAATTACAGAAATTAAACGAATCATGCAAAATAATGTATAAAACGTTTCTTCTCTGAGTTCTCTTCGATATTTGTGCTGGAGTCAAAGTTGGTGTGGTGTTACAGTGAGAGCTTTTTGAAAGCATTAACTTTTACCAACAAATGTAGTTAACCATGTCTACATTTCTATCAGACCAAATTTAATCAGTTGGTGTTGGTGAAACGTGTGTTGACTTGTTGCAGGAAATAATTAAAGTTGACATGTCTCGGATTCAATTTAATTTCATATGTATTTTATCGTGTTAATTTATGGGCGATTTATAATTTGCGCCCTTTAACTTTATCCAACTTCAAGTTTTGCCCTATTTTCAAACGGGCTCCGGACTGGGGTAGCTCAAATCCCAGTCGATATGGCTTCCCACGTGGCGTACAGATGACGGGCACGTGGCGCCACGTCAAAAATTTTATTTTAACTTTTTATTTATTCAACTTGTAAAAATAAAAAATAAACTAATATTCAAAATTATATTTAATTTTATTATATATTGATCTAAATTATAAAAAAAAATAGTATCAATTCGCTTTATTAAAAAAGTTTATTTAAAATGTTTACGAAATTTATATTTACTCATAAAAACTAAAAATTTATTTATATTTACTTGTAAAAATAAAAAATATAATTTTTTATTAGTAAAAATTTAAAATAATTTTTTTACTAGTAAAAGTTTAAAATAAATTAATATGCAAAATTATATTTAATCTTGTTATATATTATTCTAAATCATAAAAAAATAGTATCAATTCAAGTTTATTAAAAAAGTTTATCTTAAAAAACAAATTAATCATTATATTCATCAGCACCACCGCTCCCCCACCCCCCCACACCCCACCCCACCCCACCCCACCGCCACCACCACAATCTTCTTCTCCACCACCACCACCACCGGATCCATCAGATATGTCGCCGCCGCCAAACATTTGCCCAACCCACCACTACCAATACAAACTTCCGATCGAATTTTATCTCTCTCACTCTCAATCAGATCCAAATCCGATTCTCGTAGCTTTAATCGATAAAATTCACCCTAATTTCAAACACACACATACACACAACGGGCGGAGATTCACTAGCAGCGGCTTTGGCCTTTGCTTCGGGGATTTCATCTTCTGATTCAGCTAAAAGACCAATGGGAGCACCAACCTGAGCGGTTTGTCCCTCTTCGACAATAATGGTAGCGAGAATTCCGTCGTAGAGAGTCTCGACGTCCACATCGGCCTTATTGGCATAATTGTCCTATTTCTTCCTCGATCTTCAAAGAAAACTGACTCCTCCTACTCCTCCTTCTCTTTTAGGATAGGATCGTCGTTGGTCCTTCGGTCATTGTATAGTGAGAAAGATGCCTCACTGCACATTCGACGACAATGGCGGACTCGCCTTTGGAGAGGAAATCGCCTTCGAATTTGAGGAGGATGGGAGTGGAGACGGAGGGGCTGAGGAGAGGGGCGGTGGTGGGGGTGGGGGTGTGGGGGGGGGGGGGGGTTACGGGTAGGGATTCTATTTTTTTTCTTTTTATTCTAAAAAAAGTTGCTATAATTTCTTCTTCTTTTTCTTTTTTTTCCTTTTTTTTTAGTCTATAAAAAGCTGACATATTTAAAAAAAAATTATGTTGTGGCACCACGTGGCGGCCAGGTCAAAAGCCACGTATAAAGGGCTTCGAGCTAGTCCAAGCCGCAGCCCGTCGGGCATATTTTATTAAAAAAAAGTTAGCGAACATTTTTAAAGCCCGTTTGAAAAAAGGGCAAAACTTGAAGCTATGAAAAGTTAACAGGCAAAAATTATAAATCGACCTAATTTATATTGTCAAGACTATTCTACTAATGTATCAATGGATTGATATATTGGTGTGTCTATTGATAAATAAATTGATGATCTTAGGCTTTTGCTTGATCTATTAATTGATGACTCTTTTAACTAATTAATTACATTATTTGAAGAAGGGGAATATGCATAGAAAATTATTACCGTTATGAAATCTGGCACAACATGAGATAAAATTTGCAACCGCCTCCTTATGGACGTGGCGACTTCTGCTTATGGACGTGGTGACCTCTCTATGGTCCTGGCGACCGCCTATCTGCGATCACCTGGCAGTCGCAGAGTACCCACGACGAGCGGTATCCACAACCGCCCGGGCGGTTGCAGATACCCCTCTGGCGATCGCCCGCCGGCGGTTGCAGATGGCCATATGTTCTTGTAGTGTGGTCAAAAATCACAAACTTGTTGATCGATCGTACGGACATCGCGATAAAGAACCACTGGAAATTCAAACTGAAGCGGAGATTCGCGACGGTTTGGAAGTGGCGGAGATTTGAGGAGGCCAAATCAGATGCTCCGGCTAATGGACAACGTCGGTGATGTTTCTGTTGGTTCTAATTTAAGTGTCGCAGGCAACAACCCGAATTCTTGGTTTAAGGTGACACTAACGTTGCCGTTGTCGATTCTGGATACGGAGTTAACTCTTGCTTTGTCGGGATTACAATTTGTCGCTACAAATATATGCAACCATTTTTGTTTTGACTACAATTTACCATCATCATGGCCAACATATTGATTGACGGTAAGCACATTTACAAAACTTGTGAGGTGAATTCATCAACGAAAACTTCAAGAACAATATCAGAAATAGTGCAAAATGTGTACGGACCACAAATGCAACTAGGAACATTTTCAAAGTTTTACTGTTAGACCTTTGGTCTTTATTTTGATGGTTCACATACTGCTGATGTGAAAACCGTTGGCGTTACAATTCTTGCCACTTTATGGCTCATTCATTTCAAGAGATAAGACTTACTTCTTTATTGTGAATTAAAGTTGTTAGCTAGTTATTATTCTGTGATGGATGGGATAATACGATAGCTTAAAAGATATTTGGAGTTACAATAGGGGGTCCCTACTCTTGTATAAATAGGGCTTGTGTTTTTCCATTAGAACCACCCATTAATTTATAATCAAGACTAGAAGTCCCTCACCCATAAAGTAGTATTATATAAATATATTCGTACAAATATATTTCTTTTTCACAGGTTATATATAATAAAGGATTCAAGCACAAATGGCTGGTGGTATACGATCTTTCCGCTGCTAAGTTGTTGTTATATATATATATATATATATATATATATATATATATATATATATATATACTTATATATTTTTCTAACATGTGGTATCAGAGCCACCGATAAGCCGTTGTGTTTGAAGTTTATATTGATGCATGTGACTAATTTGTCATTATCATATATATTTCTTATGATTACATGAACCATCCGTATGAAGTACTTTGGTTTTCTTTTATTTTGTAGTTGTTATTCATGTACATGTCTAAATGGAAGTACGACATGGTGGTGAAGGTTAAAATAATTACATGCACTCATAATGATGACTATTATTATTATCTAAAAATATTTTAATCATCTAGCAAGTATTTGTTAGCACACATTGGAGTTTCTTTTTTACATATTGACTAAAAGGTTTCATAATATGCTTTACGTTATAAAGAATATACATATATGATTTTAAAATTATTGTTAGTAATACCACAACATTTCACATTATTTTTCAATCACGTATGGTTAACATCATAACTTGATTTGCTTGTAATTAGATCATTTTATTAAGGAATAGTCTCCACAGAGAAATACTTGATTTTAATGATCTAATTAGTATAGGAAAATGAATTTTAGGCATTGATGGTGAGGTTTTCTTCTACCTACATGTGTGGACGATTTTACTTATTAATGTTGAAAATTCATTTGTCCTATAAATAAAGAATAAGTAAATCCATGCACTTTTTGCAACCTTTGCCCACATGTAGGAAGGAATTTACTTAGATACATTGCACTAATATTATCCTTGAATTTTTTGCAGTTTTCTATCAATCCTTAGCTGATGGTGGTGCTTTTATTCCAATGCTTGATGTTAGTACTTTTCCGACTGGAAAGAATCTGTTGGATTTGCTTTAGGGTATACGAGCCTTGACTATGCGCTTCGTGAGGAGCAACCACCCATCCCACGGTTACAGATACATAAGAGATTATCGATAAGTACCATTGGTGGGAGAGGTCTAACCGCCTAGTCTAATGCTCCTAAAGTCTCGCGTTAATAAGAGCATTAGGGTTGCTATCGGTGAATGCAACACTGTCAAGGAATTTATGCAGGCAATTGTAGAACAATTTGTTCGTTCAGATAAAGCCTTGGCTAGTACCCTTATGAAGCAACTTACTAGCAAAACTTTTGACAATTCTAAAGGTGTACGTGCTCATATTACTGAGATGAGAGACTTGGCCTCTCAACTTAAGGCATTAAAGATAGAGATATCTGAGCCATTCTTGGTGAATTTCATTCTTGACTCACTTGCATCTGAGTATGGTCCTTTCAAAATCTCTTATAATACACATAAGGAAAACTGGTCAATTACGGATCTCTTGACCATGCATGTACAAGAGGACGAAAGGATGAAGCATGATCAACTTGAAAGTGCAAATATGGTTGTTTATGAAAAGAATAAAACCGAGAAGAAAGAAAATGAACCTCATAACAAAGGAAAGAAGAAGGGGTCATCCAACTCAAATGGCAAAAAGATGATCCAAGAATTGTCGAATCTATAAATGCCAGATTTCTTGAGGATGTTGAAACTTGTGGGAGTTTGGATTCTCACATGATTCATTTTGAGGAAGATCCCGTTCAGTCCCATGAAGTCCAACCAATGCAGTTTGAGTCAAGCAAGTCATTACAAAATGACGAAGAGATGACTCCTAGAAAATCCTCAAGGATAAAGAAATCAGCAATTTCAAATGATTATATTGTATACCTTGCAGAGTCTGATTTTGAAATTGGACTTCAGGGAGATCTAGTTACATTTTCACAAGCAATGAATAGTGATAATTCCAAACTTTGGTTTGATGCCATGAAAGATGAGATAAGTTCTATGTATAAAAAAAGTTTGGGATCTCGTTGACTTACCAGATGGGGCTAAGGTCATTAGCCAAAAGTGGGTTTTTAAAACCAAAAGAGATGCATCTGGTAATGTTGAACGATATAAAGCCAGACTTTTAGCGAAAGCATTTACTCAAAAAGAAGGCGTCGATTATCGCGAAACTTTCTCTTTGGTTTCAAAGAAGGATTCATTGGGAATTATTACGGCTTCGGTGGCTCATTTTCATTTAGAGCTTCAACAAATGGATGTTAAAACAGCGTTTCTTAACAGAGATCTGTCTGAAGAGGTATATATAAAGCAACCTGAGGGTTTCAGTGATGGTAGTCAGAAAGTTTTCAAGTTGAAAAGATCTATATATGGACTAAAACAAGCTTCACGACAATGGTATTTAAAGTTTCACGAGATTATCACATCATATGATTTCGTTGAAAATCTTGTTGATCAATGTATATACCTCAAGGTTAGTGGGAGAAAATATATCTTTCTAGTCCTTTATGTAGATGATATTCTTCTTGCTAGCAGTGATTATGGCTTGCTACTTGAGACAAAACAGTTTTTCTCAAAGAACTTTGAAATGAAGGATATGGGTGAAGCTTCTTATGTCATTGGTATAGAAATTCAAGAGACCGACAACAAAGAATATTAAGGTTGTCTCAAAGGGCCTACATTGAAAAAGTTTTAAAGAGATTTGGTATGAAATATTGTAAACCATCAATAGCTCCCATAGTCAAAAGTGAAAATTTGTATAATGGTCAATCACTGCAAAATACTCTGGAGCAAGAATAGTTGAAAAGTATCCCTTATGCATCTATTGTGGGCAGCTTAATGTATGCCCAAATTTGCACCCATTCAGATATAAGTTTCGTTGTTGGGCTATTGGGTCGATTTTAAATTAACCCTGGTTTCCAACACTAGGAATCTGCAAAGAAGATTATGCGATATTTACAAGGAACGAAGGATTATATGTTGACCTACAAGCATACAGATAACTTGCAAGTGGTAGGCTATTCTGACTTAGATTTTGCCAGATGTGTAGATAGTAGGAAGTCTACTTCGGGATATGTTTTTCTTCTTGGAGGAGGAGCCGTATCTTGAAAGAGTACTAAACAAACAATGGTTTCTACTTCTACCATGGAGGCAGAATTTATTGCATGCTATGAAGCTATGACACAAGCCATTTGGTTAAAGAATATTTTACGTGGTCTTAAAGTTCTCGATTGCATTGAAAATCAATAAAGATTCTTTGTGAGAACATCGCTGCAGTGTTCTTTTCAAAACATAACAAGAGCGAAAGCAGAAGCAAGCATATCGACATCAAGTATTTAAGTATGAGAGAAAGTATAAAGAATGAAGTAGTGTCTATTGAGCACACTAGTACAAATTTCTTGATAGCAGATCCCATGACCAAAGGTTTACCGGCAAAATAGTTCCAAGGTCATGTTGATCAAATGGGCCTAATCAAAGAGTAATATCTCTCATGTTGTTTTGAAAGAGCACTTATAATTAAATTATTGTATAAAGCTTAGAATTTTGCGCATAAAGTAATGAATTTATTGCATCCATCAGGGTGATTATGGTGGACCCAAATGATTCTTAGTCACTCCTTAAGTTAATAAGTTCAAGTAAGGTGTATTATGCATTGTAACACATGGAAGGAAAAAGCTCACCTAAAGAGCATTACCACCATGGTTCATGTGTAGTGTATCTTATTTGAATTTAAAAGGTTAAAATTCACATTTAAAAGGGATTATATGGCCACTTCAGTTTTGTCTATCTTGATTAAGTCAATAGTATGAGAACCAAGTGGGGGAATGTTAGACCTTTGGTCTTTATTTTGATGGTTCACATACTCTTGATGTGAAAACTGTTGGCGTTACAATTCTTGCCACTTTATGGCTCATTCATTTCAAGAGATAAGACTTACTTCTTTATTGTGAATTAAAGTTGTTAGCTAGTTATTATTCTGTGATAGATGGGATAATAAGATAGCTTAAAAGATATTGGGAGTTACTATAGGGGGTCCCTAGTCTTGCATAAACAGGGCTTGTGTTTTTCCATTAGAACCACCCATTAAGTTATAATCAAGACTAGAAGTCCCTCACCAATAAAGTAAGTTATAATCAAGACTAGAAGTCCTTCACCAATAAAGTAGTATTATATAAATATATTTGTACAAATATATTTCTTTTTCACATGTTATATATAATAAAGGATTCAAGCACAAATGGCTGGTGGTATACGATCTTTCTGCTGCTAAATTGTTGTTATATATATATATATATATATATATATATATATATATATATATACTTATATATTTTTCCAACATTTACGACAACATTTCGTCCAAGTATGCATGTCTTATGACAGGATGGGTAGCCGAACATCGTACTGTCTTGTCGGGTCGTCTCTACGTGGTAATCTTTATTTTTATTTCTTATTAATATTTCATAATCGTTTTTATATTTTTAGTCATATATCTTGCACTGTCACTATATTTATGATCAAGTTTTAACATTTTGGAATGGGTGATTCTTTTTGTAGAACTACTATGATCCATCCGGGCGACTATATATACGGAAGTACGAGGTTCTTGAAGAGTTCAACAAGCGCGGTTATATTGTGATTGATGAGTAAAAGGGTAATTATTAGTTAAAAATATTGTATGTGATAATTCTGATTAATGAGATTAAATGAAAGTAATTAGAAATTATTAAAAATGGGGGAACCAATAAATATTTACATTGTCGCATTGGATGAAGTTTTTTTTTATTCGATTAAACAAATTAATGAGATGGTGTGAATTAATTGAAGTGTTTAACACAGTTATTAGTAATTACGGAAATTTAACGAATCTTGCAAGATGATGTATAAAACGTTTCTTCTCTGAGTTCTCTTCGATATTTGTGCTTGAGTCAAAGTTGGTGTGGAGTCCGTTAGGGAAAAAACAAGTTTGGTCCCTTAAGTTGACACTTTTTCGTTTTTCATCCCCTAAGTTGGCACACCTCGATTTTCATTTTTCAACTTGGCACTTTGCTGCAATTTTAGTCCCTCGTCGGCTCAATTTCAAAATCTCGTTGTGAAATGCCTATGTGGCACCCGTTGACCCAATGTTTCATCGATTTTGACCAATTTATGTACATAAAACACACGTGGATGTTATGTGTGTGCCACCTAATATTAAAAAAATAAAAAATTATTTAACTTAACATGAATCCAAATTAAAATAAAAGAATAATTCAAACAAACTTAAACACAAAACACACTTCACAATTTCTCTCTGCCAGGTCCCGACCACTTTCCCTCTTCCTCCCAAGGCCACCATCACCACGACCGCATGTTCCCCATCGCCGTTCTCGTCCCATTCATCTTCTCTGGCCAAGGCTCGGTAATGTAGATGTTGTTAACCATGTCTATCATTTCTATCATCCCAAATTTAATCAGTTGGTACTGTTGGTGAAACGTGTCCTGACTTGTTGCAGGAAATAATTAAATTTGACATGTCTCGGACTCAATTTAATTTCATAAGTGGTTGATCTTAGGCTTTTGCTAGATCTATATATTAATTGCTGAACCTTTTAACTAATTATTGTTGAGTAGTCCACCCATCAACTTGGACTTTTTCTTCTCCCGTGATTCATAAGCCAAACATCCATTATGCTTGATGGTTATGGTGGTTGAGATAGGTGAGACCATGACATCTCACCATCTTCTTTTGTTATAAATGGAAGTTGTAAGTGATGAAGAAAAATGTAACGAGAGAGAAAAATTTAACCAAAGGAGAAAACAAGAGAAAGAGAGAAATCTGTAATACTTATTGTGTGAGTGAAAATATAAGTATTTGAGTGTCTGTAATTGTGATTTGCGTGAAATAAAAGAGTGTGTTTACACCCAAAAACTGGTATCAAGAGCTAAGGTTGCGTTTTTTCGTTCTGTGTACAATTTTGTCCGAAATTATTTGTCCCGAACCTGTGATTTCTTATCATAGTTGCAAAGCTCTCGTTCTGAAGAATCCAAAAATATAATTTTCGAAGGATTTCGATCGCCGGAGAGTGGCGTTCGAGGCCAACCCGATTCGACGTTAAAATATTTTCGTTCCAAAATCGTGTTTTGTTATTACCTTTGTGAAGTTCGTGTTGTGAGGATTCCAAAAATATACTTTATGAGATTTTTCAATCGCTGGAAAGCGTAGTTTCACGCCGACCGAGTTAACGGCGAGTTAACTCGGCCTACTCATCAGGAGGGTGAGGAAGAAATGGTCCATACCTGCAACCCGGCCTGACCTGGATCTGACTCGTTCAGCAGCTAGTTCGACCAGTCATCTTTGGTCAAATCGAACCCAGTCCGGTTCAGTTTCTTCCAACTTGTTTCTGCCCAGTTCAACTCATTTTTCATCGGGTTTCGACAAGGTGATAACAGTTCTCAAGGTTTTCGGCCGTTCTGGATTCAACCGTACGCTCTGTTTGCCCGGATTCTTCTTCGAAATAGCAGTGAAAGCAAACTTTTCATGGAAACTACGTTGAAAAGTGGTGATGCAATGGCTACGGTCTTTGATTGTGTAGCATAGTTTGTACGTGAGGGTATACTTTTCTCCATAGTGATGTTGAAGAAAAATAAAGAAGGAATACATAGATTAAATTCTCTATGGTGATTTCCATTCCTTTTGTTGAATTGAGAAAAGAGGATGATGGTGTATGGAGAATAATATATCTTCACGGTTGTGTTTCCTTTCTCTATGGGTTTTCAGAGAAAGAGATTGGTGATTGTTTGCCTTTCTTTAGGGTCGTTCGAAGAAAGAAGGGGTATACGGAGATTCGATATATCTCCATGTTTGCTTTCTTCAGTGTCATTCGAAGAAGTATTTGGTGTACGGAGATAAGAGATATTTCCATGATCGGCTGTCTTTCTTCAAGGTTATTCGAAGAAAGATCGGGTATACGGAGGTACTGTATATCTTCACGTTTGTTTGCCTTTCTTCAGGGGGTTATAAAGAAAGATAAGTTGTGAGCAAGAGGGAGCGTTTGCCCCTACATGTAAAGTCGTTCGAGGATTGATCCTGGTGAGCGATAAATCGTGTTCCTTTTTTGTTAATAGAAGTAAAAAGAGAGTGAAATATGGTTGAGGCTGGAGGGGGATATTGTTAAGTAGTCCAGCCATCAACTTGGACTTTTCCTCTTCTCGTGATTCACGAGACAACACATCCATTATGCTTGATGCTTATGGTGGTTGAGATGAATGAAGACCATGACATCTCAATTCTCACCATCTTCTTTTGTTATAAATGGAAGCTGAAAGTGATGAAGAAAAATGTAACGAGAGAGAAAAATGTAACCGAAGGAGAAAACAAGAAAAAGAGAGAAATCTGTAATACTTATTGAGTGCAAATATAAATATATGAGTTTTTATAATTGTGATTTGCGTGAAATGAAAGACTGTGTTTAAACCAATGTTTTTAGACTCTACCCGGTCACAGAACCAGTGAGGCTACTGGGTAGCGGGTCAACAGGTCGGATCGGTCGGACCACTGGGTGGATCGATTTGTTGACTTTAGTCAACATTCAATAAAAATATAATATAAAAATTTTGTATAAAAAAATTATAAAACTTTTGAGTCACTAATATTTTGTTATATTATAAGAAATATAAGAATATGGTTATCACAAAACTAGGACTTGAACACGTGACCTCCAACAAAAGAAGTTCTTAGAAAGTAGTGGAAACCATTGAGCTATCCAACAATTTACTAAATAATCCAATAAACATTATATTTAATACAAGTTAAAAGATTATTTTGGATTTTTAAATGTTGGCCAATCGTATCACAAAATTCAATACAAGAACAATAATATGTGACACTAAAATCTAGAAAATGAAATTACCATCGAACGAAATACTATGCATGAAATTCTCGAATGCATGCTGGTTTAGCTTCAAAGTCAAATTAAGTATGAAAAACAGTGTTTTTTTGAAAAATTGTTGGCCCAAAGGATGGTTTTCGTCGAGATGCCCCAGATAAAAAAAATGCGTACAAAACGGACACTCCTACGCAAAGTTATAGTCTTTCAAAGTTTTGCATTTTTTTTCTTCATTTTTTTAAACTTTTTGAGGCAAGTTTGTAATTGTCAAATAAATAGGACTGATTCGCAATTGACCGAAAACCAAAAATAGGGGGAAAAAAAAGGTAAGAGGGCTGAACCGGTTCGCGAGTGGAACCGGTTCAGCGAGTCGCCTGTCGAACCGGCAAAAACCGCATGTTCGACCACTGCAGCGAGTGACCCGCTTTATACTAAGAACCAGCCAGGCCTAGCTGTCGATTCCTGGTCGAACCGACTGGTCCGAGCCGATTTTCAAAACACCGGTTTAAACCCAACAATTACATTATTTGAAGAAGGTGAATATATGCATAGAAAATATATGCATAGAAAATCAGTACCGTTACGAAATCTGGGATGACCACATAGAAAATATAAAGATACTTGTGTTGACTATTGTTTAGTGATTACCTAATACACAAGAGTCCATAAGTAAAGTAGGTCATCAAATTGTTAAGCAAAGAAATTTAGCACGACAGTTGGTCGCAAACACTACAACAGATTTGGGCTTTTCCGTCGGGCCCGACGTTTTTGCCCGACGGAAAAGGCCCAATTATTACCGTCGGGCCCAATCCCGACGGTAATGGCATGGCTTTACCGTCGGCCCAAATCCGACGGTAAAGCCCATTCCCGTCGGGTTTGGGCCGACGGGAATGGCCCATTTAATTAAAAAAAAAAAATTGGCCTGGCTTTACCGTCGGCCCAAACCCGACGGTAAAGCCCATTCCCGTCGGGTTTGGGCCGACGGGAATGGCCCATTTAATAAAAAAAAAAAAAAAAAAAAAGAAAAATTGATGTCAGCCTTTTCTTTTTAAAAAAAAAAATTTAATAATAAAATTAAAAAAGGATGTCAACTAGAATTTTTTAATAAAAAAAAAATACAAAACTGATGTCGGCAGGTTTTTTTCTTTTACAAATACAAAAATAAAATTACATTTTTGACCACAAATATATTTTTAACGTGTTTCGCTTCTCCATTTGTCGATAAAATTTGAATTTACATGCCTCATTAGTGTTGTGAAAATAGTTGTTCAAGAAAAAACAGAATTTGAAGTTGTTTTGCATCTTTTGTATAATTGCGCTTTCTTCCCAAATTGTTTTTTAAACATCTTCCGACATTCCGTTTTGTACGAAATTTGGAGGAACACTTCTATTTTACATATGTTAGTGTATGGTTAAAAAATATTAGTGATTAAAGGTGTTTTACAACCTTTATGTATGAAAATACAAGTTAGAACTATGTTGTATAGGTTTTAAGGATAGGGTTTAGGGCTTATAGGGTTTAGGGTTTAGGGTTTAGGGTTTAGGGTTTAGGGTTTAGGGTTGAAGAGAGATATAGTATTTTATATTATAATGTTTGTTTATCGTATTTCGTTACTTCGTTTTGGACGAGATTTGGAATGACACGCTTAATTAGTGTTTTTAAAGGATTGGTAAAAGAAAAAACTTAATTCGGATATTTCTTTAACTTTGATATAATTACATAAATCACCCGTTTATTTGTTTATCGTATTTCGTTACTTCGTTTTGGACGAGATTTGGAATGACACGCTTAATTAGTGTTTTTAAAGGATTGGTAAAAGAAAAAACTTAATTCGGATATTTCTTTAACTTTTATATAATTACATAAATCACCCGTTTATTTGTTTATCGTATTTCGTTACTTCGTTTTTGACAAGATTTGGAATGACACGCTTAATTAGTGTTTTTAAAGGATTGGTAAAAGAAAAAACTTAATTCGGATATTTCTTTAACTTTTCTATAATTACATAAATCACCCGTTTATTTGTTTATCGTATTTCGTTACTTCGTTTTGGACGAGATTTGGAATGACACGCTTAATTAGTGTTTTTAAAGGATTGGTAAAAGAAAAAACTTAATTCGGATATTTCTTTAACTTTGATATAATTACATAAATCACCCGTTTATTTGTTTATCGTATTTCGTTACTTCGTTTTGGACGAGATTTGGAATGACACGCTTAATTAGTGTTTTTAAAGGATTGGTAAAAGAAAAAACTTAATTCGGATATTTCTTTAACTTTTCTATAATTACATAAATCACCCGTTTATTTGTTTATCGTATTTCGTTACTTCGTTTTGGACAAGATTTGGAATGACACGCTTAATTAGTGTTTTTAAAGGATTGGTAAAAGAAAAAACTACCACAGGATTAAATCAATGTTATTTTAAATTAAAAAGACAAACTCGGATATTAAACACGCAAAATCATAATTCAAACACTCATACTCGAAAATTAAACACACATACTAGAAATTTAAACACTCATACTCGAAAATTAAACACACATACTAGAAATTTAAACACTCATACTCGAAAATTACACATTAATGCGACCCCGGCTATCATATCCAAGATGGACCACCGTATTCTATATTCACGTCACTGTTCCAACCTTGATTAGTGTAGTCTTCAGTCGGTAACTCCAAATTGTTTAGATCAATTACGGGTTCAACTTGATAACCCCTTGCAAAACTCGGAGAAGTGTCGCTAACTCTTGCACGTCGTGGGTCATTTGGACGAGCCCCACTATAACTAGCATGTCCAGGAGCACTTTGAGCATAACAGTGATCGTGCCACGAACTTGGTGGTTGATATTCATCTGACCATAACGGGAAAGTTTCCAGTTGCGGCTTGGGTTGACGCTGTTTCTGGCCCCACGAACCAGAAGGTGGAATGACTTGGTCCCACGATGAAGGTGCACCTTTATCGTATTGTTGGTTCCACGACATAGGTGTACCCTGATTGTAAGAATCATAGCCTTGGCTCGACTGGCTGTAAGAATGAAAGCCTTGATTCCCCGGAGCGATTTGGCCCTGTTGTGTTTGGTTTTGATTCCAAAACTGGCTTGGATTGTTGTTGGGGTAATTATTGGGAAGGTTGTTATATTGAGGATACCTGTTAAAATTACGTTGTGATTCCTCTCTTTCCCGCCTCCTCACCTCCTCATTATCAAGGATTTGTTGCTCTAGTGCCGCTATGCGATCCTCCTGTTGAGTATGTTTTTCCTCGTACTGTGAATGAACATTTTGCACGGCTTTCCTAGTTCTTCTCTCCTCGCCAGGGTGAGGCTTCTTTGCCGTCGTCCTCCCTGAATCTGACATCTTGTTGTGCTTAGGCTTGCCACGTTGCCTCCCGAGTTGACCGCCGAGATCTGCCTTTGCCGAGACCTCTTGGTCACACTCAAACGGAAAGCGTTCTTCGAAAATATATTTATCATAGAGTCCTTGCGTGTAACGAGTCTACAGTTTATAAAGTAAATCAATAAACAATATACATATTTCCCAAAAATAATATACAACGTTTTAATAACTTACATGATAATCTTGTGCGCTCGGTGGGTTCCATCTGATTATTTTTTCATTGGGAGTCCTCACTGTGTGGTCGACCACCCACTGTTGGTCGAAGCGGTAAGGGGTATCGCTTTCAAGCTATAACAGCATTTGTTTCAAAGCAATATTATTTAATGATAAAGGTAACATAATAAAGTATATTCATAACGAAAGCAAATTGTAACGTATCGTACCGACTTTAGGCTCCTTCGTTGTGTGCTGACAGATCCACCGTGGTGTGTGGCTAACGAACCCTTGCCGTCTGCACTATTTGTTTTCAGGGCCTCTCGATTTTCTTTTGCCTTTTCCGCGAGTTCTATCGTCCTTTCCTGTTGCCAGTGATTAACGAAAAATTGTTCTTTACCTGCAGGTAACCAAGACTTCTTGTACCAGGCTGGCTTCTTGTCACGTTGCTTGTACGTCTTTTTTACATCATAGATGGAGTTTTTATAGATGCCTTGTGCCACCCGGTCGAATGCCTCACGAACCATTGGCTTTATTTCATCCGAGTATTGGAATACCCTCTTCAAATTATAATATCATATAAGTGTTAGGGAAAAAACAATAATATACACAAATATTAACATAAGCTAAATGGTTCAGAAATTTTACCCCAAAATGGTTCAGAAATTTTTGTTTCTGATCGTTGGATAAACGGGAGTAATAGATAGCTGGTTCTTCCACATGATGCCTTATTATGAAGCCGATTGTACGAGTAATCTCTTCCGCATTAGTATGATATCTTTTATCGTAGGATAAAGATGGATCGAAAACACAGTCTTCGGTAACGCCAATTAGGGGCCTCTTAGCCTCGTCATCAGTCGCAGCTCGGCCCTTTCCCCGTCCCCTAACAGCAACCGGCGTAGTAGAACCACTTGCTGAACCACCAGAAACCGGGGAGCCTTCCGACGTCGAACCTCCCCCGTCGTTGTCATCTGGAACTTCGTCCATCAGGGCGAGCGGAAATGTCGGAGCTGCAAGAGTCATTGACGGCGGCGGGACCGAGACTTGGTCACGAACTCGGCCCGGAGGCGGGGCCCGGTTTCGGGTTGAAGTGGGCCCCTGTGGTAGTTCTGTCGGCAAAGGGGGCCGATTACGGGTAGGCCCCTGTTGCTGTGAAGCGGAGACAACCCCAGTCTCGCTTGTTGGTTGAATAGTATCATCTATCGGCTGCATAACCTCGTTAGGATCTGAGGTTGCTACATCTTGATGAGATTTATGGCCCAAAAGTTTTGTGATGGCCTTAATGTTTTTGAACAAGTTTATATTCGAAATATATTTTGGAATTTGTTTGGATTTGGATTTGACGAGTTTTCCTTTACCTTTGTCGGCAACGTTACGATTATTTTCGTTATTCATAACGGAAATAAAAGAATTTTGCCGACGGAAAAAAAAAATTATCGAATATGAGAGAGAGGAAAGGATTGTTATCGAGAGTGAGAGTTGAAGAGTTGGATATTGAAATTGAGAAGAAGAGCTCGATATTTATAGGCCTTAGGAAAGGGGGGGGGGGCAATGGGCGTGCCACGTCAGCGATCCGTGTGAATTATCACACGGATCGCTGACGTGGCACCCCCCACCCCCTTTTTTTTGATTTTTTTAATTTAACCTACACCTCCTAAATATCTATAAATACCCCTTATTTTACCCACTTAATTCATTCATTCTTCCCATTCTCCAAAAACTATCTACTTTCTCTCCCAAAAATTCTAAATAACTAACAAAAATTTATCCATATATATTCACTAACTTATAATTAGAGTTTATTATTTGTTTATTATTTTATTTCTACTTATGTTTTATTCATTATCTAACTAACAAATAATAACTATAAAAAACTTATATTATCAAGATTTTATTTTAAATACGAAATTTTATTTATTATAATTAATAATTTAAAACAATTGCTCGAAAATGTGAATGTTATTATTTAAATCGATTTCTTTTAAAAACAATCGACAAATAAACATAAAAAATTTATTTAAAATCGTTTCTTTACAAAAAATCGCCAAAAAATTATAAAATAATTATTTAAAATCGATTTATTTTAAATAAATCCGAAAAAAATCATAAATTAATTATTTTAATACGATTTCTTTTAACTCAATTGTTTTAAATCGTTTTTTTAAATCATTTTTTTAAATTTTTTTTTTTTTAATATTTTTAAACCTATTTCCGTCGGCTTTAAGCCGACGGAAAAGCCCTATACCGTCGGATTTAAGCCGACGGAAAAGCCCTATACCGTCGGCTTTAAATCATTTTAAATCAATTTTTTAAATTGTTTTTTTAAAATTTTTTTTTTTTTAATATTTAAAACCCTTTTCCGTCGGCTTAAAGCCGACGGAAAAGGGAAGGTATACCGTCGGCTTTAAGCCGACGGAAAAAAACTCCTTTTCCGTCGGCTTTAAGCCGACGGTAAAGGAAAAAGGCTTTTCCGTCGGCTTAAAGCCGACGGAAAAGACCTATTCCGTCGGTAAAAGTCCGACGGAAAAGCTCTTTACTTACGAGCTTTTTTCCGTCGGGCTTTTCCGACGGCTTTTGCCGACGGAAAAGGGTATTTCCGTCGGAAAAAGCCCCTTTACCGACGGATTTTCAGCCGTCGGTAAAGCCCAAATCTGTTGTAGTGAAATCTCAGACTAAACTATATTATTAAGTTCCTATATGCATGATTTATGAAACAAAACTAAAGCGCCAACTCCATAGAAAAGCTGAGACATTAGACTATAAAATAATCTTTTTCTATAAGAATTTTGTACAATAATCTCGTGTCTATATAAATATATTATATGTGTGCTACACATGTGAGATTTGATTTTTACGTGTATTTTTTTCGTGTTCCGTATTCTCGCATGCATGTAAGTGCACATAGAGCCGAAAAAGCCAACGACGAGATGAAGAGTTTAACTGTAAATTTATGACGGATAACGATGCTACCAATATTCACCTTTCATTCGTCTCGTAAGTATCTAATGTTTATTTTTCCACATAAGTCAACATATTAATGCAAAAATGATATCAAAAGTTTTAGAAAATTCGTTTTTGCTAGCCATATATGCTTGCATGTCCATTTATTAATCCAAATAGTAATGTAGCCAAAACAATATGGAGAAGACTTACGAAATAATTTCCTACAGCGAGCATAAATATGATATCAATGTGGTGAGAAAAGTAACATCCATCGTCCTGAAAAGCTGGCAACCTAATTACTTTAGTTATTTTTTAGAATATGCAAAATGTTTTAAACAATGTAAGCACAACTAAAAATGACATAAAAGAATTTATGAAAAGTATTCGCAACTAAATTGAATTTGTAAATGTAAAATATAAAGCATAACGTAAATGGTTTGCGCAAATATAAAACTAAAGAGGATCAAAAACCATTGAAGCATATAACGATACTATTGGGAACATTAAACAGTTCCACAACATCAACTCATCATTTTTTTTATCATTGAAACTAATTAAAAAACATTCCTTGTATTACGCGCGGAAAAGTCCTTAATATCAACGACACCATCGCCAATCGCAAGCAAAATAGTAAGCCTAGACAACAAGTTGTCGTTGTTACGTCATATTTTTCAGTCAAAAAATATTTTTTACAAAAATCCTTGTAATTTTAAATATTGTACTTACACCCCCATGATAAATTGCACTTTGTACCCCAAAATTTGTGTATAAATAATAAAATAATAAACATATGTGTATAAATATATATATATATAACTATTTGTAAAAATAATAAATATTTTAATAATATATAAAAACAAAAAAAACAACAAAATCAAAACATCATCTTGATCACCGCTACCCGTACTCCCAACCCGACCCGTCGCCGCTGCCCGTTTCGAAGCTGTAACAATGGCGATTGAGCGTTGCGGTGAGTACTGTAAATTAGGTTTAAGGTGGTGTCGAATCAGTCCGGTGTATCGGAATTGGAGTTCGACGGGAAGGAGGCCCCATATTTGGGTCGATAAATTAGGGTTTATGGTGGTGGTACAATGTGGCGACGGGATCGGTCTGATGTATCAGATGCGGTGATGAAGATGACGGGGGCAGGGGGTAAGGGGTGATAGAGATGATGATTATTATTATTTTTTTAATTGTATTTTTATTCTTTAATTGTTTTCCGTGAAGAGAATAGTAAGTAATTAAGTAATTTGCAATCTGTAGCTGGTTCCACGTACTTAAAAATTAATCGTAGATGAAACCTGTACTAATTGTAATGATACTGACGGGTCGAAAGTAAACGAGAGATCATCAAGTGAATATTATATTATGGATAAGAAAAGGTTTAGAAAATAATAATCAAGAACACGAGAAATTCATAATTAGGCAGCTGAATTATAAAATCAGGTTGGAATGGTAATTGGACATATCAATTCAAACTCCCATGCGTGTCCACATGGATGAGCAAAAAAACTGCGCCCTACTTTTCTCCACCGTGAAGTAAGCTAGCGATTTCCTTCCCAAATATATAAAACCCCTGAGTTGGTCTGTTTGAGATCTATAAAAAGTCGATATATAATTAATTAATTAGTAGGATATATCAGAGATGGCCTCATCACTAGCATCAAGAAGAAGTGTGGGTCCTTTTGGTACTAGTCTGTCCACAGCAATAATTAGCTCAAGTTATGGTGCGAGGTGCCCTTACGTCCCCGGAAATTTCTATGTGTGTCGTGACCTGACGAATCAGTTGAGCGCGTGCTGCACACCCCTAAATGGCGTTGCCGATGAGGACGCTGAAGCATGCATCTGCAACGACATCAACGCCGGTGTCTTGGACACTATCATTAATGTCCCTTTCACCGTCACCCTTATTCTGGACGCTTGCGGAAGGAACATTCCCTCCGGCTTCCAGTGCAGCTAACCATTCTTATTGTTGTTATTACTTATTCTTGAACTCCCTATCTCACATCGCTTAGGGAATGATCTTGACTTCTATTTATCTATACCCTGCCCCTCTCCCTCTAATAAGGCATTTTAGAGGGAAATATGGGGGGATCTAATTTCTAATATGGTATCAGAGCCTTCTAAGTTGATGTGGGTCTTGCCCACTATCTAACCCACATTTTAAGATCTCGATGCTCATTCCGGCCTACACGTGAGGGGGCGTCTTGAACTCTCTATCCACATCGCTTGGGGAATGATCTAGGCTTCTGTTTACCTATACTCTGTCCTTCTCCCTCTAATAAGGTCTTTTAGAAAAAAATATGGAGATCTAATTTCTAATACTTATGTATGTATTCTATGTATGGGTACCCATGTTATGTATGGGTACCCGTGTTCTGTATTGTGTGTTTATTGGCTATAGTTATGCTTAAGTTGTTCCATGACAAATAAGGTGAGTTTCTTATCTATGATACCATGTTTAATTTGCACCACGATCCATGGCCGTTTATATTGTCGATTAATAAAGAGATTGATGATATATTATTGAAAATTTATAATTCCCAAGGTTTTTCTTTGTTAATTAAAATCCTATTATATATTGCGGACTTGCGTTCGCCGGAATTAACTGATGACCCTTACGTTTAAAGAAGTTATATTTAAATCTCCATAATTAAATAACTTACACTGAATATAAACATCATAATTACACACTACAAGAATTCAGAACTTTTGCCGATCGGATTTCGGTAGGGAGCATTCCCAACCGGATGTCGGTCGAAAATATTTTTCACGACCGATATTTGGTCGAAAAGTTTTAAAAGAACATTCTTGACCGCGGTTCGATTGGGAATGCTTTTCCCGACCGAATTTTGGTCGGGAAAAATATTCCCGATCGAATCGCGGTCGGGAAACTCTGGGCGAGAAATTGTCCCGCCCGGAGTGTCGCCCTAATATCGGCCCAGCTGGGCCGATGCGTCCCGACTAAATTTCGGTTGGGATTAGGGTCATTCCCGACCGAAATTCGATCGGGAAAGAGGGAGGTATTTCTATAAATACCCCCATCCCTCCTCTTCATTTTTCACACCAAAATCTCTTTCTTCCCCCTACTTTTCCCGACCGCCTAGCCTCCATTCACGACCGGAATTTGGTCGGCACTTCCGATCCGGTAAGTTTTTTCGCCTTTTCTTGTTTTTTATGTTATATTTAATGTCTTAATATTGATTTTTTATGTTTAATTGTTAGATATTGTAGAAATTGTTAGGATTTAATTAGGAAATGCCTTTAGGAATTGTTAGGCTTTGGAAAATGTTAGACTTTTATGCCTTTAGGAATTGTTAGGCTTTAGGAAATGTTATAGTTTTATGATTTTAGTAATTATTTATGTCTTTAGGAATTGTTAGGCATTAGGAAATATTATAGTTTAGTAATTATTTATGACTTTAGGAAAACTATATATGATTTTTATATGTGTTAATTTATTTATTAGGACGTTAATTTTATGAAATGAGTTTAGATATCTTAGAAATCATAGGTTTTATAACATAGTCCATGACTTTAGGAAAAACTATATAACTTAGTATTGATTAAATTTAGGCCATCTCTGTAATTAGAAAAATTCTAACTTAGATGTTTTTACTTAGTCCGTAGCACTTTCATCGACGACATTTCGTCCCGTAATAGCGATCGTGGCCAGCCCTCGAAGAGAGGGCGTGGTGGTCCACTGAGTGCTCCATCGAGTGCTCCACCTAGTGCTCCACCGAGGATAGGTCCTCGTCTACGTATCATTCGTTCTGGCACTGCACCATCCTGTCGATGCACCTGATACCGGTCTTGTCGAGTCTCCTGCTTCTTCACATCCACCTAGGCGTACTACTGGACCGAGCGGCGGTACTCCACCAGATCTATTAGTACCATATCGACTAGATGATGATCACGTAGCATTCATGCCATCGTCATCATCTGGATTGAGGCGTACGACACCTAGGCCACTCTCTACTACTTCTTTCCCTACAGACGATGTCGGTGTAGGACCATCTTCAGTGACGCAGCAGCGACCGGGCCAAGTCATATCGAGAGGCCCGCAAGTTCCGGCTGACCTTAGAGATTGTATTAGGGCCGAGCTGGATGAGCGCGGCGTATTTCTTGATGGGAATAAGATAGTGTCGGCGGTTACCTCGATCATTAGGGAGTTTATGAAGACGTGTGTTCCTTCATACACCAAGGTCGGTCTAGTACTCCAGGGACAGATGTGGGCTAAGTTTAAGGTGAGATTTTGAAAGTTTACTAAATATATATACATAGTAAGATTTTTATTTAACGAAACCTTAATTAAAAACCTTAATTAATTGCAGAACATATACTACATTGATCCGGATGACTTGCTTCAGGCACATTCCGCATACGGGATGAAGGCTAAGAAGTGTTACAAGGAAGTAATGTACAATGAGCAGAAGAACTATTATGAGAGGAAGGATGATCCGAAGTGGGCGAGGCGTCCGAAGAACAGCTGGATGAGCGACAAGTTAGAGAGAATGTTTGTGACGCATTGGGAGTCAGCTAAGCATGCGAAGAAATCAGAGGCAGGACAGAAGAACAGGAGATGAGGAAAGGACCCAGACCCTGATCGTCCTCTACGAGGGACTCATGCTAGTGGGTCCCAGAGCTACACGGAGATTTGACGTAGGATGGTATGTCTTATTAAATTGAGTTTCTATACGAATAACTATTGTCTTAAATTTAAATAGCTAAAAAAACAAATGTATACTAATATGCAGGCTACTTCGAGACCTACACGGGCCCCTGAGCCTCGGCACAATGAGGTATATCGTTATCAACACACACATGTTCCCAGTGGTCTGCTAGAGGGGGCTCCACGTCGCCGCGTTTGGGTTGACCCCAAGTATAGGGCTATCTACATAAGTATGTAACTTGTAAAGCATTCTTTGATTACTATATTAACATATGTCTTCCTTAATTATGTACTAACAATTCTTACAAAATGAAAAGGAGGACTACATAGGCCGTATGATCCAGAGGTATGAGGCGGATCGTTCTGCGTGGCCACCACTAGATCAGGAGCTGTGGAGTCTGGCGAGTGGAGGACTGAAGAACGGGAAGGTTGCGTGTCTCCCTACGGATGCACGTCACGATCAGTTTGGTTTCTCGACGAAGAAGAAGCCAGACACGACACATGCCTATGCGAGGGCGTTGAAGGGGGAGAACCGCCGTCTTAGGACTGCTACTTATAGGAGGGTTGACGAGCTTGTTAGTCACATAGGATACTTGTCCCAGCATATCACTGAGACTACATGTACTCCTCCTTCTCGACCCATGCCTACTGGATTCATGGGTGATACTCGTCGAGCCGGCCAGCTTTCTTCGGGCTCCCCCCCTCTTGATCCTTTTAAGCATGGTGCTCTGAATGTTACGATGTATGATCTTGAGTACGCGGATGACCACGAGGATGACCCTGTGGATGACACTCTCGATGGTGATGCAGCCGATCTTGGCGGTGATGGTGATGATCGTGTTGGATCCTCCACATATGATACATTTGGCTTTCATGATGAGGACTATAAGGAGTAGTAGTATTATTTGTTCGTTTTATTTAAGTATTAAAAATTGTGTTAGTTGTTTGTATTTATGTAATTCGATTGATGCTTGGACTAATTATGTAATGTTAAACTAATTTCGTATTTATTCTGTAATTATGCGGAGTAGTAGTGTATTATTTGTTCGTTTGATGGAGTAGTAGTATTATTTGTTAGTTTTATCTAAGTATTGAAAATTGTGTTAGTTGTTTGTTTATTGGTAATTATGTAATGTTGTTATTAGTACAAGCACGAATACAAACTATAATATGAAATTAAACAACGTGAATCAAATTTTTTTTATAAAATAGAAATCGACCACTAAACCATAATCGCACACTATTCATACATACTATCCTCAGAATCTGAGTCACTCACTATCTTTTCCTCTTCCTCATCCTCATCCTCGTTGCCCTCCTCTTTCTCGTTGCCCTCCGCTGCTGCCTCCTCGTCAACCACATCAAATCCCTCGTTGGCCAATTGAATATTCATATCGAATGAGGAAAGGTCCACGCATAAGTTAAACCCTGCAGATGCATTCACCTGTAGCACTTGGTTCGGCATCCCCGCGTCGACATCGTTTGATCCCGCAACTGATGACATATCGATTATGTGTCTGGCAGAAATAGTGGATACGGCCAACCATCCTCTTTGTCCCGGTCCCCCCGTCATCTTCTTTGGATAGGGCACATAGTAGGCCTGTTTTGCTTGGTTAGCAAATACAAACGGTTCGTTGGTGCCGAGGGTACGCTTCGAGTCGATGTCAACCAACTTGTACGTTGAATGCTCATGCGTACCTGTGTTTATATCATACCAAACACATTTGAACAAGACTATGTAGAGGGGTCTAATTCTGCCCCAATATTCCACCTGTATAATGTCTTTTAACGTTCCATAGAAGTTGGTAGCATCAGATCCTCCCATGTCTCCCTTCACATAAACACCGCTACAATCACTCTTCTTCGGGCCCAAAATCATATCTGTGTGAAATCTGAACCCATTCACAATGTATCCCTCGTAGATTGCTACTGAATTAGCCGGAACTGTGATTAAAGGATCTATTCGTATGTCGGTCTAGTATTTCCCACTTGAATATGTCTCCTTGAATGATGCTACGTACTCTTGGCTCCTCTTGGAATGTATCTCCATTGGACTAAGTCCACCGCACTCATCTTCTTCAAACAGTTTGCATAGGAAATTTTTCATAAGTTAGTTGTCTTTAAAGCACTTAATCATTTCGTTATTGAAAATAATTAACGACCACTTAGTTCGTCAAGCTCTTGACAATTTAGAAGTGTGTAAAGATCTATTTGCTCCATTTTATCGGAAGTCAAGTATCGCCTTTCATTTAGTGGCCCTATTGGCGCCCCTTTCTTGTGAAATATTCTAAGCTCATCATCCCACTTCGTGCTATCTAGTGTCTCTTTCTTGTTGAGTTTTTTTTATTTAGTCTGAAAAGAGACATCCAAATATCGAGAACACATATTGGACAGCTCAGCAAGTAGGTATTGATTGGCTATGGATCCTTCCACCCTCGCCTTGTTCAGTACTGAACCCTTCATGTCGAACATCCGCCTAATTCATAGAAATGAAAGATTAGGCAAAGAATCGATAATTGTAAAAGATAATTGTTATTAAAAATATAAAACCGTACCTCTCGAATGGATACATCCATCTATAATGAGCTGGACCACCAACTCTAGCCTCGTACGGAAGGTGTATGGCTAAATGCTCCATAGAGTCAAACAATGAAGGAGGAAATATCATTTCCATCTTGCACATGGTAACAATAAACGATTCCTCCAATCGCTCCATATCCTAGCCTTCAAAAAAAGGCTAATCTCTACTAAGGTCCCCCAAATCTCGTGTTCCAAGAAGTCGCAAAATGTAATCATGATCAATCTTTGTATGAAGACGTGACAATCATGACTCTTCATACCATACAATTCTCCTTGTTGTTTTTGCACACATCGTCCCAAGTCCGAGGCATAGCCATCAGGAAACTTAAATTCGGTCAGCCAATCAAGTACCATGATCTTTTGATCCCTCGTAAGATAATATTTTGCCCTTGGCTTTATATACTCAATTTCTCTGCCAATGGGTTTCAAGAACAATTCTTTACGGTTGGTCAACAGCTTAAGATCGTGCCTCGACTTAATGTTGTCCTTCGACATAGCATCGTCCAACACCGTGTTGATGATGTTCTCAAATTAGTCTTCTCACAATGCATGACATCTAGATTGTGGCGAATCAAGTTCGTGGACCAATAAGGTAGTTCCCAAAAGATGCTTCGACGGCACCAGTTATGAGTTGTGTTAAATCCCAGAAGCTTTATGGAGTTTGCCCCAAATCTAACCGATCGTAGTCTATCTACAATTGCACTCATCTCTGTTCCTGTCTTCCTTCAAATGGGCGTTGTAAGTACCTCCCTATCCTTGTAGAAATCCTTCTTGTTGTACCTCCATTTATGACCCTCTGGTAGAAACCGACGATGACAATCGAACCACGAGGCTTTTCCACCATGTTTAAGTGTAAAAGAATCTGTCTCACTCATGTAATAAGGACACACCAGCTTACCTTGCATGCTCCACTAGGACAACATTCCACAAGTAGGAAAATCGCTAATAGTCCACATTAGGGTCGCTCGCATTTGGAAGTCTTCTTTTCGTGAGCTGTCATATGTCCATAAATCATTACTCTACAAATCATTCAACTCATCAATCAACGGTCTCAGCAAAAGATCCAAGTTCTTTCCTGGACTCTTTGGACCGAGTATAATAAGGCTCAGAAAAATGAACTCCGATCGCATGCATAAATTCGGCGGGAGGTTATAAGGGATCACAAACACGGGCCAACAAAAGTAGTTCTTCCCAGATTGCCCAAACGGTGTGAACCCATCAGAACATAGGCCGAGTCGAACATTTCTAGGCACTGCTGCGAAGTCCGGATACGTACGATCAAAATCTCTCCATGCCTCGCCTGCAGCTGGGTAAATCATTCTATCAGTTGGCTGTCGAAACTTCAAATGCCAAGTCATATGTCTCGAAGTACCTACAGTATAAAACAACCTCTGTAATCCAGGGCCTAGGTGGAAGTACCACAATATCTTCCTTGCGACCCTGGACTTTCTACCAGCCTCGTACCTATCGGTCTTGCATATCGGACACGATGTGAGATCCTGGTTGGCATTTTTGTCGTAGTACAAGAAACAAAAATTGCAAGATACGTCGATCTTTTCGTACCCTAAACCCAAACCCGCGAGCATCTTATTCATGCATGGAACCGTATTCGGTAGCATTTCCTCAATCTCTGGGTCCATAATATCTTTAGACTACCTTAAGTACTTTTCGCAAGCAACATTAGCTACTTTGTGCATCATCTTGGTAGTCAAGAACTCGGAAAACCACTGGAGCACAGTCTTCGGCTTCTTATTGTTCATTTTTATGTCTCCCAACTGCATCAATTTGTAGAACTCCTTTGCCTCGGGACTTGGATCTTCGTTGCGCACCTCTCCCTCAACAAATCGACCCCTATATACATCCACAACCAATTCTCTAAACGAAATATCGGCATGAACTGGACTATCAACGTGAATACTAGCGGATGGTGATTCAAGTACATACGATGTAGACGCCTCGCTCGCCTCCTCTCCATTCAACACCCATATCCAATATTGATACACAAACCCCGACTTATGAAGATGATCACGTACTATGTTTCGATCAAAAAACTATAAATTGATGCATTTCTAGCACGGGCACCTAATACGATTTCTTAGATCTAAGTAATCTCTCTGTTGTGATGCATATTGTATGAATTCACGAACCCCAACCATGTAATGTTGATTCAAATAACCAATGTTACTATCTATCCTATCGTACATCCAAGATCTATCAGGATGATAATCAATTTCTAATCTAAGAAAATTAAAAAGAAATTGTTACAATTAATTTTACCAATCAATATATTTATCGTTTATATTAAATTTTTAAAACACGAGTACATAGAAGCCAAGTCAATTAATACTAACTTGTTCTAGCGTAGAAAATACTTAGATCAAGTATTGTTTGCACACACACGCCCCTCGTTGCATTTACCGCAATATCTAAAACAAAGAAACATGAAAAAAAAGTTAATAAAGATAATCTTAATTGAGAAAAACTAATAAAAAATAGTTATAACAAGAGGAAATCATGGATACCTTAGCAAGTGATGAATGTTGGAATGATTTCTCAAGTGCAATAGGGAGGGTTATTTATAGGGAGACTAACACTATTCCCGACCGAATTTTGGTCAGGAATAGTAACAGCCGTTGTTATTGCCGGCCGAAATTCGGTCGGCAATAACAGTGGACGTTACTATACCAAACCAAAATTTGGTCGGGAATAGTAATGACCGTTGTTTCGGTCGGCAATATTAGAGTTTAGGGTTTAGGGTAGGGTTTAAGGGTATTGGCGACCAATTTTCGGTAGGGAATAATATTCATATTCTTAATTTCACAATTTCGCTCTCCATTTTAGATAAATCGTTGATTTCATGATCAAGTACATCAATATTAGTTATATATTACTGAAAAATTCAAAAAAAAATTTAAATTTAGTTGCACGTTGATGAATCGTTTGAAGCGTCGATTCATATTGTCACTTATAAATAGATTGGTATATGTAACTGCTAATAACGTAACTACTTACGATTATGTTAAACATATGTTAATATATATCACAATTAGCATCTTTATATTAACGTTTGTAACAAATGTTAATCGCCAATTGAGAATACTCTATACTACGTATGATTAATATATGTAAAACTCCAAACTAACTTAACTTATATGTTAATCTATACTAATTTAATAATTAAAGAAACATTAAACTAACCAAATATTAGTGCAATTCATGTATTTAGTGAGATTCTATAGTTATACTTAACTAACACATCAAGATTTTCCAAAAGATCGGAAAAAAGTAAAATTTAGTCTTTTTCTCGACCGAAAATCAGTTTGGAAAAATATTCAAACTCATTCCCGACCGGAATTCGGTAGGGAATAATATTCAAAGTCAATGCCGACCGAAATGCGGTCGCATTGACCGCGTATCTGGGCAGGAAAGAATCGCCGACCAAAATTCGGTCGGCAAATGTTGAAAATTTGGCGGGACTTGGGGGGAAATTCAAATTTTCCGAAAATTCAAAACTTTTCAACTTTTTCTATAAATACACTTCATTATTCTCCTCATTGTTTCATCTACTTTACATTTTTTCTTCAACTTTCTCTTCATTTCAAGACTTTTTTTTCTACAAACACAATTTATTCTTTCATCTTCAAACACTTTTTTCCCAAAATCTAAATTTTTCACTTCAACTTTCAACAAGTTTTCCTCTTCTTTCTTCAACTTTTAACAACCATTTTTTTCCATTTTAAATAAAAACTTATTTACTTTTTTGTGCTTTAGATTGGCCAATAAATCCAAAATTTAATTGCCCATCTAAAACACAAGAAAGCTAAAGAATGTTTTAGATTGGGTAATAAATCGAAAATATTTCAAAATATTAAGAATAATAATATTTCGGTAATTATTATCGAAATATTATTATTTTTTTATTCTAACGAGTTTTATTCCCGACCGAATTTTGGTCGGGAATAATATAATATTATTCTTGTCCAAAGTGCGGTCGAGAAAACGTAAAACATAATTCCCGACCGAGCTAGGGGCAGGTTTAGGGGCACCGGTATTTTCGACCAATGGCCGGTCAGAAATACCGTTACCACTATTTTCGACCGGCCCCGGCCGGGAAAAAAGTTACAGTATTCCCGACTGGGCATCGATCAAAAACGCCGAAAACAATTTCCTGACCGAAGTCCGGTCGGACGTGACTTTTCCGACCGCAAGGGACGGTTCTCGACCGGACTTCGATCGGGAATCTTGGGCCCGACCGACTTGCGGTCGGGAAACTCCTGACTAATTTCCGGTCAAGATGGACCGGTCGAGAAAAAACCGAGTCGATCGAAGCAATGCCGATCGGCCCACCCCGACCGAAAATCGGTCGAGAAATGGTCATTCCGGGCCGAAAAAGGGTCATTCCCGACTGACTTTGCGGTCGGAAATGACCCAAAAATCTTGTAGTGACAGTAGTTATATATTGCGGAAAGATAAATTACATTACTTTATAAACTTAGAATCTTCGAAGACTTACCTTTTACAATAGAGAGAATTAGAAGAATTAGGAAAGAGGATTGGAAAGTATCGATTGGAATATGAAGACACGGAAAAGTTCCTATCAAGGCGGAATTCGGTATGTAAACTATGAGAAGAACGGGCGTTTCATGGTTCGAAGCGCGTATCACCTTATTATCACACAAGGCCTTTTCCAAAACGAGACTATGGTCACGTCAGGGTTTGCATTGCATTCGTCATGGAAGAAAATATGGAAAGTGGAGTGTGCGAGGAAAATTAAACTTTTTATTTGGCGAACTTGTATGGACATCTTACCTACAAGGTGGAAGTTAGAGCGTCGAAAACTTTTATCGGATAGGATGTGTGTGGTATGTAACGAGGTGACATAAACAGCATGTCATTGTTTTTTTTAATATCCCGCGTAGCAAGTTTGGGCGTTGACATACTTTTCAGTCTCATTATTGTTGAAGGCGCTCATCGATTGGCGAGGGGTTTATGAGAGTAGCTAAGGTGGAATCGGTTGAAAGGCTTAGTCTTGTTGCCACAATTTGTTGGACCTTATGGGGAAATCGGAACAATATTTTGGCAGGTGAGAAGATGAAGTGACCAGACGAGATGGCGACGTTCGCACAGCTCTATGTTGCGACATGGATGATTCACAATGGGAAAAAAAGGAGGGCTTGAGCGAGCTGTATTCTGATTGGGTACCCCCTGTTGGCAAAGCAATAAAAAATAATTTTGACATGCCGTTGTTTCAGCACGAGGCGGCAGTAGGATTGGGTATTGCTGCTCATGATCGACATGAGTAATGTTGGCTTGGCAACAACGGTGCCTTGCGGCGTTTCTTGAGCTATCAAGTATCGAATGCTTAGCAACATTGTATGCGGTACGTTGGGACACTGTTAAAGGGTGGGACAATGTCATTTTTTAGGTTGATTGTTTATCCGTGGTGCATGATATCCTTATGAAATTGTCGGATCGGGATTGACACAACAACTTTGAGAGTTAAGATGGCGTTGCCTTAACTCTTCACAATGATCTTCTTGATAAGAGTAATATGCAGCGGAATAAAAACATAAGAAGATGTAATTTTAGAATTTTCAATATTATTAAAAACTTCCTAGCCTTAGGCGAAATAACCAAAAATAGTTTTAACAATACGTTCCTCACAACAATTCACTCATGCTCTTTGTTGATCGGACTCAACGAAGCAGACAAGCACAAGCTACTTTACTTCTAAGAACTAGATTTAAAATAGTTGATGCAAAAACTTCGCAAAAGCAAGACAAAGACAATACAATGTATGATTAATCTTTTGGATTATTTAGCACTATTGTCTTGTGATCATCTTGATGAACTTCACACCTATATATAGGTTTCTTGAAACTTGCACTCCAAGGTGTGTTGTTCACAGTTTTGGTAACTCTTGTTGTTTCCTTGTTGAATTGGACTTCCTTTTGAACTCGGCCTCTTTCTTGAATAATTGTTCCCTTTGTTATAGTTCTAATAAGGTAAGAACATCTTCTTCAATTCGGAGTAATCCTGGAAAGAATCCTAGTTGCAGTGAAACTCTAATTGTTTTCTTCTTTGCAAACCGTGTTGAGTTGACTATTCTTCTCAACTTGAATTATGGAAACTTCAAGTAAGGAATCTTCCAAAGCTCTTCCTTTTTATTAAGATACCTTCTTGGACATAAACATAAACAACTAAAATCGTGGAACTTGATTAATAAGTGAATAAAGGCAAAACTCAAATTTAGCAGTTAAAGAACAATTTTCGCACATGTTCTCTGGTTTTAATGTTATCCTTAATGTTGTCCCAACATCGCATAACATTGATTTCAGAATATCTTGCACTTTCAATCTCCCCCTTTTTGCCTTTCTTCACAAAACCAATACATCTTCCAATCAAGTCTTGTATCCAGAAATTAATTTCAACAAGAAACAAATTAAAACTACTAAACTTCTCCCCCTCAATGCCAACTAACATATTCAAAGTTAAAATAACAAAGATATTTACTATAGTCATCATAACATCTAAAATGTTCAGACATCAACATTTATCAATGTTGCCTCAATATTGAAACCAGTGAGTTTCTTGCGTAGAAGGTTAAACAGAAAAACAGTTCAAGATTTGCTTTCATAAGCAACAGCAGTCAGAGCAGTTCAAATAGTAGTCATACTTAGAGTTACAGACCATGGCTAATAACAAGTAACAAGATCCTTGATCAAATCAAAACAATTAAAGATAATGTACCAGCAAATACAAAATTAACATCAGTTAAAGAAACAAGACAGAAAACCAGAAAACAAAATTCAAAATTGGAACTACTCTCCCCCTTCTTATGAACAAATGAGTTTCTCCAAATTTTTCACCAAATTTTCCAGCTCTTTGAGATGCTCCTTCTTATCCTCAATCTCCCTCTGAGTTTCAGCAATATGCCCCCTAAATCAATTTAGTAGATGATCCACAAAAGTGGAGGTTATGACCATGCAATCTTCTTCTTAGGACATAGGCATTGAAGTTCCAGCAAACTCATGAGCCTTTTTCTTCTCTTTGCTTGGTCTTACCACACCTTTTGGATTCCAAGAAAGGTCTCTCACTCTTGATCCAAATAAGTAACTTGGAAGGATTGTAAGTTCAACATCATTCTTTGTCCATCCAACCACTTGACTTTTCTTCAATCCTTGTTTGAGAAGGATTTTGCAGATGAGTGAGGGAAAAGGCAGCATGCCATTCTTCCTACCAGCAACTTCAGACATTGACTTCAAAATCCTCTCCTCATATTCCATTCTTGATTTTATACACTAAGATTGCAGATTCCTTAGTTAGCACAGTCACATTCTTACTTGGCAACCAATTGCAACATGCAATCTTGTGTAAGATAGCACTAAGGGAAGTGAGTTTTGTAGTTGGCAGAGCATCTTTCTAGACTTTGACCAACCCTCCTGTCAAATCTTCAATCACATCATTGTAGTAAGGGTCTTCAGATTCTTCAACAAGTGGAGATCCCAAAATCTTATTGATAGTGTAAGGTTCAATATTAAATACTCTCCCCCTCGCCCAACCTTTTCCATACTTTGGAGATCTGTAATCTCTAATCCATTTGGAGAGATTCAAGTAGAATTCCATAACAATCTCAGGAGCATAATCATTCAACTCCATCACAAATTGATGAATCCCTCTTGCTTCAAGCAAGTCCATCACTTTGTGTTCTTTAAAACTGGCCATTTTTACAGCTCTTTCAAGGTGAATTTCCCTTATCTTGAAAGAATCACACTTCTTCTCCAAATCTTTGGTAAGGTAATAGAGAGAATAGTAGTCCTCCTCATCTTCAGGGTAAATCACATATAGCCCATCTGAATATTCATTTGTTCCTAATGTTGCCTTAACATCAGCAGCAGCATATTGCTCCTCTTCTTTCTCATCCTCTTCTACTTCATCCTCAACATCTACAAACTCAATATCCTCTTTCATAACCTGCTTCCCTTTCCTCTTTCTCCCAGCAGCAATAACAGCAGTAGATTTCTTCTATTCTTTAGCATTTTTCTCAACTTCAGCAGCTTTCTTCTTAGCTAACCTCTCAACTTGCCTTTTTCTAGCCTCAGCATGTCTCTTAGTAGCCTCAGACATTGGTCTATCACCAACACTAGTCCCAACAGAACCTTTGCTCTTCTTTTGGGCCCTAATCCACTCCCTCACCAAATCATCCACAAATTATGCACCCTCCCCCTCAACAGATATATCAACATTATTATTAGGGTTAGGTACAACCATATTTACCTCGATTCTAGGTTCATTGATGATTGGAGTGGTTACCTCAGATGTTGGTCCAACATTTGAAGTCGATTCTCCCTGTTTGGATTTCTTTCCTCGTCGCTCATATTGAATCCTCTTTCGCTTTGCACCATCATCTGATTTTGCAGCATCTTCTCTAGTGTGAGAGCGATTGCGTGAGGCAGTGGGTTCACTGTTCAAAGAAACATCTGCAAGAGTATCCATAGGAGACTTGCTTGCCATTGTTAGTAAGAGAGATTTGCAGAGAAAAATTGAGAGAATTTTGGAAATATGAGAGCAATTTGCAGAAATTTTAAGCACAAATAAGGAAATTAGGGTTGTGATTCCTAATATAATCGTGAGTACTGGAGAGAGAGTGAATGTTAGTGGGTAGTTAATGATCATTAAATAATTAAAATAATTCCACTATATTTTCCCGTGCACACGTGTCAATGTTTAAGTAACAAGTAATGAGAGCAGTTTTCAAAAAGTTGAAAACTTATAAGTTCATGTTTTCAATGTTGGCCTGCGACATTGCAAAATGTGGGGATAACATTCGATAACATTCAAGGCTTCACCAAGGCAAATTCATGGGAGAGCTTGAGATACATCCAAAATTACATCTGAAACTTAACCAATATAGCAAGTGAGTCCCTCAGACTAATGTTCAGATCAAAATCATGAGTAAGCAACATAGATAACTAGAAACACACAGAGATAAGCAGTTATGAGTTCAAGGAAAAATTAACTTTCACAACATAGAAAGCCACAGAAAAGTGTGTCACCTGCAGTATGTCACCCAAAGTGTATGCCTCAACACATGAATTATATTCCCCATAAGCCCAAACCGACAAAACTCATCAACAAGAAAGAAAACAAATGCAGTTCTACATAAATGCAACAATGTAATGTCAAATAGGTAGATGGTAAACACTTACGAAGAATTCCTCAAACCAGCACAGTTCACATCTCTTTATAATCTTTATTATTTTCATAACTCATCTGAACCAAAAACTGAAGGTTGCTAAACAAAAAGCTAATGGCACTACTGAATGAGGGCAACCTAAACTCCACACACCCCAGTAAAAACATTAACAGCAGCAAGTTAGGCAAGTACAAAGGCCATGAATCTTGGCAATTCATTTATCATGCACCCCAACACCCCAATTCCTTATGCATACTTGTTTACCAACTTGCATTCAAGAGAATTCACCAAGTGATCAGTGCTACTAAATGTAAGAAATCTAAACCTCAAACACCCTAGTAGAACGGATCACCCTCATGTGTTCCTTGGCCAAACAAACACAAACATGTAAATAAGCACAACTGAATAACAATGAAGCTGTCAACATCATGTACCCCAACCTCTCCACATGTTTTGTAACCTTTCATATGAATAAGACACAACTAAATAAACATCAAAGTAGTGAACTTTGTATAACCCAACTTCTCCATATGTTAGGCTATCACAACCTCAGACAAATAAGAGTTTTATTACTTTTTCAAAATAAAGATGTGAAACTGATATCTAGAAAGAGTTGTAAATTAAAGAGTTCAACCGCATACACCAAATACGACAAAACAAGGACTAAATGAGACTCACAAGGAAATAAATTCAACAAAGGAAAACCAGAATACCTACTACACCACAACCAATATACCAGTGCTAGACAGTGGTGTTATGTCAATATTGGTGCCTCAACATTCTCACATATTGCACATGCCAAGAGATTTCGTCAAGCTGAAGAATCTCTCACTATCTAAAGGTTTTGTAAACATATCAACAAGCTAATTTGTTGTCTCAATATTCTCAATGTTGATCACTTTGTCCTCTACCATATCTCTCAGGAAATGATGCCTTATGTCTATATGCTTAGTTCTTTAATGTTGGACATAATTCCTATAGATACTTATGACACTTATATTGTCATAGAACATGAGAAGTGTATCACTATATAACCCATAATCTGAAAGCATGTGTTTGAGCTATCCAAGCTGGGTAACACAGCTGACAGCAGCTATATATTCCGATTCAGCTATTGATAATGAAACAAAGTTCTGTTACTTGTTATACCAGGAGACCAAATTGTTTCCTAAATAGAAACAACCCCAACTTGTGGATTTCCTGTCATCCACATCACCTGCCCAGTCAGGGTCACTGAAACCAAACAAGTTAGTTTTAGTGTCATAAGAATACCAAATGCCTAAAGGTGAAGTGCCAGAGATATATCTAAGAATTCTCTTCACAACAATCAAGTGAGATTGCCTTGGATCAGCTTGGTACCTAGCACAAACACATACTAAAAACATGATATCAGGTCTAGAGGTAGAGAGATACAGCAAACTACCAGTCATGGATATGTATAATGTTGGGTCAACATTGCTGCCAATGCCATCTTTTGTTAACTTCACTGAAGAGGACATATAAGTATTGCAAGGCTTGGACTCATGTCGCTCAAACCTCTTCACTAGATTTCTTGCATACTTCTCCTGGTTCAGGAAGATACCATTCTCTAACTATTTCAATTGTAATCCCAGAAAGTAGTTAAGCTCACCAATCATGCTCATCTCAAATGTTCCTGACATTGACTCAACAAACTTGTCTAAAGTAGACCTGTTAGTAGAACCAAAAACTATATCATCCACATAAATTTGAGCAATACGGATATCAGAGCTTTTTCTAAGAATAAACAATGTTCTGTCTCCATCTCCACTATTAAAACATAGTCCTAACAGAAAATCAGTTAGTCTCTCAAACGAAGCTCTAGGTACTTTTTTAAGCCATACAAAGCCTTCTTAAGTTTGTACACATGGTCAGGATGTTTAGGGTCAAGAAAGCCTTTAGGTTGTTCAACATAAACCTCTTTGTCTATCAAACCATTAAGAAAGGCACCTTTAACATCCATTTGGTGAAGTTTAATCTTAAGACAGTAAGCAATAGCAAGAAGTAATCTAATAGATTCTATCCTAGCTACTGGAGCAAAAGTATCATCAAAATATATACCTTCTACCAGAGTATAACCTTGTGCAACTAACCTAGCTTTGTTTCTCATAATTTCACCATTCTCATCAGTTTTCTTTTTGAAAACCCATTTTGTACCTATTATATTCACATGTGAAGGCCTAGGCACAAGATTACAAACTCTATTTTTGGTGAATTGTAAGAGTTCCTCTTGCATGGCATTAATCCAGTAACTATCCTTAAGAGCTTCAGTTACATTATTAGGTTCAATGGAGGACACAAAACAAGATGCATTTTCAACAGTACATGAAGAAGACATACAAACACACAACCTTACCATATCCCTATAATTAACCTTTTCTTTGGTGCGTGTTCTCACCCTTTCAGTAATTTGACCAATTATTTGAGTGGTTGGATGATCTCTTTGTATCCTAGTAGGAGGATCTCTTCTGGATTCTGGAACTTGTTCATCTTCTAAATCTGATAGTGCAGATGTTGGCCTAACATTAGATGTTGCTGGTGTTAAGTCAACATTGGTTCCAGTCTCCAGTTCAGCATCTCCAGCTTCTGTGTTCAATGTTGTGTCCAATGTTGGAGCAACATCTGAAATAATGACTTCATCGGTACCTGGACTAGTCAACTTAGGTAGACCTCTTACATCATCTAACTTCTGTAGTTTCTCCAAATTTCTTTAGTGCACATGTCCTAACTTCTTGTGCCACATGACAGATTCATCTACCTTGGCATGGTAGCATTCTGCTTCATCTTGAACAAAAGAGCAGTAACCCTTTGATCTTGTACCTGTTACGACACAGACATTGTCATTATTAAACACATCATATGAACTTTTATCAAAAGTAACTAGCAAGTTATTATCCCAAAGTTGACTAATGCTAATTGAATTTGCTTTCAATCCATCAACCAACAAAACATCCTTGAGTGGTGGAAATCCTTCAACATCCAGTACTCATTTTCCAATGATTTTCCCTTTGATGCCTCCTTCATAGGTGACAGTTCCCACAGTCAAAGGAAGCACATATTTCTGATTGTCAATGTTTCCAGTCATGTGTCTTGAGCATCCACTGTCAAAATACCACTTACCTGCAATGTTAGAGTAAACAACATAAAACACAACATTGCAAACAATCTTAATCTTAGAAATTTTTATCTTTTCAATCCAAGTTCTACTTTTCTGTCCTTCACCACTGTTACCTAATGTTGGGATAACATTCAGATCAGAGATTTTCCTAACATTGGTACTGCTCTTAATAACTGTTTTCTTCTCAATCACAATTTTATATTTTTTACAATAAGGCTTAATGTGACTAGGTTGAAAACAATATTGACAGATAAAAGTAGGCTTTTTCATAGTGTTGGTAGGAATTTTACAACTCAAGCTATTACTTTCCTTGATAAAACCAGCCTTCAAATAGGCAGAATTAACATCTTCAGAGGGAGGTTTCTCAACAAAGCCCAAACCACTTTTACCTTGATTTCCCATCCTCAGAACTTCATTAAGTTTAGTAGTACTTGAGTATCATTTGGCAACGGTTTGTTCAGATTAATCAAATTTTACCTTAACCTCTTGTAGTTCAGCCTCAGTCTTGTCAATGTATTGTTCTTACAGTTTCAGCATCTCCTTCATGCATCCAATCTCTTCCTTAAAGCTTTTGTTGCTCTTGATGAGCTTGTGATTCTCAAGCAGCAGTTTGTGGTAGGTAGACTTCAGTTCTTCTATGATTTCCTCCTGGGACATTTCTCCTTCAAAGAAGTATTCTTCATCTAGATCCACTGAGCCATAAAAACAATCAAAATTAGATTTGTCATTGTTAGACACAAGATTAGGTTGAATATTAAAATTATATTCATCCCAATCTGCAAAGAAAGTCTCTTGTTCTGATGTTGGATCCTGAATGTTGGGGTAACATTGAGATCCGAGATAGTCCTGGGAGTCTTCTAATGTCCAGTTAATCTGAGTGAGCAGCGCAGCAGTATGAATCTCTTCTAATTATTCTTCAACTTCTCTAGAACTAATGTTATCTTCATTAAAATTTTCTACATAAACCCAATGAGAATTTACTTTTTTTTTTTCTAAGAGTGTTAGCACATTCATAAGCCATGTGACCACATCCTTTATATTCAAAACATTGAACATTTTTTAACTTATTAGCTTCTAAAGGAGTAGGTTTTGATGTCATGTACTTGACAAACTTAGGAGGTAATTTCATATAACCACGAGAAATATTACTAAGATTCTTTTCTTTACCTTTTCCACTAAAGTTCAGCTTATTGAATTTCTTAGTAATTTTACCATAGTTTGAAGAAATTAATTCACACTCATCACCACTCTTATTATCAAGACTTGATCCTCTTAGAGCAACATCTCTATGTTTGCTAGGTTGTGAGGCAGGCTCCATCTCAAATTCTCTAAAAGTATTCATCAAGACTTGAAACTGTAGATTAGCAGGCTTCCTAGATTCACTCGTTGCAATTTTCTTGAGAGCAAATTTAGATGACAGTGTTCTCATTGCTTTATAAACCATATCTTGATTAGTCATAGAGAAACCTAGATTTTCACATTGGTTAGCAATATCAAAAATTTTCTCAAAATAACTATCTACACTTTCATCCTCACCCATCTCAAGTTTTTCAAATTGCTAAAGTAGTTGTCTATGTTTAGAATCTTTAACAGTAGAATCTCCTTCACAATGTATTCAAGTATATCCCAAGCATGTTTGGCTTTTGTACAATTCTGGATTAGCTTTAACATGTGATGATTAACCCAACTAAAAATAGCATTAAGAGATTTTTCATTAGAGTTATAGAGACTTACCTCTGGTGTTGTCCATTGTGCTTCTCGTTTTGGCACTAGATCACCTTCACCATCTCTTGGTAATATTGGAAGAGAATATCCATTGATCACAGATTGCCAAGCTCGAATATCAATAGCCTTGATGTGAGATCGGATCCTGATCTTCCAGTATGCATAATTGGAGTCATCCAAACCTGGAATCACTACAAGAAATTGCTTTTTAGTAACAAAATATTGGTAACAAACGGCTATTTTGTTACAAGAGGATGTCCAATGGTAACTTAATTTGAGTTTCGTTACAAAAACACGCTTTTTTTGTAACCATCCGTACTTTTAGTTATGAAAAGTATTCTTTTGTTACCATAAGTTCAGTTTTTGGTAACTAATATTATAATTGTTACTAGAATTGAAGAATTTCGTTAGAATTAATTTATTTTGGTAACTAACATACATTTTGTTACCAAACGAAAAAAATTATTATAAACAACACCACTGTGATATACAACTACAAAGTTTGTTACTAAAGTTTAGATTTAATTCAGTAACACGTAATTAGCTCTAGTTATGAGACTATAGACTAAATTTGTTACTAAGAAAAATGTGATTTGATTCAAAAGGAAAATATAGATATGGTTAGAATAGTTTGTAACTAATTGATAATATTTTATAATAAATATAAATATATATAGTTATAGTGAAAATTGCACACTTAACTAATATAGTGCTAGCGCCAGCGTGTATATAATATATATGTGTTTATAATTGTAATACTTATCCCTAAAAATAAGGAAAGAAAGCAAGATTTGAGCTTATCGATAAGATAATATTCCATTTAAGTTTACCGAACATAAAAGTGTTTATATTGAATTATATATATTGCATAAAATAAGGAAAAATGAGCCAGAATTTATTAGCAAGATAACTTTCTGAACTAAATTACCGTTAGGATCTAAGATTACTCATATATATTTACAAGATTTGTGTGCTTAGTAGAATAATTTCGAAAGGAAACAAAAAAAAATTATATGCAGGGGATATATTGTCATACAGAAAAATCAAAGCAAGATATATACATATCTTAATTCACTTTAATTTAAACCTACATGTAGTTGACCTGTCTTGGCAAGAACTAATTAGAACTCCAGTTAATTACCTTTTATAACTTCAAAGTAAACAGGTAATGAAACACCTAGATGTATTGTACTTTTTCTTTTTGTTGAACAAATTATTATACTTCTTTTAGCTAGAGTATATCTAACACAATATCTTTGACTATATCTCTATAAAATATTATCCACAGGAACACTAGCTCTCATCAACCATCAATCAGGTTAGACTTTTCGTCAAGTTAGACAAATTGAACTTAAATAAAAATAGTTACATGTACAAATAAGAAAGCATGATTAAATAGCAAAATAGATATTGATAATTGTTAGTTATCAATTAGAAATTAACCAATATACTTATAAATGTAATATATAGTTACTTCAATATTGCCGGAAAGATGGCAGACTATTTTTTCTATTTCCAAATCTAAATTATCATGATTAAATAATATAAACAATGGAATTTATTACATGAGCAAACAAAGAGCCGTGTACCATAGTTCCTTTTTGTCATCTTTCATTCAATTTTTCTTTTCTTTCTGCTTTTACTATATCAATCAACAAAGCCAAAGCTGGTTCGTCAGGTTTCTCCTCCAAGAAAGAATTGTGCAGTCATCATCTCCTCTCACGAAGGTAATCTTTTTTCCAATATTTTTTTAGGTAAGGCTTTTTGTTTATTGTTTAACAGCAAGAGTTCTCTGTTCTCTGTGTGCTATTCTTGCGGTTTTAAATAGCAACAACATCCAACCAGCAACGATTGTACAATTTTATGAAATTCTGCTATTGTTGTTGTTTGTTAGTTATGGGACATTCTTATTAGTGTAGAATCTCAACTTATATATCGACTAATATAATCTTTTGCATATGAGGAATATAGATTTTAGCTCAAATAAATTTGATCTTAGTTTTTGTATATTTTTCAATCAATCTCTGGAAGTTCCTGATCACGGTTTGCTTCAAATTAGAAAGATTATTGTGTAGTGCCATAGGAATGTTATATGGACTTTCATGTATTCTATAGTTTACAAGCATCTCCCCTTTATTACTTTGCCTAATTCTAATTTTCAATTTTAAAATTCCAATTTGTAAACTGTAGCCGCGATGGATAAGAGTTGGATCGATGAAAATGATAGATTCAGTACCAAATATATCCGTGGTGTTGAATCATTTGTTGAGTTCTCAGAGAAAAATGTTATTGACCCCGATGATAAAATTCTTTGCCCGCGCAATAGCTGTCGAAACATCAAAAGAAAGAGTATCCGTGATGTTCGAAGAGACTTGTACATTAATGGATTTCATAAGTTTTATAGGCAATGGATACATCATGGAGAACCCAGAGCTCCACGACAATTTTCTTTTAGTCAGAGTACTTCAAGTCATGTTCACACTCAAAATAAAGATGTTGATTTGAATGACGAAGAGGATGATGGCAATGACTTAACCGATGAACTACCTGAAATGATAGGGGAAATACGAGATGCTGACTTTTCTAAACCTTGTTCTGAGTCAAATACAGAAACTTTTGAAAGGTTATTATCTGATGCTACTCGTGATTTATACCCTAATTGCAAGGGTTATTCTCTCTTGAAGTTCATTACTGAATTGCTTGATATTAAAGTAACGAACAAAATGACGGACAAAGCAACAAACTCGATACTTTCATTATTCAGAGAAGTACTGCCAGAAAGTAACTTAGTTCCAGAGTCTCTTTATTTGGCAAAAAAGGTTCTTACGGGCATTGGACTAGGTTATATAAAGATAGATGCATGCAAATATGATTGTGCTTTATTTTGGAAAGAATGTTAAAATGAACAGTCATGTCTTATCTGTGGAGAATCTCGGTGGAAAGTTGATGATGGAAAAGGAAAACGAATTCCTTACAAGGTCTTACGGTACTTTCCTATAAAATCGAGACTACAAAGGCTTTTTATGTCATCTAAAACTGCTTCCTATATGAGATGGCATCCTGAGAAACTTATTAACACAAAAAGCAGTATGAGCCATCCAGCACATTCTCCTACATGGAAAGAATTTGATTTTGAGTTTCCCGATTTTGCCTTAGATCCACGTAATGTCCGATTTGGTTTGGCAACTGATGGATTTAATCCGTTTGGGAATATGAGTCTTTCATATAGTATGTGGTCGGTGATACTTATTCCATATAATATGCCATTATATAAATGCATGAAGGATGATTTTCTTATGATGAGTTTGCTTATACCTGGTCCTCGTGCCCCTGGTAAAGATATTGATGTTTATCTAAGACCATTGATCGATGAATTGAAGAAGTTATGGTGTGGAGTGCCGACTTATGATGTTTGTAGTAAACAAACATTTCAAATGCGTGAATCAATCTTGTGGACAATTAATGATTTTCCAGCACTTAGTAATTTGATGGGATGGACCACCAATGGATATGAAGCTTGTCCTTGTTGTTTGTATGAGACAAATTCTAAAACGATTCGAAGTAAGATATGTTACATGGGACACCGTCGTTACCTCGATACCAATCATCTTTTTCGAAAGAGCAAATTGTTTGATGGTGACGATGAAACACGTCTTAAACCAAGAGAATGGACTGGGGAAGAAGTTCTTTGCCATTTAAAAACTCTCGAAAATGGATTTTAAAAGCTTGGGAAACACCCAAGCAATAGAAAGAGAAAGCGCAACATAAATGAGGGAAATTGGGTAAAAAAATCTATCTTCTTTGAGTTGCCTTATTGGCAAAAACTTAAGATTCGACACAACCTGGACGTGATGCACGTGGAGAAAAATATTTGTGATAACGTGTTGTGGACATTGCTAAGTGTAGATGGAAAAATTAAAGACACAGATAAAGCTCGTGAAGATTTGCGTGACATGAACATAAGGAAAGAGTTACACTTGCAGAAACGTAGAAATAGTATGGTAAAGCCTAAAGCGTGTTACAACTTCTCTCCAGTTGAAAGAAAAGGCTTTTGTGAGTTTTTGCAATCTGTTAAATTTCCTAATGGCTATGCTGCAAATATATCCAAATGTGTGAAAGATGGAAAATTATTAGGGCTTAAGACCCACGATTGTCATGTTCTCTTACAACGACTAATTCCAGTTGGCATACGTGGGTACCTACAGAAAGATGTGGTTGAAGTGTTATTTGAGCTAGGTGAATTCTTTAATGTCTTGTGTTCAAAAACATTGAAGATTGCAGATATAGAAAGAATGGAAAGAAATATTCCAATCATTCTCTGTAAGTTAGAAAAAATATTTCCTCCGGCATTTTTTGATGTGATGGTTCACTTAGCGATTCACTTGCCTCAAGAAGCAAAAATTGCTGGTCATGTGCATTCTCGTTGGATGTATCCGATTGAGAGGTAGTTTAATTATTTCTTTTTTATGTCTTTTTTTATATATGCCTATAATACTTGAATTACTACTAACGTGTTCCTTTTAAACGACTTTACTTTTATAGGTTTCTTAAAACCCTTAAAGGATACGTGGGCAATAAAGCTCATCCTGAAGGTTCGATTGCCGAAAGATATATTGTGAAAGAGTGTATTACATTTATGTAAATGTATCTTGATGGAATTGAAACAAGGTCTAAGCAAACTGGACAAATAAATGATGAAACTAATCAAGAAGAGTGTGAACTTTCAGTGTTTACACAAAAAGTTATACCATTTGGACCTATTAGCAAGCCTACTTCACTTTCAGAAAGAGATGCAAACATAGCTCAAAGTTTTATATTGAATAATTGCAGTGAAGTGGATGATTACAAGAGGTAATGATAATTCTCCCTATGACCTATTGACGTTATCTTAAACTTATTAATGTGCGTTATTATTTATTATTCAGCAAACATCTGGAAGAATTGAGAAGGACGAATGTCGAGGATATTGAAAAATGTCATCAAGACCAATTTTGTACCTGGTTTAAAAATCATGTAAGTTTCAAGAACTAAGATTTTTATGTGTGAAATCAAAGCTGGGTGTAATAACATAATTTTTTTTTCTTTTTTTTCTTTTGTAGATGAATAATTTGTATCATGAACAAGGCGGGAAAATCTCTGAAGAATTATGGGTTTTGGCGAATGGACCTCAATTATACTTAACAAAGTTTTATTCTGGTTCATTTTCATGCAAAAGATCGAGATGATCGACTAACTACACAAAATAAAGGATTAGTAATGGAAGGGGACCATAAAAATGAAATGGTAGAATTTTATGGATATTTGACTAGAGTGGTTGAGTTGACATATCTAAAAAGAAAAAAAGTGGTGTTGTTCCAATGTGAGTGGTTTGATACTGGTAATCGGAGAACTTTGCAGAAAGATAAATACTTTTTGAGTATTGACATAAGATCACGGTGGTACGATGACGATCCGTTTGTGTTACCAAACCAAGTGCAACAAGTTTTCTATCTTAATGACACCAAGTTGGGTGATAATTGGCAAATTGTTCAACGTGTACATCATAGGCATCTTTGGCAACCTGTAGAACATGAAGATGATGTTGAAGAAATTCATGATGACGAACAAAGGATTCATGTTGATGCATTTCAACGACATGACTCAAATGGAGTAGAAGAAGTGATAGCAAATGAAGATGCTGATTTGAGTTATTTGGCTAGACAAGATGTTGAACCAGATGTTGTAGCTTCGGAGGTTTTGAATGGTTTAGAGCGAGATAAAGATGATGAGCAAGATGATTCGTTCGTTGAAGAAGATGAAACACTCATCCAGTATGACGACGACGACGATAATCTTCACATTCATTTCAATGAAGATGAGGATGTTGATTAGATTTTATTTACAATATAAGTTTTTTTCTTATGCTGAAATAATTTGTTTGATCACTTTAATTTTTTAGGAGTTATTCTGACTTGAGTAGTATTTTTATTACACTTCTTTTTTATCTGCTTTACAGCATACGAATTTTTATAGTATCTATATTTACGTTATAATTATATATTTTTGTGAGTTTTCAATAATTTATTTTTTCACTTCTTAGAAAATGTTAAATTTGGCTCACAATTACTTTTAACCCGGCCAAACAAATACATTATGACACTAACATCAAACTTCTGGAAAATATATGAAATCAATGCACGATTACACTGATTTTTTTATATAAAAAGAATCCTTTGAGAATATTATATAACGACATAAAAATAATGAAAACAAGCTCACAAAGAATACAGTTAATTATACCTTATGTACATTAAGTAAAAATCTGAACATTAAATATAATTTTGTGCCAGCTAATTAAGAAGAGGAAAGAATATATATATATATATATATATATATATATATATATATGTGTGTGTGTGTGTGTTATATATATTATTATAGGTAAATTATATAAAAAGGTTTAATTATCTTTCAAAAGAAAAAGAAAAGAAAAGAAATAGTCCAATTTATTATAATATGTATAAATATGTGATATATATATATATATTATTATACGTATATTATATTGTAAAAGGTTTAATTATCTTTCAAAAGCAAGAGGAAAAAGAAAAAAGAAAAGAAGAAGTCCAATTTATTAGGCGCCAACTAAAATAGAAGTGCGCCATAATCCCAAGAACTGAGGGGCGAGTTATCTGATCGGAAGTTACAAGGTAATAAAAAGAATTCAAACGCATTCACGAGCAAGTCTTTATTTTGGGGCTGCAGAAGAACAAGGAAGTAAATTGAACCTTACTCTCATTCTTCTTATCAATTTCTAAAAATTTATGATTTATGTTTATGTTGCTCTGTTTTCCAGATTTTTCTACAGGTATTTAGGCTAAACTCGACTTCAATTTTATCGTGTACATAATATCAATTAGCTGAGGTAAGAAATCTTGATTCTGTACATAACTTCCAATCTGCTGCTTCGTTGCAAAAGCCATATATATTTTGTGTAGTTAATTAGTGTATGATTGAATTATATGTTGGTGGAATTGTATTTGTTAAAACAGATGAGTTGCTAGCATAGCCATAGGAATGAGAAATGTAAACAAGAAATGTTTGCTTATTTTCTGATGTAGTTGTTGTTGGTTATGAATTAAATTCCGACAGATGTATGAAATGTTTTCGTCCGACATCTCGGCTTACCAGCTGTTCGATAAAATGCTGTTGAGACCCTGAGAGGCAGAAATCTGCTCATTGCGTGCGATCACTGAATCGGAACTATTAGCTTTCCAATCTATTACCTCACTTTTTGTTACTTGGTATGAGATTGAGATTCAAGTTGGAAGCTTTATGTATGAATCTCATTGCATTGGAGCAATATTTATTGTAATATTTATAAGTTTCTTTTCTGATTACTCATCTGATTAGTTTCTCTGTTTCACTAATATACCTAATGTGGTTATGCAAATTGATGTCATAATCTTCTGTAGAAAGACCTCTCCCTGTTTTAATTCCATAAATTTATGTATTTTTATTGATTTTTGTCTTTTGAAGGAAAATGACTACGGTTAAATAATTATTATGTGAAGGAGCATAGTAATTAATTACGTTTCATAGATTCTGATTGTACTCGCAACGATGTACGTAGCTTCCTCACTCTATTGATAGCAGTGAAGTTTTGGCATACGGTTTGAAGGATCTCAAATATCTATAATGGAGCTTTTTTTGGACTCAAGTTTAGAGAATGAATAGTGTGAATATGATGGCTTCTATATCCTTCTGTTACCGTCTCGCTTTTAAATATTTTGATCATTATGTGACGTGAATGATTTTCTAGCATATTTGAGGGATAGACCAATGTGTTCACACACGCAATTGTTGATCATACAGAATAAGTTAAAGTAGTGTTTCTTTTTTACTTTACTATTGACCTATTAAATTGGATACGCAACTGAATTTAGGCATTATGTTGATCTTGTACAAAATAATATTTTGTTTTTTTATTTTTCGTCATAGCCATTTGATTTCTAGTTTTTCGATGAGGTTGTTTCATATTTTTAGCTACGCCAAGCTTGCTAGATGAGTACTCTTGTGTCATAGTCTAAGTGTTATTCAATTTTATGGGATCGGTTCTTAATATCGGATTAGCTCTTTGTTTGTTCGTTAAATATTTGTTAGTTTATGTATTTTTAATTTATTAAATCTTTACTTACGTTCTTTTTCGGTAATGTGCAGCAAAATGCCTCCTAAAGATGTAGTATTACGTCGTCCTACCACCAGAAGTTTTGTTTCAACATCTACTTCTCTTTCTATCTCGGAAATTCCATCTCATGCATCTGAAGATGAGGTAGAAGATGAGTTAGAAGATGAGTTAGAAGATGATGAGGTAGACGATGAAGACTCACCACCAACCTTATCAGGCACCATTGGTGAGTTTCGTATACTCGGTTTATTTACTAGTATATGGTTTGTTAGTTCCTTTGTATTATTTGTACAATTGATGAATTGTTTAGATAGCACAAAAAAAGAAAGGACGGGCAGAAAGTACGGGGAAGGCAATTGAGCAAGAGATAAAAAAAAAAACTGTAAGCGTTGATGGTACTTGTGCTTCATTTAGAAACCTTCTTTTTCTTTGTTTAGTTTATACATACTTAATCATAAGCAATGTTTGCATATATGTTTAGGGGAAGTTGCTTGAAATTAAGTTTCGTGAAGGTTTTCAAAAGCCAATCCGACATGCATCTCACTTATCAAATGGAATTGGGATAATTGTTAGGCACAGCCCCGAACTTGATTTTCGGACTTCGTGGAAGAAAGTTCCAGAAAGTAGTAGATTGCCTGTGCTTGCTGGATTAGATGTAAGTTGTATTTCGACAACTATTTACAATTAATATTTTCTTGTTCAACAAAGAGGTGGATAAACTACTGATTTCATATATATACCTCTTTATAGCAATGGTTTGATATCAAGGGATTGGGCACAGACCCTCTCGTGAAAATGTACATAGATAATATGTTTTATGATGCATATAAGCATTTTAAAGGGAGACTAGTGAAAAATACAGAAATCTTTTTAAAGGTGGTAAAGATCCCAAAGCTAATAATCCATATGATTGGTTTCCACTTGATAAATGGCATGCTATGTGCGATCTCTTTTATGATCCTAAGTTTCAGGTAAAACTTTTTTTCCTAGTTATGATTTCTTGTTAATTACTTATTTTTTTATACTATGAAGCTTCACATTATTTTGTTATAATAATGTAGGAAAGGTCCACAACCAATTCAAGCAACAGAAAATGCAATAAAATTCCTCATACATCTGGTTCAAAGGCATTCTCTACAAAATTGCAAGAAATGGTAAAGTTCTTTAAAACTTAAAAGAAAAGTTGTCTTATTATTATTATTTTTCGTTTTCTTAATTGTATGTATATTTTGGATTTTTCTTGAAGGAAGTACCAAGTGAAGTGGATAATTATGGAGACACTCATATTGGTAGTAATAGAAAGTATGTACATGCAGAGGCCGAAGAACTACATGTTAGTGAGTTGATTTTAATATTTATAATATAAAATTATATATGTATCTGTTTAAATGTTTAAAGTTTTTAATGTTGTTGTTTTGATGATTCTAAATAAACAGGATAAAATGAAACGTAAGAGGATTGAAACAAGTATAGAAGAGAATCCGCTTTCTGAAAGAGAAATTCTAAGAGATGTACTTGGTGCACGAAGTGGTTATGAAAGAGGTATTGGATCTGGAATTGTGCCACTTAAAGGGAATAAAAGGTTGAGATGTGAGTCACTACAGAAAAAGTTAAGTAAGGCAGAAAATGAATTACAAGATGCGAGTTCCCTTATTAAATCTCAACAAGGAATGATTCAAAATTATGACGAGCGAGTTAAAAAGCAAGATGCTGAAATAGCAAGTCTAAAAGATGGTCAAAATGAATTGAAGTAGTATTTGATGAGCTTGGGTGCACAAAAACTCTCTGAAACGTCGACCTTCCAAACTCTTTCAGGTATTACTATATATTAACTTTTATTATCATTAGCTATTTATAATGACCAGAAAAGGGTGAGAACATTACCATAGAAAGCGATCTTTTACTTTCTTTATTTTGTGAAAATAATTAGTGTAGATGCTGATGGGTTTGTGTTGGTGACAATATGATAGCTACTTTATAGTTTTTCTTATGCTTTTATAGAGAATAATGTTTACGTGCTAATCTTTTAGTTGTGTTGGTAAATATAAGTGATGTTTTTGTGTATGTTTATAATTTCTTTTGTTCTTAGATATTATGTTGTGCTAATTCAAAATTTCTAAGCTTTAAAATCTTCTATTAGATCATGCATGGTATTTGCAACTTTATAGTTAATATATTGTATACTTTGTACCATGCAACATTAGGTAGTAATGGTTCATAATGTATAGTACAACTTTACATGCGCATATCGTTTTCTCTCGAGCATTTGGACTAAGAGCCATTATTTTTCTTTAACGATAATTTATAAGTTATTGTTTCTTGTGATGAGATGATATATCCTTAAGTGATTTTGTTTGATGTAATTTTAATTAAGTAGTCATGCATTGCATGTGTTAAGTGTAGCTTTTCAAATTAAGTTTTCATATCATCTTTTGGTTCGATTGCAGGTTTGTAAACAACTCCACCATGTGGGGCAAGTTGAATTAATATTCAAAGAGTTGGGAGCATTTAGATGTTATCTATATTTTTATTAGAACATTGTTGTTGCAAATTGGTTGTATTTTGAAATTAGCACTCTTTGTATTTTAGATACTATATTTTGTTTTTTTATCGAAAGATGATGGTATGAACTATATTTTTTTTTTATATTTTGTTTAGTTGTTAGGATGGATTATTCTGATGCAACAGACATATTTGTTTTTAGTATAAATTTAATATTGTGTGATTTATATTAGTAATCACCAATTTATATTTTTAAATAAAGCAACAAAGGTATCGTAATACATTTACTCAATTGCAATAAAATTATTGAATTAAAAAAGAATGAAAATCATTATTGGTAACAAATATATTTTAAGTAACAATTTAAAATTGTTTTTATAACTAAAATATTGGTAACGAAAAAACTTTCTTGGTAACAAATATATTTTAGGTAACAATTTAAAATTGTTTTTATAACCAAAATATTGGTAACGAAAATACTTTGGTAACAAATTGCATGACTTTTCCTAACAAATTGTTTGTTACAAATACGAAGGAGCGGTAACAAAAATGACATTCGTTACCAAAGTAATGGTAACGAACGCGTAAATTTCGTTACCGAAATCTTTCGTAACGAGGTTTAAAGCACAAAATATTGGTAACAAACTCTTCGTTACCATTAGATTTGGTAACAAATAATGATACCTCTAGTAACTAATTTCTTCGTTACCAAAAACCAATTTTCTTGTAGTGAATCATGTTGGTATTAGGATTGACATTGTCCATTGTGTTGTATTACCTCCAAACCACCAATGTTGTCGGTGTTTGGCTCTGACGCCAATTGAAATTGTCGGATCATGGATTGACACAACAACTTTGAGAGTTAAGCTGGCGTTGCCTTAATTTTTAATGATCTTCTTGATTAGAGTAATATGCAGCGGAAATAAAGAACGCAAGAAGATATAATTGGGCGATTTATTAGTTTTGCCCATTAATTTATATAAACTTCAAGGTTTGCCCTTTTTTTATCGAGCTTTTTTTTTACCCGTTAACTTAATTTTTGTATTTTAAATTTGCCATGTGGGCTGTAATCTGGGCTTTTATATTTAATTTTATTATATATTGATCTAAATTACAAAAAATAGTATCAATTCAAGTTTATTAAAAAAGTTTATTTAAAATGTTTACTAAATTTTATTTACTAATAAAAACTAAAAAAATATTTATATTTACTAGTAAATATTTAAAATAAATTAATATGCTATATTTAATTTTATTATATATTATTTTAAATCATAAAAAATAGTATCAATTCAAGTTTATTAAAAAGGTTATTTAAAATGTTTACTAAATTTATATTTACTAATAAAAACAAAAAAAAATATTTATATTTACTAGTAAAAATTAAAAATAAATTAATATGCAAAATTATATTTAATTTTATTATATATTATTCTAAATCATAAAACAATAGTATCAATTCAAGTTTATTAAAAAGGTTTATTTAAAATGTTTACTAAATTTATATTTACTAATAAAAACAAAAAAAATATTTATATTTACTAGTAAAAATTTGAAATAAATTAATATGCAAAATTATATTTAATTTTATTATATATTATTCTAAATCATAAAACAATAGTATCAATTCAAGTTTATTAAAAAGGTTTATTTAAAATGTTTACTAAATTTATATTTACTAATAAAAACGAAAAAAATTTATATTTACTAGTAAAAATTTAAAATAAATTAATATGCAAAATTATATATAATTTTATTATATATTATTCTAAATCATAAAAAAAAGTATCAATTCAAGTTTATTAAAAAGGTTTATCTTAAAAAAACAAAAAAATAAATAAATTAATCATCATCTTCATCACCACCACCAGTCCTCCCCACCCCGTCGCCGCCGTGGCCGCCACCACCACCACGATCTTCATCAGATCCATCACCGAACACCACCACAATCTTCTTCTCCACCACCACCACCACCACCCTCTCTCTCCCCCGATCGCTAGTTGCGACGGTCATTCCCGGAGTTGCGGCGGCATAGCAAGATTGTCAAAAGCAAAATCCATCCTAGAAATCGGATTCGACAACAACGGCGAACTCGTCTTTGGAGAAGAAATCGCCTTCGAATTTGAGAAGGAGGATGGGAGCGGCGACGGAGGGGCGGAGTAGAGGGGCGGTGGTGGGGGTGTGGGTGGGGGGGGTACGGGTAGGGCTTTTATTTTTCTTTCTTTTTATTCTAAAAAAAACTGTTATAAATTTATTTTAACTTTTTACTAGTAAAAAAAATTTATTTTAAATTTTTACTAGTAAATATAAATATTTTTTAGTTGTTATTAGTAAATAAAATTTTAGTAAACATTTTAAATAAACTTTTTAAATAAACTTGAATTGATACTATTTTTTTATAATTTAGATCAATATATAATAAAATTAAATATAATTTTGCATATTAATTTATTTTAAATTTTTACTAGTAAATATAAATATTTTTTTAGTTTTTACTAGTAAATATAAATTTAGTAAACATTTTAAATAAACCTTTTTAATAAACTTGAATTGATACTATTTTTTTATGATTTAGAATAATATATAATAAAATTAAATATAGCATATTAATTTATTTTAAATTTTTTCTTGTAAAAAGAATTTATTTTTAATTTTTACTAGTGAATATAAATATTTTTTTAGTTTTTATTAGTAAATAAAAATGTAGTAATAAATTAATATGCAAAAAAAGCCCAGATTGAAGCCCACAGGGCAAATTTAAAATAAAAAAATTAAGTTAACGGGCAAAAAAAAGCCCGGTAAAAAAAAGGGCAAAACTTGAAGTTTATATAAATTAATGGGCAAAAATAATAAATTGTCCGATATAATTTTCAGAAGTTTTCAATATTATTAAAAACTTTCTAGCCTTAGGTGAAATAACCAAAATCGATTTTAACAAAATGTTCCTCACAACAATTCACTCACGCTCTTTGTTGATCGGACTCAACGAGGCAGACAAGCACGAACTACTTAACTTGTAAGAACTAGACTTCAATAGTTGATACAAAAATTTCGCAAAAGCAAGACGAAGAAAATACAATGTATGATTAGTCTCTTGGATTATTTAGCACTATTTTCTTGTGATCATCTTGAAGAACTTCACACCTATATATAGGTTTCTTGAAACTTGCACTCAAAGGTGTGTTGTTCACAGTTTTGGTAACTCTTGTTGTTTCTTTGTTGAATTGTACCTCCTTTTGAACTTGGCTTTTTTCTTGAATAATTGTTCCCTTTATTAGAGTTCTAATAAGGTAAGAACATCTACTTCAATTTGGAGTAATCCGGGAAAGAATCCTAGTTGCAGGGGCACTTCAGCTTGTCGGTTGTTGTTACATACAACTTATAATTACCATGTAAGGTTTAATTCAAAGGAGAAGAAGCTATGAGTAGTCAATAGACCTAATGTCTAAATTGAAAGCATTACTTTTGTTTATACTTCTAAATATACAAAAATATGTAAAGATAATTAAATAGTACCAACAAAACTCGTGGGAAGATATGTTTAATTATTCTTGTACGTGCTTTATTTCAATAAATAGATTAATGGCAAGACTTAATGTTTAAATTGACTGTCTTGGCTTCTACACGTGAATTGTGAAACGACAGTGTGCACTTTAATTTAGGGATAATTACAGTTACACCCCTTAAGTTTGGTGTAATTACAAAGACCTCCACTGAGGTTTGAGTAATTACAATTAACTCCCCTATATTGTAAGGAATGATTACAATTACACCCCCTAAGGTTTGGTGTAGTTACAAAGACCTCCCCTCAGGTTTGAATAATTACAATGACATCCTTTTTAATTACTAATTGTATATGTATTTCTAATTTTGCCCTTGAGCAATTATATTATTTATATGAATTTAAATACCTTTTTAAAAATATTTGATATTTATTTAATTTCAAGAGCTTGCATGTAATATTAAATAAATTTATCACTGAATAAAAAAGTATTAACGAATACACTAAATTAATTTAATTATTCTCACATATATTTAAATTTATTACTCTTATAAAAAAATATTGAATTTATTACTCAATATTTCTTGACGAGATAAACCTATTGGTGCAAAAATAAAAGATAAACACTTATGTCATAGTGGTAGAAAATATTGATTGTAATTTTATATTACAACATAATTTTTTTAATAAAATATATTATTTTAAATGTAGTTATCTCCACTTTTAAACCATTATTAGGAATGTCTTTCAGACAACATTTAGAAATATTTATTATTAAAAAATTATTTTGTAATATAAAACTACAATTAATATTTTCTACCACTATGATATAATGGGTTATCTTTTATTCTCGCACCAATAGAGTTTTTTTTTTCTTTCAAGAAATAATGAGCAACAAAAATAAATATATGTGAGAATGAATAAAATTAATTTAATATATTCTTTAATACTTTTTTTCCAATAATTTATTTATCTAATATTACATTCAAGCTCTTGAAAAAAAAATATCAAGTACTTTCAAGAAGACAATTAAATTCATTTAAACAATAGAATTAATCAAGGGCAAAGTTGGAAATACATTTACAATTACTAGTTAGAGGGAGGTCTTTGTAATTACACCAAACTTCATGGAGTGTAATTGTAATTATCCTTACAATTACTTGTTAGATAGGAGGTTATTGTAATTACTCAAACCTCATGGGAGACCTTTGTAATTATATCAAACCTCAGGGGGTGTAACTATAATTATCCCTTAATTTTACTTCATTGGTCTAATGAGTTAGGTATCATCTGAGTTTGACATCTAAATTCAACAGCCTTTATGATTAATATTATTTACTATTTGCTATAAAAAAAAAGTACTCAATTAAGCTTTATTCTTTTAGTGCGGGTCAAGTACATTTCTTCAATATCATGAGACGACTTCAAATGACTCGTAATTCTCCGAGTCCATTTATCAGAAGACACGTTTTCAAAAAACACAAACCCAACTTCAAAATCAATAAAAAAAACGAAATTAATCAAAAAATACGGATAGCTGTATCTACAATTTTTTAAAATTTGGTCTAATTACTATAGCTTCACTTAATGTCCAAATAATTACATAGACACCCTTAAAAAATGTACAAAGATTACCATGACGTCCTACCCTACAGGTTTTTTGATGCATCTGCCCTACAGGTTTCACGATAATGTTAGTGAACATTTTGGTAGGTGTCTTTATGAAATTTTTATTTATTTTGGAGATGCTTCTCTAAATAGTTCGATATTTGAAGAATTTATGTACATATGTGATGGTGGTATTTTAGGAATGGCCCAATACTAATATTGGGTCGGCCCAAGGAGAAAGACCCATTGAAATAGTGCATCGAACATGCGAAATTTGATACCAAGCGAGCATCGAACGGACTCAATTCGATCTAAGGAGTCGATCGAATCATCCCAATTCGATCACTTTTCCCAATTACCGTTGGGGCCTGCGAAACATGGTTATAAATACCCCATCCCCTAACATTCTCAGGACGCATTCAAGACTATCTCAAACCTATTCAACATCGAACTCGAAGCGTTCGATACAACATTCGATCGAAGCCTCTACATTCGATACTCAACCTAATATCGAAGGCCCTAATTCAATACACTCCTAGATCGAATGTCCTCAATTCGACACTGGATCACTCAGCATTCACTATATCAAACATACTAGATTCGTTACGGCCTAGATCGAATTCTCTCAATTCGATACACACCAGATTCGATATAGGCCAGTTCGAGATACCCTATATCGAATCCACTCGATTCGATCATCATCAGATTCGACTTATCATGGATCGAATAGCACAGATTCGACCTATCGTGGACCCTTAGAGATAAATGAACTACATTCGACTTGATTCCCTCAATGGGATATGTAGGCAGCTTGGTTTTCTCCCAAGTTTAGTCCAAAATCAACAACACCCAGTCCGTCGTGCCGTAATGCTTGAAGTGCAGGCGTGTAAAGGACAAAGCCGATTCTAACACTACGTTGAATCAGTCTGTTGTGTGCCTAGTCAGCAGACGAAAACACCCCAAAACAGTGGCGCCGTCTGTAGAAACATGCTACATGTACTCAGAAACAAGCCCGTAGTCTCATAGTCAATCCTAGCTATGTCAAGACCGATGGAACAATCACAGATTCAACAACATGAAACTAGGTACCAAGCGAAAAAGGACTGGTGCTGATGGCAGTAATCAAATCCACACAACAACCAAGAAGATCTGCATCATTTAGCGAGTTTTCAATCCCAACCCTATACGTTAATCATTTATCTTCCTGTCTAAAATACTAACAAATTTCCAAGAAAACATATGCCTTATCTTATTTACAGGCAACGACTGAGAGGAGCTTCCTCTTCATGGACAAAAAATTGCACTTCAAACAGCGCATAATCTATCTTACCCGTATGAGGAATTGAAGAATCTTACCTCGTATGAGGTATCGAAGAATCTTACCCGTATGAGGTATCGAACAATATTACCCGAGGTGGTATCAAAGAATATTACTCGTATGAGGTATCGAAGAATCTTATCCATATGAGGTATCGAAGAGTCTTACCCGTATGAGGTATCGAAGAATATTACCCGTATGAGGTATCGAAGAATATTACTCGTATGAGGTATCGAAGAATCTTACCTGTATGAGGTATCGAAGAATATTACATGTATGAGGTATCGAGCAATCTTACCCGTAGGTGGTATCAAAGAATATTAGTCGTAGGTGGTATCAAAGAATCTTACCTGTATGAGGTATCGAAGAATCTTACCCGTATGAGGTATCGAAGAATCTTACCCGTATGAGGTATCAAAAAATATTACCCGATGAGGTATCGAATAATATTACTCGTAGGTGGTATCAAAGAATATTACCCGTATGAGGTATAGAATAATATTACCCGTAGGTGGTATCAAAGAATATTACCCGTATGAGGTATCGAAGAATCTTACCCGTATGAGGTATCGAAGAGTCTTACCCGTATGAGGTATCGAAGAATCTTACCCATATGAGGTATCGAAAAATATTATCCGTATGAGGTATCGAAGAATCTTACCTGTATGAGGTATCAAAGAGTCTTACCAGTATGAGGAATTGAAGAATCTTATCCATATGAGGTATCAAAGAATATTACCCGTAGGTGGTATCAAAGAATATTATCCATATGAGGTATAGAAGAATCTTATCCGCATGAGGTATCGTAGAATCCTACCCAAAGCGGTACGACAAATGTGTCCAAAGCGGCAACCAATACCTAAAGAGGTACGACAAATGTGTCAAAAGCGGCAGCCAACGTCTACCCAAAACGGTATGACAAATGTGTCCAAAGCGGCATCCAAAGCGGTATTGGCAGCCAACGTCTACCCGACGCGGTACAACAAATGTTTCCAAAGCGGCATCCAACGTCTACCCAAAGGGGTACAACAAATGTGTCCAAAGCGGCAGCCAACGTTTACCCAAAGCGGTACGACAAATGTGTCCAAAGCGGCTGCCAACGTCTACCCGAAGCGGTACGACAAATGTGTCCAAAGCAGCAGTCAACGTCTACCCGAAGCGGTACTACAAATGTGTCCAAAGCGGCAGCCAACATCTACCTGAAGCGGTACGGCAAATGTGTCCAAAGCGGCAGCCAACGTCTACCCAAAGCGGTACGATAAATGTGTCCAAAGCGGCAGCCAACGTCTACCCGAAGCGGTATGACAAATTGTCCAAAGCGGTACCCAATGTCCACACAAAACGGTATGATGTAAACCTACTCAAAGTGGTACGACAAACATCCATCTATCAGGGTATGAAGCAAACATCTCCAAGGTGGTACCAATAACATCTACCCAAAGCGGTATGATGCAAACCTACTCGAAGCGGTACAACAAATGTCCATCTATCAGGCTATGAAGCAAACATGTTCAAGGCGGCACCAAGAACATCAACCTCACAAGATAAGATGCGAACCAAAAATCTCAAAAATGAAATATTGGCCCGAAGTGGTCATAGGAAAATATGAAATATCAGAAATGAACATCGGCCCCAACATGGTCAAAAACAAACCAAAAACCACAAAGGATGGACATCCGTTGGCAAAAAACATGATGCAAACAAAATTTCCATATGCCTGAAAGGTTGGATATTGCAATAGACTTCACATGGAAAATCAGTTACTTTTACCCAGCATAATACGATGAAAATCTACCCAAATCTACCACGGGCATCTACCCAACATGGTACGATGAAAACCCGCCCAAATGAGTACATATTTAGACTACTATAAAAGGATTATCACCTTAAGAGGTGCAAATATCCATTTACCAAATTGCCATAAATAAAACGCGAGCAATCATCAAAGAGAGCCACAAATCCGAACAAAGGCGACACAATGTTCAAATAGAGAAAAATTGGAATTGTACGATATATATTTATGCTCAAGCCTCGGGATTTACGTCTTCCCCATATTGGTTGATACTTCAAAAGCAATCTATTCTAAGTGGCATGGCGCAACTCCGCCTCTTTGATAATCACCACATCCGCCCTCAATGAAGGCGATGCATGCCATAAAATCTCATGACTAGAGGTAACGATCTAAACCAAACATAACTGCAAAATCAGTGCAAACACCAAGGTAAAGGACACCCAAGTCAGAGTTTATTATGCTTGTCACCTTGTTATCAAGAACATAGTCGAAACAGAGATAAAGTCAACATTGGAGGGTAAAAAACTCTGTAAAATCATATAACAACTGGCTAGCGTACCCAGGGTCGAACTTCATTGTGACCAACAACGAGGCAGAATACAAAGATATTCTCACCGGAACCTCAATGGCAAGCTCATTTCGAGTAGAATGCCTAGCGGTCTTTACAGACTAGCAACTTGTGACATCATTTCACAGACTTAACTATTGTCGAATCCCCGAAGTCAGGAAGGTAACCAGGTGAGCTGGTATAATTTGCAACTCAACAACGATCTTCACAAAAAATGAGAGTCATCCTACTGGCGGTAAAAGAATCTGCTATAGGAAAGACAAGATGCATTAGAACGATAAAAAGTATCGAGCAGACTATGACCATATGCGTAAACCAAAGCGGATAAGCTTCTGAGCGACCAAGTTGCCGCAAAAAGACTAATATACATTTACTCCATCGTTGAGAAACAAAAATACTTGACATGTACGAAGTTGCACAAAATTGAGATTTCACATATCATTCAAGAGAAAAACAAAGGGCTGCCAGCGCACTACACATGTTCATGTTGCGCGAGTAAGGATGATAAAATAAGTACTGGTATGCGAGAATTCAGCTCAACGCAAAAGTCAAGAGCTCCAAAGAGATGGACACTTCGCCTAAAATGGCAAGTGCTAACCGAAAACCCCACGAGATGAAGAAAATGGGACGAACACTCTGTCCCAAGTGACAGGTGTCAATCGTAAATTCCAAAAAATGAAAATGGGATGAACACTCTGTTCTAAGTGACAAGCGCCAATCGTAAATCCCGATAGATGAAAACGGAACAGACACTCTGTTCGAAGCGACAAGTGATAACCGCAAATCCCAGAAAATGGACAACGGGATGCACACCAAGTCTGAGACGACATGTGCTAATCATATGTCCCAAAAAGAAGATACAGTGGGTAGACATCTAATCTAAAAAGACGGACGATAACTATACGACCACAAGAGAAGCAAGGATGTCACGACGAACATGATCATATAAAATATCCAATGAAGGAGTGGGAAGACATAGCGATCACGCACAATGATTGACTAAAGAAAAAACATACGACCCTCCACAAATGTGGAATGGCGTTCGAATTGTCAAAATAAAGTAAAATGCGATAACAACAATTGAAAAAAAAGGCAACAAAAACGAGCCAAACAAGCGAGCAAAACATCGCAAGATCGAACAAAACTCATTCGATCGCATCACTAACATTAAAAAAGGATGCACATTAACTATATGTCATAACAGACGCAAATAAAAAGAGAGGTTTCGAACATGATTTAAAGCCCGACTCGATAGATCGGAAGCAGTAAGCTTTGAATCCGATCACCATTCAAGACCGCCTCCCAATCGGGGGCATGATTTTACGCAAAGAGCTCAAGTCTCGTAGCTTAGAACCCGGTCTCTGTTCAAGACCGCTTCCCAATCGGGGGCATGATTTTCAATGCAATGATTCTAGCATTACCAAAATCACAAATAAGAAGGGGCGCGTCAAAGATAAATTTTATGAGTTTGGCATCTGTTCTCTAATCGACAACGTCTACCAAACTGGGGAGACTATATAATGGGAGTATTTTAGGAATGACCCAATACTAATATTGGGCCAGCCCAAGGAGAAAGGCCCAATGAAATAGCACATCAAACAGGCGAAATTTGATACTAAGCGAGCATCGAACGGACTCGATTTGATCTGAGAAATCGATCGAATCATCCCAGTTCGATACACTTTCCGCAACTACAGTTGGGGCCTGCGGGACGGAAGTTATTAACACCCATGCCCTTTACATTCTCAAGACGCATACAAGACTATCTCAAACCTATTCAACATTGATCCCGAAGTGTTCGATACAGCATTCGATTGAGCCTCTGCATTCGATACTCAACCTAATATCGAAGGCCCTAATTCGATACACTCTTAGATCGAAGGTGCGCAATTCGACACTGGATCACTCATCATTTACTGTATCGAACATACCTGATTCGATATGGCCTAGATCGAATTTCGTCAATTCGATACACACCAGATTCGATATAGGCCAATTCGAGATATCTTATATCGAATCCACTCGGTTCGATCGTCATCAGATTCGACTTATCATGGATCGAACAACACAGATTCGACATATCGTGGACCCTTAGAGATAAATGAACTACGTTTGACTTGATTCCCTTAATGGGATACGTAGGCAGCTTGGTTTTCTCCCAAGTTCAGTCCAAAATCAACAACACTCGGTCTTCGTGTCGTAATGCTTGGAGTGCATGCTTGTAAATGACAAATTTGATTCTAACACTACGTTGAATCAGTATGTTGTGGAGTGTCTTATCAAGTTGTCAAGTCAGCAGACGAAAACACCCGAAAACAATATGATTATTTTAAAGTAAGATTAGAGTGCGTTTCTTGACAAAAAGAAGAAAAGTTTAATGATTATCAAGTAAACGAGTGACTTCCGACAAAGCAAATGGTTTGATGTCATAAATGATTTCACATAACTGAATAATTGTTATTTGTTGAATTTGGTTCACTTGTGATAGGGGTATTTTAGGATTGGCCCAGCACTATGGATTGGGCCGGCCCAAAACCGTATCGAATTGACCCAATTCGATACCTTTAGCGCATCGAATAACCCTGATTCGATGCGCGCATCGAATCATAATGATTCGATGCGCTTCATACAGTTTTCTATGGGTCCCTCAAAATGAAGCTATTATATATACCCCGGTTTTTAGTCTTCAAAGAGAGAGAGAACCCAAGTCCAAACCTTACCACATCGAATCGCCCAATTCGACACGCTCCATTGTTCGACACGTATCAGAATTCAACACCAACAATGTTCTATCAACGCCATATCGAATCAACCCTACATCGAATCAGTACTGTTCGAGGCGCACATCAAACAATCGCAATTCGATGCGTTGAATAGTTTGTGTTATTCATATATTTAAAACAGTGTAAGATATGTAATAGATAGTATGTGTTTCGGACAAAGTTAGTTCGGTTTACATTATTTTGGTTATTTATATTCCGATTCTATTGTTTTACTGTGTTCTATTACCGTGACGAAATAAGACCAAAATATTGGCGCCGTCTGTGGGAACACTGTTAATATTGTTTTAGATATAAGAAGTTAGGATGACAAATAAACGGCACATGAATGCAGATGAAATAAGGGAAAAGGAGAAGAAGGTCAAAACAGAGACAGTTCAGAGTAAGCAGCAAATTGAGTCTAAAGAATAGGCACGAGACAAAGTAGAAAGTCAATTACTAAGGCAATGGCAAGAATGTAAGATGGAGCCTTTAGGGGAGTTCAAGATTGTACAGCTCTTTAAAGAAAGCACAGATAAAATAATAAAGATTGGAGCAGAAATGGATTGGATAATAGAGGTTGCATTGGTAGATTGTCTCCAGCGTAATTCAGATATTTTTGCATGGTCCGATTCTGATCTTCTGGGAATAGACTCAATAATTATAGTACATCGATTGAATGTAGATAAGAGTGTAAAACCGATACGACAAAAGAAGCGAAACTTTAGCAAAGAAAAGAATGAAGCGGCTGAAAATGAGGTGCAAGAGCTCTTAGCAGCACGTCATATTTATGCTATAAGATTCTCAGAATGGTTAAGCAATATAGTGCTAGTCTTGAAAAAAGAAGCTACATGGAGAATGTGTGTAGATTATACAGATTTAAACAAGCATTGCCCAAGAGATCCTTTTTCGTTGCCTCGGATAGATCTACTTGTGGATTCTACAGCAGGATGTGCACTGCTGAGCATGATGGACGCGAAAAGTGGTTTTCATCAAATCTTCATGGCAGTGCAGGATCAGAGCAAGACAACATTTGTCACAGATACCGGAGTGTATTGTTATAGGGTAATGTCGTTTGGATTGAAAAATGCGGGAGCAACTTTTCAAACACTGGTGGCTAAGATATTTTATCATCAAATTGGAAAATCGATGGAAGTATATATTGACGATATGCTAGTGAAGAGTCTTAAAGCCGAGGAGCATGTGCGACATATGGATGAGGCTTTCACTATAATGAGAACCTATGGAATGAAATTAAACCCCCAAAAATGCACTTTTGGGGTAACGGCCGGGAAGTTTTTAGGATATGTAGTAAATGAAAGAGGAATTGAAGCCAACCCTGATAAAATAAAGGCAGTGCTGGATCTACCATCACCAAGAACAGTGAGGGATGTTCAATGTCTGGTGGGACGTTTGATATCTTTGGGAAGATTTATATCAACTTCTGTAGAAAAGAATCTTCCTTTCTTCAAAGTGATGAAACGGAACAAAGATTTTATTTGGACACCGGAGTGTGAAGAGGCTTTTAGACAAATGAATAATTATCTTGTAAGCCCGCCGTTGTTAGCGAAACCGGAGGAATATGAAATGTTGTATCTTTATTTGGCGGTATCTACAAACGCAATCAGTACAGTATTACTCAAGCAAAAAGGAAATCAGCAATTACCCATACATTACGTGAGTATAGTACTGCAAGGGGCGGAGAGAAGCTACTTGGAAATAGAGTTGTTCGCATTGGCAATTGTTATTATAGCCCAGAAGTTGAAACCGTATTTTCAGTCCCACCTAATTATTGTGGTAACAGACAAACCATTGAAGCAAGTGTTGGCAAAGCCAGAAACCTCTGGTCGATTGGTGAAATGGGCAATTGAACTCAGTGAATTCGGATTGGAGTTTAAGCCGCGAGTTGCAATCAAAGCACAGGATTTAGCAGATTTCATGGCCGAGACTTTGGGAAACAGTGTAGTTGAGACCGCATGCTGTATTTTTTCTATATCAAATCAGGTTGGAACCAGCAGAGCAACAACAACGTGGATACTACACACGGATGGATCCGCTACCACTGATGGAGGAATTGGAATACATTTTCTTTCCCCGGAGCGAAGGGAGTTTGAATTTGCTATTAGCCTGAATTACATAGTAACAAATAACGAAGTCGAGTATGAGGCAATAATTGCCGGTATCAAAATGGCACTCGGGCTTAACGTAGAATATCTGGACGTATTCACCGACTCACTCTTGGTGGCAAATCATTTTTCGAGAAGATATGAGACGCGTGAGGAAACAATGAAGTTGTATGCCGCTAAAGTCAAAGAATTGGCAAAGAACTTCAAATTCTTTGACATAACTCAGATCCCTAGGGGCGAAAATGCAAAGGCAGATGCACTTTCTAAATTCGCAAGTTCTTCAGACATTCTGGTGGAAAAGCGAATCACACTTATGGTTGCTGATAAACTTTCGATTGGGATATCAAAATATATTACCACGGAAGCCCGGGTGGAGTTTATAATGACGATACAAGAAGACCCGTCTTAGAAGGATGAAATCATGATTTATCTTCAGCAGGGCATTCTCCCAGCAGATCCAAATGCACAATGCAGAATACGTTACAAGGCTTATAGATTTACTATCAGCAATGGAGAATTGTATAAAAGATATTTCGAAGGACCATTGTTGAGATGTCTGACTCCTACTCAAGCTGAATATGTAATGGAAGAGATCCATGCAGGTTGTTGTGGAAATCACTCCGGGGGATGAGCTTTAGCTCAACGGATATTGCATCAAGGATATTATTGGCCAACTTTACTTAAAGATGCGACAGCTTTCTCGAGAAAGTGTGATAGTTGCCGATACCATGCTCGTCTCATTCATAGACCAGCACGCCAGCTACAACCCATCGACGTGGCATGTCCATTTGATCAGTGGGGAATTGATATTGTGGGTCCATTTCCACCCACCAAGGGACAAAAACGATACTTAATAGTAGCAGTTGAGTATTATACTAAGTGGGTCGAAGCAGAAGCTATAACGTCAATCATAGAGAAGAATATGATCGAGTTTATATGGATATACATCATATGCCGTTTTGGCATTCTAAGGTCTATTGTATGTGATAACGGCACGCAGTTCAGCGGAAATGAGATCAAATCATGGTTCGGAGAATTGAAGATATCACACAGTCTGACCTCAGTGTATCATCCACAATCCAATGGTCAAACGGAATCCACTAACAAAACGTTGAAGGATTATCTTGAAAGGAGGGTGAGAAGTACAGGAAAAACCTGGTCGGAAGAGCTTCAAGGAATATTATGGGCATATAGAACAACTCCAAGAACGTCCACGGGGGAGACCCCGTTTGTTCTTGTTTATGGAACTGAAGCTGTTTTACCAGCGGAGATAGGTACGCCAATGCGCAGAATTGCTGATTATGATCCAGAGCAATCGGCCCGGTTGAGACAAATGGATTTGGACATGATAGGATCGACAAGAGATGAGGCATATCAACATAGTGTCGCATTTAAAGCAGCTATGGCCAAAAGCTATGATAAAAGGGTTCAATTCAGGAATTTTGAAGTAGGAGATTTGGTCCTGAGAAGCATTGCAGCAAAACAGCATATCGGAAAGTTTGAACCAAAATGGGAGGGGCCTTTTAGAGTCACACGAGCAAGTTCACGAGGATATTATTATTTGGAGTCTCTAAGAGGAATTCAACAGAAGCGTCCATGGAATGTGCAACATCTCAGGCGTTATTATGCATAAATTGAATAAATTTGATCAAATATTATATTACATACACTTTGATTGATATAAATCCTCTATGAATTATTAACTGCAAATTTCTGTTCATCAAATGACACAGGTAGAACATGACGGAGGGATAAGAAGGCCCAAAGTGGTCCACCCCCGCATGCCAGAAGGAAGAACATGACGGAGGGATAAGAAGGCCCAAAGTGGTCCACCCCCGTATGCCAGAAGGAAGAACATGACGGAGGGATAAGAAGGCCCAAAGTGGTCCACCCCCACATGCCAGAAGAAAGAACATGACGGAGGGATAAGAAGGCCCAAAGTGGTCCACCCCCTCATGCCAGAAGGAAGAACGTGATGGAGGGATAAGAAGGCCCAAAGTGGTCCACCCCCTCATGCCAGAAGAAAGAATAGGACGGAGGGATAAGAAGGCCCTAAGTGGTCTACCCCCTCATGCTAGGTGAAAGAACTTGACGATGGAATAAGAAGACCAAATGTGGTCCAATTTCTTATGATCATCGTCAACATAATAACAGCAGGATAAAGGCTCAAGTGATCTGATTTCTCAGGTATAGCATGAATGCCTTAATAATGATAATAATAATAGCTCAAAAGGCTCATATCTGTCATATCAAACACAATAAAAATTTTAGATATGCATCGTAACATCAAACACCATTATTGAACATCAGTAAAATATTGACTCAACAGCAAGCAAATCAATGAAATAACGTTCTTTGGAATGAAATGGAAAGAAACAATATGCGAGTAAACGTAAATCAAAGGTTATAATGTCAAACGGTTGAATCATTCTCATTAAAAAAGCAACCGCTAAAGAGTTACAAGGTTCTATACAAAACAAAAGGCCTAATATCCACATAATAATGTAACCTAAATATCACTACTCATTCGATGAATGGGGGGACTCCTGACGAAGAACCACACCCACTGAACGCGCAAAGTTGGCACAATTGCCGTAAATTTGATCCTCTGTAAGAATCAATTCGTCAGTTTGTGCCCAATCATCGCGCAAGACAACTTCAACTCTTTTAATAGGATCGTTGAGTTTATATCTACTAGGAGAAATCAGATTATGTGCACTAAGTGATGGATCAGGTATATTACTGGCCAGCACAGAAACCCTGTCACCTCGAGTAGGATACGTTCCGCCTGGTAAGACTGTTGTAGGACCAGAAGTCTTAGGTGCGCTTGCCACCCTATTTCTTTTGTCCAAGGCTGCAGGGAGAACATTTTCAAAACCCGTCGTCTTTGGAGGACTTCGGAGAAAAATTGTAGACCTAGAAGTTCTCGGAGGTAATTTTGAATCATCGTCGCTCGAACCAAAAGCATCGTAAAAATCTTTTTTGATATTCTCTGAATCGCCCAAAGTAGCGCTAAGAGTGCTTTTCTCTTTTCCTTTATGGGTGAGAGGTGAGCTCGGTTTTAAGGAGCTTGAGCCGGTCACATTTGGTTTTTTATGATTGCTCCACACGGCATAAAATGAATCACCAGGCCTAGGAGTATGTAAATCGTCATTATCATCATCACTGCTAGCCTCCGGGATCTCCATTCTTGAGTTACGACTTGCATCAAGCATGTCCTTGCGAAAACCCTCTCCGAGGTACCCAAGATATCCAACTTGATCAACACCGACTTCCATTCCATATTTCATGTCAGCAGCACCGCGAAGTAATTCCAAGAATTTATATACGTTACTTTGCGTAAAATCTCGGACGATTGCACATTTGTAATCTTCAGATTCAAAATACTGGATTCGACGGCGCAAATTGGAAATAGCATTTTCCGCGTCCACATTTGAAGCCTGAAGAGAACAATTTTCGCGTTTCAAGGATTTGTTATCCTTTTTTAGTGCAATAATTTCAGCATGCAAGGCTTCAACATCCTCTTCTACTTTCTTGGCCTTAACTTCGGCATCATGTTTGTCGCGGGTGGCTTTAAACGCCCTTGTTTCCGCCTCCCTAGCACGTTTCAGCGCATTTCGGCGACTATAATCCCCGTTATGAATAGTAGCACGTAGATTGTCGACGACAGCATTGTGTTGGTTCTGCACCTCAACCAAACCGCTATAATCTCTGCATAGCCGATATACTGCTAGGATGACAGCAACAAAGAATAGGCGCCCAAAACGAGCTAAACCTTGATATCCTAGACGGTTTATTACGGCTTGCCGATCCAGATGAGGCCATAGACTCTGCATTATCTCTCCAGCTTGCTCCTCTCTTAACCTATAACTGCCCAGGGTGGCCCTTAATGATTCAGAATTCTCATCATTGAGAAAATCATAATTAACAAGACTTCTTGGAGGGGCCGGTCTCGGATTACCTGAAGGGCGAGGCCGTCTAGGTGGAGGCGGAGGTATGTCCTGAGCACCGCGCGCTGATTCTTCTTCCTCCAATTTCCTTTTAGCGGAAGAATACCAATCCTCACCGACTCAACGAGAAGAGCTCGATTCATCTACTTTTCTTTTATTCCTAAATGTAGGGTTAGCCACATTAAACCTGGCCAGATTGGCAGCAATTCTCTCGTCTTCAGCATCAATATCTTCCATTATATGGATCTGGCGATTAGTCCCAAATTTTATGCATCCACCGGTAGAGGTTAGCGTCAACACCAATCTCCGTGTAGTAGCATTTTCGTGACGTTCAAAATCGCTCACTATAGGCACCCGAGTGCCAACACTAATACCACCAAGTCTTATGGTAGTATAATCAGCTCGAGGCGTATCAGAAGGGCCCGTACCCCAGTTGTCGAAAATATTTCTAGGGGTTGTGGATGCAGGATCTTTTGTTACAAATGCCTCTGGATTATCTTCTGGGGCAAGGTTGGCAGTAGATGGGCCCACCTCCGAGGGCTCATGTAGCTCGACTCGTCTCTGAGTATCATAAATGTTTTCGGGTGACATCACAATTTTACTCCAATTTTGAGATTTTGTGCGGGCCATGGTAGCCTCAGTTAAAATTTAATTGCTTCACGTCGTTAAAAATAAGTTAAGAGCACATCGAATTTCCAAGATGTGATGCGACACGTATCGAGCAGCCTCTGTTCGATGTGGTTCAGAAACGAACAAAAAGTCCCTTTTGTGAAAGAGAACAAAAAATGTCAGAGGAGGTGGACCCTTATATATAGGCCCATGGGCCGACAACTATCGAAGGCGCATCGAATTCGATGCGTCGCATCGAATTTGCAAAAATTCGATGCCTATCAGCAACACGCATCGAATTCGATGTGTTATATCGAACTTGTCAAAATCGATGCCTATCAATAGTACGCATCGAATAGGCACAATTCGATGCCTTCAAATCAGTCAGCAGTGAGCATAATCATAAGTTTGGAAACCGTTCTCCTATTGAGAACGTCTCCCAAACTGGAGGAGACTGTGTGATAGGGGTATTTTAGGATTGGCCTAGCACTGTGGACTGGGCCGGCCCAAAACCGTATCGAATTGGCCCAATTCGATACCTTTAGCGCATCGAATAACCCTGATTCGATGCGCGCATCGAATCGTAATGATTCGATGCGCTTCATACAGCTGTCTATGGTTCCCGCAAAATGAAGCTATTATATATACCCCAGTTTTTAGTCTTCAGAGAGAGAGAGAACCCAAGTCCAAACCTTACCACATCGAATCGCCTAATTCGACACGCTCCATTGTTCGACACGTATCAGAATTCGTCACCAACAATCATAAGTTTGGAAACCGTTCTCCTCTTGAGAACGTCTCCCAAACAGGGGGGACTATGTGATAGGGGTATTTTAGGATTGGCCCAGCACTGTGGATTGGGCCGGCCCAAAACCGTATCGAATTGGCCCAATTCGATACCTTTAGCGCATCGAATAACCCTGATTCGATGCGCGCATCGATTCGTAATGATTCGATGCGCTTCATACAGATGTCTATGGGTCCCGCCAAACGAAGCTATTATATATACCCCGGTTTTTAGTCTTCAGAGAAAGAGAGAACCCAAGTCCAAACCTTACCACATCGAATCGCCTAATTCGACACGCTCCATTGTTCGACACGTATCAGAATTCGACACCAACAATGTTCTATCAAAGCCATATCGAATCAACCCTGCATCGAATCAGTACTGTTCGAGGCGCACATCGAACAACCGCAATTCGATGCGTTGAATAGTTTGTGTTATTCATATATTTAAAACAGTGTAAGATCTGTAATAGATAGTAGGTGTTTCGGACAAAGTAGTCCGGCTTACATTATTGGATTAACATTATTTTGGTTATTTATATTTCAATTGTATTGTTTTACTGTATTCTATTACCGTGATGAAATAAGACCAAAATAACTTGGTCGCTTGCGTTTGGTCGCTTGCGTTTGGTCGCTTGCGTTATATAATATGCTAATACAGTAATACTAAACAAAGTTGTATTCGACTAATTTAACGGGATACTAATATTATTTCATCGATCAAAATAATTCGATTAAAAGAGATCGATAGATGTCTAATTTATAGGGATACTATAAATCAACTAGAAACAAAGGCTATTATCTTTCTCCATCATGGCCCCTCCATTAGGTAGGTTGTTGACAAATATATTAAGCATTATTAAAACAAATTGTTTAATTTCTAGTTAAGTACAATCACTATCTCACACGGCCACTTAAAAGATTAATTAATATTAGCATAACACAAAACAATTTTTAGTATTATATATTTTCATTGAAACTACCAAATACTTTGACTTCACATCATCTTATAAAGGAGCAAAATAATATTTAATACTTAGTATTGAAATATTGATGACCTCCATAAGTTAACCATCATTATGTTAGGGAATATAAGTATTATATATTCTTTTTAGATTCTACTTAGACACCAGGATGAGTTAGTCTAGACCAAAGAGTGTGTGTGGAGTTTATTGTGTGAGAATAAGAGGAAAAGTGTAAATTATTTTTTTATTAAGATATTCCAACATGGAATGGCTCAGAGTTGAATCAGCAGCAAATAAAGCTGAGAGTTAAGATTTCCACTTTTGGAAGGTTGAAGGCTTGAAGTACAAGACTGATTGGTCTTCAGTAACCTGTATATTGCATGTGACGTAATGCCTGAACTAGAATCCGATTCTTTCATAAAAGCTAAACATATGCAAGTGCGATCTATCTTTGTAACCCGAGCCAGTTTCTTTTGCTTTACTTCGGAATTTACTCCCTCTCTCTTTCTTCTCATTCACACATGTACATATATATGTAAATATATATAATTACACACACACACACACATATATATATATATATATATACATATATATCCATAGATAATTCATTTTCCGCTCCTACACAGTCAAAAAGAAGAGAAACACCCAATAATATGTCGATGGCGAAGATGGGATTCTTCCTAGCGCTCTTGCTTGTAATGATCGATCCGCAAAGGTCAGGTGAGTGAGATGGGATATTATTAACAAACTTGTTCATGCATTATAGATTTTATTCCTCTCAGTGTACGTGTTAGAATTACTATATTATTCTTTTACTAGAGTAACAGTAGTTTATCACAAGTATATTATTTTATCCATTGCATTTGCACCTTCCATGATACATGATATATATTTAGTTATAAATTATAAATTAAATCACGAATAAGTGCAGAGTGGTGCATTGCTAATGAGCAGACTCGCGAGGGTGCATTGCAACTGGGGCTAGATTGGGCCTGTGGAATTGGGGGTGCAAACTGTAGTAAGATTCAGGTGGGCCAGTCCTGCTATTTGCCTAACACATTGAGGGCCCATGCCTCTTATGCCTTCAACAATTATTATCAAAAATTCAAGCACAGGGGAGGTAATTGTGACTTCAATGGTGCTGCTTCCATCACCACTACCCTTAATCCCAGTAGGCTCTATTCTCCTTTAATGCGTTGGGGCTACTTTCTTTTCAAGTTATGCAGTGTCTAAGATTCACAATTCTGTTTTTTGTTGTAAATCAACAGGTTACCTCTCTTGCAACTATGAGATGACACCCTGAGTAAAAGGATCATCAGATCCCAACTGAGAAGTCGAGCTTCCACTCTCTTCGTCATCATCTTCATACATCTAGGGGTAGTATTATTTCCAGTTAATGGATCTCTTTTCACATGTACTTTGTTCTATAGCTTCTTTGCAATAAAATTGTAAGAGGCCTGCTATGATGTTCGTTAACAAATAGCAGCTTATCGCATTAGTTTCCTTCAATGGTACCCCATAAACAAGCCTGCTACATACTTACTCAAGTCACTGCTATAGAGCTACAACGTTGTCCCAATCTTAATAGTTAATAAAGATAAAACAAAAATGTCTGAGATTAGAAGAAACTCATCAAACCAAAATACAAATAAACTTGATATCGATAAGAAGATTCATCGTTTCATAATTACACACAGCACAATATTAGTTATATATTGTGTAGAATAAATCAGAAACTATTTGACAGTTGAGATCAATGGACTTTCCTCTATAATAAATATTAGTGTTCGTAGTTTATAACTGAGAGCAGAATTCAGTTTATTGCTGCGAAATTATTTCCATGAGACCTCATGAAGTGGCATTCCTAAAACAGTAAGGTCGCCCAAGCACCGATAAAGGCAAATCCCCCAATAGGGGCCAATTTGGAATATGTTCTGTCTTCAAGGTATGCAACCATATAACACCTGCAAAGCAGCATTTATTAGAATAATATTCTCAAAGAAATGTAATCACAAGAAGTTTTTCCATCTTTGTTAATTGCATAATGATTACCACATCTAGTTAAAAGGGAGATCATTGTAATTATTCAAACCTGAGGAGAGCTCTTTGTAATTACACCAAATCTCAGTGGGTGTAATTGTAATCATCACTTACAGACAAAAGTATGAGGGTAATATATGTTTGAACAAATTTTTCTTATAACCAAAACTAAGATATCAAGTGGCGTGGTTTTGTATGGTGAAGCTCCTCTACACTTACCTCACAAATAACCGACACCTAAACAGACACCATCAAATCATTCTTGGAATAAGAACAAAGAAATCAAATATTTGTAAGTAGTTGGAGCTAAAGGAACCTAAATTGGTAAAAGATGAGTAGTACACACCAACACCATCCATGTACATGTGCTCAAAGACTGACTAGTAAGCCCAACAGACAAAAGTATGAGGGTAATATATGTTTGAACAAATTTTTCTTATAACCAAAACTAAGATATCAAGTGGCGTGGTTTTGTATGGTGAAGCTCCTCTACACTTACCTCACAAATAACCGACACCTAAACAGACACCATCAAATCATTCTTGGAATAAGAACAAAGAAATCAAATATTTGTAAGTAGTTGGAGCTAAAGGAACCTAAATTGGTAAAAGATGAGTACGAAATTGCAGGTAAAATCACGAACCGCCAAGTTGTGGAGTTCATGAAAGAACAGAAGCTACGGATACGTGAAAATTAATCTCTCTTTGAATAGAAATCAAAGCTACTACAGAGATGTGGATTTTATTCATATTTTTTAATAAACATGGAGGAATGTTACATGTATCATAGTCTGGGAACTCCAAGTTCAGGTTCCATTAAACTAATCGCAAGAAGAAAAGCAGAGCGGAGTGCAAGTTTTTATGTGTAACAAGAAAAGGTCCAGGATGCAAGAATGTTGAACCACTAGCTAAACGAGGAGCTACGAGGCAAGTTTAAGTGAGGCAATAATGTTTTTTTTTTTTTTACCTTCATTAACTAAACTATTTTTAAATAACCTTTTCCAATCTCATTTAACCAAAAGAAGTCCTAAACTATTCTAATATGAATAAGAGTATGCTATATATACATAAAGTAGTCAAACAAAAGCAGTAAAATATGAAATTCCTAGCAAGCAATTCGACCTAAGTTCAAAACTCGTGCGAAAAGTAGAGCGTCGATAAAATTTCATAACAATCTGGCAATAGAGACTTCATTCATATTAAGTTGCTACCACTGTTTCCCAAGATTTTGAAAGGATACACTTACGTCCCAGAGAATGCCAATATTCCAGTAGTCAAAAGGCCTCCAAACTAGCACAAAAAAGAATTGTAAGTGAAGACTAAAACACAATTAATCAAGAGAGAAGGAATAATATATATATACATATTTAATAAAAACTCACAATGTTAGGGTGTTTGGTAACAGGAGCAGCAACCAAGGCTGCTGTGTGAACCAAATGATACAATGATGCTGTGTGCCAAACCTTCAAATCCATTTAATTTCCCCCAAAATCAAGAAGAGTCTAATTTTACTTCAATTTCAATTATTAAAAAGAAGGGTTAGGGTTAGGGTTACCTACCTCTTTGTAAGAAGGATTATTGGGTTTGAAAGCATGTGCGCCATAAGTTCCGAGACCAAGAGCCGCCATACCTACAACAGTAGAAGAAAATTAGCCAAAATTCTTTCCAGCAACAAAACAAATTATTTATTATTCAGAATAATGCAACAAAAGGAGAGAGAAATGGAGTGGGAAGGGTTAAATAGCAAGTACCGGAGACAGCAGCCACTTTGTGCCATAGAGCAGGATTCATTTCTTACTTTTTATCTTCTTCTTTTTCTTCTTCTTCACCGAGTTGCAGGTGACTTGAATGAGGGGAAACACAAATATCAAACTCACATATTTATGGGGATACATAAAAAAAGGTCCTCTAACATTTTTGATATTCAGTTTTAATCCTCTGATAAAAATTAGTCCAATTTTAGTCTCTAATTTCAAGTCTACTCCTTAATACCGATCAATTTTTAATCAAAATTCGTATTATTTGAGGTAAACGACAATTTTACGCCTACAAACGTGCACACACTCACGTGTGTAAAGCAAGTCTTTCACACATTTTTTGTTACTTTTTTTAAAATTCGATCGAAATAACTAACACGCTTCCACCCGTTCCGTGTCATAAACACTCAATGCCCCAATTCGTGCAAATGTTAAACCCTTAATTTGAGAGGATGGACCCTATGTCCCTAATGTTAGGACCACATGTATAGTAAATTTCACTAAACTAGTTTGGACCTGAGTTATCATCAAATTTTGTTGGCACCTAAAGATATACATAAAATAATCTTCCTAAGATTGGATGGTCAGATTACACCGGTTCTACTTATTTTCGGTCAAAGCATCAAGCATGAAACCCGGTCCTACTTGATTAACCCCTTGTTTTGGATTAATTAATGCACGATCTATATTGCTAGCCTAATTGAACGGCCAACGTGATATTTTGCCGCCCTGGTGAGTTAATTATTTTTATTTATAGTGTGGTTGTAAAGTTAAATCATAGCGAGACAAACTACACCTTTTATGACCACTTTTTGATCACATAATACTTTACCTTTCGTGATCGATGTTTCCCTAACACTTCTTGGTCACATAAGGCTTTACCCAATAGTGATGTTTCAGTGACCACTTCTTCGACACCGTAAGCTTTAACTTCAGTGATCGTTGTTTCACTACTCTTTGATTTTTGGTGACCATTTTTTTTCTTGTCACTTTAGATAAAGCCTTATGTGACCAGTGTTACGGTGACCAATCTTTAGTCACATAAGGCTTATTTTTCGTTACCGTTGTTGAGGTCACCAAAGGTCAATGAAAAATTTCGGCGACAAGTTTGACATTTGAAATCCTTTTCGTGAAATTATATGTAGGAAAGTAAAATTTAAAATACTTTCCGCGATCGTAAAGCGGTTATAAATAGTACATTTTGATTCTATATATACTTCATATTTTATTTCTCCATCACAATTATTCTCTTCCACCCTTCTCTCATTTCCTCCCTACAACATTTCCTTGTTCTCTCTTCAATTTCTTATTAGTTTTTCAATTTTATTATATCTATATTCCTCTTTTCGTAAAATTATACTATGTTATTAATTATTATTTATCGTTTAACATCTATGTGTAAATCTTATATTCTAATTGATAATTGTGTATGATACAAAAACTAATTGTGTTGTGTTTAATACACAAATCATATACATCGTATATTAACTTTTTCTTTCGTCTAATAACATCTACTCGATTTTAATCTTGGTTTTCTTTCTCATATTATTAATTTTGTCTTGAGTTTTTATATTAAATTTAATATAAAATCTTGTTAATTTTATGTGCTCTCTTTCTTAAAAAAAAAATAAAAATAGAACATTCTTGACCACAAACCTATTACAGAAAGTTCAAGATGTTTTTTTTTTTTTAAAAACAATCTTACTTCCGTGACATATCTTCAACCAGTGATAGATTGTGGTATTTGAGACTGCTTTTGGAGTATTTTTGATCAATCCTTGGGTGACAACTTTTCGTCAGTCACGAATTATTATTAGCGACGGGTTGTAATCAGTCGCAAAAGAACCGGTCACGGAAGATATTAGTTTTAAATTAATTTTCTAGTTAACAAGTGTGTTATTAACAAAGCTATCATGACCAACTTTGGTACTTATTCATGACTAACAACCGGTCACGAAAGTATGCTAATCGTGACCAATGTAATAACTAAACCGTGACAAAAATATTTGTTGCAATAACGCTAAAAAAGTGACGGATTGAATGACCTATTTGCACGGATCCAATGATCCATCTTGACAAAAATAGTGGTGATCATGGAAACACTACAACTGTAACAGATTAAAAGACCTACTTGTGAACGTAAAACAACCCCAAAAGGCATATCAAGAGTGACTGATTTAGTATTCTTTCAGTGACCATATCCCCACGAGAATTACGAATTCTCGTAACCGACTAAGTTCAATCACATGTACAGTTTATCTTTAGTAACAAACTTATCTTGACCAACTATCTTACCCTAAAATGGGTCACAAATAGTTAAGCGTTTCACAGAATTTTGGATGTGACTGTTTTTGCGGTCATAGAAAGCCGTTTCTTTGTAGTGTTTAGTTTTGTTGTTTGTGACATTTATAATATTATAATATATCCAGTTGTACTGAGTATAAATGCAATTTTATATAAACCTAAAATCTCTTTTAGTCTCTAAATTATATTTCCTTTGCTTTACTTCACATTAAGAAAAGTGGTTTATCGATTTCGTTTTCTGCTTATATGAAGACAAGTATGCGGTTATTTCAAACGCAAGGAAAATTGACATCACGTGAAGTTTACTTGAATAGTCATACTCATGTACATACAGTGATACAACCAAATTATACAAATATAATAATAATAATAATAATAATAATAATAATAATAATTAATGTGGACTACAAATATACTTTATTAACGAATGGTACTAGAAATTAATCAAATGATCTAAAAAAAAAATTTGAGAGAAGTAATCAGTATCAATAATATTAAAAACAGATATATAGGAAGCTATATGGTATTGATAATAATAATCAGACGTTGATGACGGCTTTACGGAGCAACATTAGCGAAGAGGAAGGCGGCGGCGAAGCCTGGTCACCGCCACCACCACCAATGAGCACTCTTTCATAGTAATCGACACAAAACAAAGACAAGGAGAGGTCCACCTCATGCCTACTCCACACCCTCCTCTCATCATTCACCACTACTCTCCCCGCCAGCACCGGCTTCACGCACAACATGTATAGCCTCCGGTACCCTCCTAAAGCAGCCACCACCGTCCTCACTCCGTCCTCTTCGTGCGACAACCGTCGCCTCCGGAAGCACAAATACTCCCACAAAGCGTCGTTTCGCGTCATTCCGCACCATAACCGGCACACGCACGCCGCCACGCCCAAAGACCGGTCGTCCAGCCTTGATAGTATTTCAATCACCACGTCGATGTTGTCATTGATGCTCACCATAGCAAATAATTATAATATATAGTAATGTATGTAAAATGAAATAATTCTTGAGTATATATAGAGTTAGAGACGAATTTTTAGGTTATTTGACTTGATATATTTATTATATGTATAATATATTATATTTACACAATTTTTAGTGTGTGAGTGTGTGTTGAGGGGGTATCCAAGTAGGACTAGAAGGGGCCAAATAAAAGGTGACAAAATGGAGAACTGTAACCAAGGCATTGAAATAAGAAAAATATATATAATGTATTAATTATTTTACTTCTTTGTTGTTTTTGGTGTTGTTTGGTTTCATCACAATGACTTGAAGGTTGAAGAGGGCCGTTGGTGAATGTAGGATTCTATGAAATTTTGAGATTTGTGCTTTGTTTTATTGTTATTGAATATATATGTTGTTGCATGGATGCTCTCAAAGTCTACATGTTTTTTTTTTTCCGCATGGAATCTATACATGATATGTGATCCAATTTTTACTAATTATTATTAGGTGGCGGAGGAGATCTCAGGGACAGCTAGGCATCGTAGTACGACTAATATAACTGGGGGCGACACGAAAAGCCTATGTAAGAAGATAATTTGCAGCCTATCTGCGATCACCACCTTTTACATCAGAGTAAATTAATTTAATTCAGGGATAATTACAGCTACACCCCCTGAGGTTTGGTGTAATTACAAAGACCTCTCCTCAGGTTTGAGTAATTACAATGATCTCCCCTCAATTGTAAGTGATGATTACAATTACACCCACTGAGATTTGGTGTAATTACAAAGAGCTCTCCTCAGGTTTGAATAATTACAATGATCTCCCTTTTAACTAGTAATTGTATATGCATTTTCAACTTTGTCCTTGATCAATTCTATTGTTTAGATGAATTTAAATGCCTTGTTGAAAATACTTGATATTTGTTTAATTTCAAGAGCTTGCATGTAATCTTAAATTAATTAATTACTGATTTTTTAAAAAAATATTAAAGAATATACTAAATTAATTTTAATTATTCTCACATATATTTAATTTTATTGCTCTTATCAGTTTTATTTTATTTTATTACTCAATATTTCTTGACGAGAAAAATCTATTGGTGAGAGAATAAAAGAGTAACACTTATTTCATAGTGGTAGAAAATATTGATTGTAATTTTATATTACATCATATTTCTTCGATTATTTTTTTTTAAATGAAGTTATCTCCACTTTTAAACAATTATTAGGAATATTTTTTAAACTACATTAAAAAATATTTATTATAAAAGAAATTATTTTGTAATATAAAATTATAATCAATATTTTCTACCTCTATGACATAAGGGTTTGACTTTTATTCTCGCACCCATAGGATTGTTTTTGGTCAAGAAATAATGAGTAACAAAATTAAATATATGTGAGAATGAATAAAATTCATTTAGTATTCTTTAATACTTTTTTTAAGTTATTAATTTATCTAATACTACATTCAAGCTCTTGGAATTAAATCAAATATCAAGTACTTTAAATAAGAGATTTAAATTTATTTAAACAATAGAATTTATCAAGTGCAAAGTTGGAAAAATATTTACAATTATTAGTTAGAGGGGAGGTCTTTGTTACACCAAATTATCCTTACAATTACTTGTCAGATGGGAGGTCATTGTAATTACTCAAACCTCAGGGAAGGTCTTTGTAATTACACCAAACCTGAGAGGGTGTAACTGTAATTATCCCTTTAATTTATATTGTTGTTGCACTTACTCAAAACCCACAAAACGGGAGGAGCTAGGTATTGAATTAAGTGTTTAAACGATAGATTTTTTATTTTATTATTTATTTTTCACATAGACGCCATTCTATACTTCCGAATTTTCCTTCATTTAAGTTGAATTGATTTCAAAGTTGATCCTAATTAAAAAAATTTGATGCCAATTAACCTCGCTCATATATATGTTTTGTGACGTCCGTGCAAATTACATAATTATTAAACATAAATCTTTATTGCTGCATCAAAGTTGGAAGAAAGATTCATTATTCTTTCGTTGATTGGTGGAACTTTCCACACCAATGTTTGCAAATTGCTTATGTAAAACACCTTTTAATTATTTTGTGTACTCCCATATTTTTTAATAAAACTTCATTTTGCCTATTAAAAAAAAAATCTTCATAAAAAATATATGCTTTTGCGTGAATTGTGATTTATTGTAACTTCAAAATTTTTCTTTTCAATTTATACCTGAATGCATATATACAAACAAATATTTTGTATAAATACGATTTAATAGGAAAATAACTAAAGTGTATTTTCACTTTGAAGGCATATATATACCAATCCACAATTTTGATTTTGTGGAGGTGAACAACACGATCTCATATTACAAGTATATTTTATTAAGTATATATAAAGTATGAAGGATTGTTGTTTTTTAGTTTTCAAAGTCTACAGGAAATGAATACTATTAAAGATTACACAAAAAGCTTATTTTATACAATTTTTCTAGTCATAAAAGGTTTGCATCTTATCGCCTTGTAGTGTTGGATTTTGATTCACAAAAGAAAACCCCAAGCACCTATGAAACAGAACTCTAATACTTTTAAGAAAATATTCACTAGGATCGGGCCCTCATGAAGTTGACAATTGATCTTTAACAGAACTACGTACAGAAGTCCGTCAAATTATAGCTTTTGTAAGCATTTATCCCAACGGATATAGATAAATAGAAATCATTTGTCATTTGTCACAGATGACTGTTGTGTATAGACTATATTATTGGATCTTTTACTTGTTGTATGGACACTTTAATTTTCACACACTGACCACATGCGTATGTGTGAGTGAGTGTTCTGATTCTCGGTTAGGGAACTTGATGCTTGCATGCTTACAAGGAGAGGCCCGTAAAACGCGCAAAAAAAAAAAAAAAAAAAAAATTCACCCACAATTTCTTTTCAAGATTTCCACTCACTCCTCAACTTCTACCGTATGTACTTTCTTGCTTTGGCATTTGCGCCAATTGGAGTAAAAGTCAAACTACAAATAATTTTAGACCTCGTGACTTCGTAGTTTTATGCAGAAAAATCATGTACGGTGGACACAAATTTGGCATATGATATGACATGATTCATAGAGAAATCTAGAATTTATTTGGATTAAAAAAATGAAGTTCCATGACCTTCAACGGTAATAAATTAAGAATATAGATCTTAGAATTGATTTTATGGCGCTTTGTTCATTTGTTGTCACAAAATTGGCCGTGTTAATTGAATCGTTAATGGATAGACTTCATTTTCCCAATCCAAGAACTAAAGAGTGAAGAGATTATTACATTTGTGGTCCTTGAAAATGGCTTTCGTAATGGCTATCATTTTCCAGCTTCATCATCAATTTAAAAAATACTGGCCCTCCAAATGGAAGGTCATCTTAAATCAATTACCTATTATTATTATAGATGGCCGTAAATAGAAAGTGTTAGGCAATTCTCATTGGAATCCGTATCACATGTTGTGTAGAATATGTCTTGTATCGTAGTCATTCAGTTTCCTTGTTGATATATAGATCTACCTCACTTAGTATCAATGAAATATACTATTTTACTACAATCTTATATTTGACTTGAGTTGCAATCCTATATAGAATTTTCAAGTCATTTAAAAACTTAAAACTTATGTAGAGATAATGCATTTATTAATTCAAATATATTTAAGAAGCCGGTGACTCACCCCAAGACTCTCCCAATATACGCTTAAACTAAGTGACTTCCTGTTACCAAAAAAAAAAAAAAAAAACTAAGTGACTTCTTTTTGGGTTTACAACTTTACATAATAGACGCAGGTAATAAAAAATTAATTTTGGTCCTCTAAATTGTTACAATTTTGAGTTTGGTCCCTTTATCTGGAGACCCGCATAAGGGTCGTACTTTGTCTGGGCCGTTCGACTTGATTTTAGTTCCTATGCAACGAAAATATTTAAGTAGCTCCCCGGCTTGACTCATTTTAAAGATTTTCACAATCATCTTCCATTCCTTCTTGACAGCTTTTTTATCACACTTATAACACTCAGACCAATAATATAGAGTTAATCTTTTTAATATTTTTTTCCTTAGATCATTTTACTAACTTTATAAATCAACTAAACCTTATTTATTTAAATCTAAAGATTTTTTCACATTAATAAAATAACTTTAAAAATCCTCATAATGATGATTTGTGAATATCAAAAAATGTAAGGAAAAATAACAAATACCATCTTCTCCCCAACTTCTCCCCACCCACCTCGAGCTCTCCCACCCGTACCCACCCGTACCCCATGAGATTCAATTGTCAGAAGAACTTGATTGTCCCTCCAATTCACCTTACTTACTGTTCTTTTGTCATTGTAATGACCATCTCCTTATCCCAACAACACATAATTCTGTTTTGTTTGTTTTTAGCATAATTATTAGATTGCCAAGAATCTATTTCTATGCAGATCTGAAAATAACTAAGGAAGTTTTAGTGTTTCTTTTTTATATTTTTTTCCCATTGCTTGGTCAAATACCAGTGTTATGACTTATACCTAGTTCATTGTCATATCTCCCTTCTTAGATGTATTACTGATTTTAAGTAAATATGGTCCAATGATAGGGTTCCACTTAATTTAGATTATTATTAATTATATATTTAGATGCATATGTACACTAAGTATTAATATATTACCACTAATTATGTAATTAGAGCAGTTTAGAGTCCTAGTTTGAATTAGGACGGTTATTAGCAATTATCGATTTGTGTAAGATATAAAAAGCTCGTTTGGTTGCAATATGACCTAATAGCCATATTCATATTATGAGCTCTTACAGTCCATATTATTTGTACTAAAACCAGGTTTGGTTGAGCATGATGCTCCATTCTAGGACTAGTTGGTCCTACCTCAATATTGCATTTGGTATTCATGATATAACCCTATTTTAACACAAAACAAGGCAAATTACCTATTTTGCCCCATTTTAAATGTCACTGATTTTACTTTCCCCAATTCGTCGAATTCTAAATCCCTAATTCTCCCCTGTCCAATTTTGCAACGGCTCGCAATTCAAATTCGAATCAACAAAATAAGTTTTAGGCATTTTGTCGTGGAAACGAGCACTACCCACTTCTGGAGTTAAGAGAAACCATTAGCGATCGTCAACTGACTAGGTCAACAAATTTTCAGTAATCATCGCATCGTCCGCCTATCTTACGTAAGTTTTAGTTTCATCATGTCGTCGCATAATGGTTTAATTACCATGTTGTAATCAAATTTGTAACATATCTTTTTGAGCTAGAATTGATTGAGCCAAATGTGGTGTGGGGTTAATTCAAGTAGTTACACTGCAATTATGTCTCGAATTAGGAACAGATTTGGTACTGTTTCGAAACCCAATTTTTTTTGTGTATATTTGTGCTTTTGTTTCTTGCGGCTTGGGAATTGTAAATAAATTATGGGGTATAATGCAAACATAAACTACTACTTTATCCTAGTACTCCATTTAGGATTTGGACGATCGATTTTCCTGGTATTCAATATGTATAATAATAGCTTGTGCTGTCTGTTTGTATAATGAACTGCATGCACCAAAGATTGACAAAATGACACTGTGATAACAAGAAAAAAATGTAGCCAACTTCATTACCGGCAGTGTACCACTTCATTTGTTAAGCATTATAATTGCTACCACTAACAGCCATGATAACACAACGAGTAACCACAAACGGCGAATCTTTCTAAGTGCGACTTCATAATCCACCTTCAATCCTCTGTTGCTGGCTTTTAGATTATCACTTATGTCTTCCCTGTTATTGTTTGATTCCATTGCAGTAGAGTTTTGTGGCTGATCAGTGGTTGCATCGCTTTGATACATGTTGAGTTTGCGAAGTATGCCAGGGATTATCTTTTTGGCTCTATAGCACATAGGGGGATCATGCCATTCTTTCTTTCCGCATCCGGTACTCTATTTGTGCATATGAACAACATATGTTATTGCTATCAATCATATAAATACACATATATCTACATGTAAATAGAAAATGGTTGGCCAAAAAAATTACCCCAAAATATTTGCATTTGTGGTATCTACGACCGGGGTCGTCGTCGCCCCAATGTGTCTTGAAGACCATTTCCTCTCCAAAAAACAATATTTGACTTGAATTTATTCCCCATAATGCCATTTCGAATTAGGGTATGTAGCTGATGAGTTGCTGCTTTGGGCCATATGTGAAGTGTTTATGGAGTTGCACTTGTGAGGTTTAATATGTTAACTGATTTTGCCCTCTCTGGTAATACAAAGGATGCCGAGTTCAAACTACCTGCAGAAAAAAGGCTTTTGATTTGTACTATTTTGTTATGGCTGCCTATTAAAATATCAACCTAATTTATGACCAACTAGTTTCTATAATTCCATAACAATTTAAGATTATATTTAAGTTGTGCCATCATATCACATTGAGATTGATGTGTTGAAATTTTTTAGTAGGTGGGATACATGAATGTAATTGGTTGTAGGTCTCTCCATTATCCTTGCCCTCATTTAAAAAAATATTGTGAACCACTTGCCACAATTATTGTTCTGTGGCTTGTCATTCATGAACAATAGCATCCAATGTATGACGAATTCCGCCCCAACTTTCTCCCTCCTTTTGCAAAATATTTGTCACGGGTTGTCATTGATAATTGTAGTATTCTAACAACAAATTAATAAGGCCAAATGCATTTGGATTTATACGGAAAATATTTTATCAATCAATGTACTTGAACCATGTTACAAGTGCTACTTATATATCCGGTTGTATGGACCTCCAAACCACCACAATCAACTCTGCCTTTACGATACAAAATTCAGAATATACTGTGAAGAAATGTCGTCGCCAACAATTCCCTCACAAAGGGATATATTTTACCCCGGTTTTTGGACATAATATGTTGACCTATGTTTTATTATTAAACTTGCTTCCGAAGTCGATCATCTTGGTCGGACGTTAACTAAAGGTGTTCGAAGTAGCGTCATGGTTGCTCATGAAGAAGTTAATACACGGTTTTGCACCACATTTTCGATGCCTTTTTGCATTAAACGTTTCGAAAAGCTAGAAGATAGGTACACAACCTTCAAAGAGTTATTGTCTATGCCCGAATTTATGCACGACGAAGAACGCAATGTGTTGCATGCGGAGAATCACGTTTGGGACAACATTTGTATAGTAGATAACTCTTATACGCTTTCATATTCTCTTTTAATATTTCTGATATATTTATCTACCCTATTGCAACTAATAAATTTGTATACGTAGAACAAAGAGTTAGTGGTCGCCTATCGCACTCAAGGCGAACCTTGTTGGGGTTACCTAAAACGGATATTTGGTGATCTAGATATCGTGCCGTCTTATATGAATCTTGACATGATTTATATATCTCCCGATACGAACATTTCGTTAGGTTCGTAATTTACATCTCCAACAAAATATTTGTATAAGAGGACAATATTTAAACTATGTGTGTAAGCATGGGTAACAAGTTAGTCTCATTTTGAATTATATTTGCACCCATAGGTAACAGGGCCAATCGTGTCGTGAGAACAAGCCACAACTCAAGCAGAACTGCTAATGCAAAATTCGGGGCGTCGACAAATGACCTCAGTTTATTCTCCTACTCTAACCGAAAGTCTACTTCTACTTCCTTCTTCAACGAGGATGGAGAACCAAGTTTAGAGGCATCTTGCTCGTGGAAAGATCCATCACAGGAAATCTAGAGAACAACATTATTGGTTATTTACGTTTGATTCATCTTCGACTATTATCAGCTCTGAAATGATTACTATCTTCTTAAGTTCCCTGTTATTTTCGCCCGTTGCATGCATGTTCAAATTTTGCTTATTAATTATGTATCATTTTCTTAATTTTTCATGTTTGTAATATCAACTATAACTATTATGGTCACCCAGCTATCTACGTAAAATGGAGTGAATGCCACGACAAAATAGCCTAGGAATACATACATTAACTTTGTTGAAGGCATTAGTTCACATAGTATGCATTATTGGCGTTTTAATCAGCCCTACGTACTTATTGCAGTCGCATGGTGAATAGTTCTTGTAATCGATTGTGCGGTGAAAAATCATATAATGTCCAACTGGTTTTTTTTTGTCTGTTCATAAATGGACAACACAATGGACACAATCCAACTTGGACGAAACAAAAAAACAAATTGTAATTGCATCACAAAACTATCTATAAATAGCACTACTACTATTGAATATGGAACACACCCAAGCTTCATTACATATTTCGTTCTTATTCAAACGATTTGTCGGCCACCATGGACAATGGTTGTGGTTACGCTTTGTGGGACGTAGAGCACGATGAAATATTTCTACGTGAACTCATGTTTTCCCAAAAATTCATGCCTCTACATAAGGAAGAGGTGGTCGTTCCAGTACTTAATATCATACGCCAAGTTATGTCCGAGTCTTTCAATCACCCATTTAACCTAAGCTCACTCTGTGAACGTTTTGCCGCATTCAAATGACGATATGAATTGTTCGGATATGTACTTGGATTCCCGTTAGTGCGCTACGATAAGGGATCTAATATTGTTACGATGCCGGCTCAGATCGAGATGAGCATCCATCACGTACGTATTATTGGATTACTAGTTTGGTTTTGTAAATATTATACACTTTTGTGTAATGTAGATATCTGTATCTTATAATATGTGCTTATAATCCGATACCTACTTATTTGTATGTTTCAAAATTGCGTTCTACAGATGAAACCTGAAGCTTCACGGTTCTTTCACCGTGGTGAACCACTATGGGACAGCTTCCAGTTCCTGTTTGATATACCAGACGAATATGTTCCCGATCCCCGTGTGCTACATCCATCTTCACGGTACGAGGTCATGGATATCGGCCTAATACCACTAACCGAGTTTCCTAATGAAGGTGACCATCGTCGTGCAAGGATCTATTGTGGAATATACAATGAAGTTTATCGCTCAAACCGAGCTGCCTTGTTAGGTGTCATAATTTCGTTGGAATATTTAATAATTCTATGCGGTTTTAAGTAAGTATCACCTGAATTGTGTGTCTCAACTCTAGCCAGATTAGAACACGTTGAGTTTCGTTAAAATAAATTTTAGGCAAATGTGTACTATTGTCATCTCTCGATTATCAATATATTTCTGGTTAGCATTTTGCTTGCGTTCTCATGATTTTGTCATTAACTGATCCCATTTAATTACTTGGCGTAATAGAATATATAAGTCATGAGGTTGTTAGGTGCACAACTAAATGTATTTTGCATGGTAACACGCCATGACGTTTAGTTGTGTAACACAAATGAAATTAAACAACACTACATTTGTCATGATTCTACCATATACAAATTACATTTATTCATTGAAGTGGGGTCTATTGAGTAACCTCCAATATCGATATCAAATCAAAAAGAAGGGAGCTAATTTCTGAAAACTCATCACAAACTCCCATCAAGATAGTTGTCATATGCAATAATTAAATAAGCGTGATGATGACAAATACTGAACCGTTTGGTCTGTTTTTTTCATATGTATATTAAACAACACTAAATTAAACGTTCATTACACCACTTGCTTCGTAATTGACATTTTTTCATATTAAGGGTCTATGCATTAACCTCCTATTTCGATATCATAATAGCACAAATGGGAAATACACTCTGAAAACACATCACAAATTTCCATCAAGAGTGTAGTCATATGCATTAATTAACATTAGTCTAATGATGAAATTATAGTACTCATAGGATGTTTTTTTCCCTATTTAAGTCTCTACAAGAAATGTAGCCATTACCATCACAAATAAATCTAAAACAAACTAACGTTTGTTGGAGTTAATAACAAGTAGCTGAATACATGCATTGCAAATGGCGTTCCAGAACGATGATGTTATGTACCTAGACGTCGACGGCGTCGCTGTAGTGTAGGGGAAAGAAAGACTCATGATGTTTCTCAACGAGCTCGTCAAGGCACGGCGATATGTTGAAATTTCGCTTGGCAATAATATCGAATTGATCTTGGATGTTGTTACAACTATCATGATTTATTCATATAGGTGTCCTTACTCAAAGAGTTTCTTCCGCATGCACTATGAGTTACTGAAATCTCGTTACAATGTGTTCAAGTTCGTGCTCGAGTTTCCGATGGTCACATGGGACCAACAAACTAACGTGGTCTCTATTCCTGATTTGGTAATGTTGGCGATGCAACACATAAGTCAATACCGTTATCTCCCTACGAATGTGTGGCTCCTTCTTATGCGCTTTTAACATGTATTATCACAATAGAAAATTCAATTATACCACAAATGATGTGAAGATCAATTAAATAATTACAATTACTAAATTGGTTTTGCTAGGGTTACCCCCTCCCCCCACCTAACGTTATTCTACACAGGTGAACCGTTGTGGAATAAAATATCCTTCTTGTTCGATCGGGCAGAAATATGGGAGGATGACACGCGTTTTATCATCCCGGAGGGTGAGGGAGGATTGTTCCATATTCCAAACTCTTTTCCGATAAGCGATATTCCATTTGTCGAGCGCATTCGTGATAAGGAGTACAAGAAAAAATTTCAACTATTGGTGGAATACCATGCGTTAGGTTATTTGGTGGTGCGATCTAATGGGTGAAGTTCTTGTATTTTGGAAATTAACTTTTGTGTTGCGTCCATAAACATGTACTAGTTTATAAGCTAGACGTGTATTTTGCCATTGAACTTAGCATGCAACAGTTAGGCTCTAATGGTTTTGGCAGTACATCATCGATTACTAGAGTGTTTAGTAGTCGTTCTACTGTAATTTCCGTTTTCCAAGGTGTCTTTACAGTAGTTAACAAAGTGTATCTTCATGTTCTAATTATTTTATATTATCTTCATCTTTTCTGGTTGAGCTTTATTCATTGAACTAATTATCATATGTTCAATCCCTACTGCATTATATCCGACTTTTAATAAGACCGATGTCATTGAAGCCATTATATCCATATCACGACTTTTAATAAAACCCTGTCATAGACCTAAAATAATATTTATCATGCCATCTTCCAATCCAGAAGAACGAGCATTTCTTTTCTTTATTCCGGAAGTCTTCCAGGGACCTGAGCCTTCAAAGTTTGCAGTAGCAGATGAGGTTTCACCAGTTTCGCCAACTAAATATTCTAAACCTCCTGGTGTTTGAACAGATGGTGTAGGAGGTAGGATAATGGGTCTGTTTTGCACGCGACGACGGGCAGCACCAAAGTCGACTGCATGATTGCCTGTTCCCTTGGAATTTCCAAAGATCAGATCCCAATCTTCATAGTATAGGAAGGATCTGAGTTTCATTATTTCCAACTCCGGATTGGTCTGCTCGAAATTTATGGAGTTTATGAAACACATGATAAAATTGTTGGCATAGATGTGATATACTACATAGTCAGCCTACCAGTTGATTTAACAATTATTAGCATTCTTATATTATTATTTGTAAAATTGGTTAAAACATATTGCAGTCAAGGTAATGTGTGCAAAATAGATTACCCGGACAGTTGCATCCCAAATTGGAGTCCCAATACTGGTTATAGTGAAGTTGGTTGGGTGTAGTGCCACCTCATTCTGCCCTGACCTCCCAAATAGCTTCGATAAAGCAACAAAATCCTTTTGCCACACCGACATCTTTGAGATAACATGGGGATTTCCTAGCACGTCACTAGTCGACATCATTGTTCGGATCCTTGATGCAACTTGATTATTAAAACCTGGGCGCCATCCATTCCCCGCCTCCCATCCCTCAATAATGAGATCTTTCACCACACTAATCAAAGCTTCCTCCTCATCGCGTGTCCAAAACTTACGGGCACTTTTGTTGCCGGTTGAAGTATCATTGGTAGTGCGCACGCTACAACTAGACATATCCATAATTAAGCCTGTGTTGCGAGAAGAAAAAATGATTTAGTAGGTTACTGTTCGATTAATATGAGAAAACCTTTTCTATCATTCCAAGGCAGTTAAGCATAGTAATTTTCAGCAAATAACTCAATTGATATGCAGACCATATACATCGGCACCGTCTGAATTCAAATATAACTTTCTATAAACTATAGAACAACATTATATTTACGAAGGGGAATTATCCAGAAAACAGACATTAATAATAATAATCCATACAGTTAAGACAAATACAATATGTTACAGGACCAATATAAATAACGCAATTCCGAGGTAACGCAAGCATGTTTACAGTTTAGAACTATTTCATTATACACTGATAAATTGAGATATCTCTCCACTGTCTTTAAATATTACGCCTCAATCGCCAATTGTTGAACATAATCCCCGCCATGTTGTCGCGCCACCCTTGCCAAACTGGAGAAGGAGTAATTGTCTCAATATATTCATTTTCATCCGGGGGTGCGAATTGAAGCAGCACACCAGTTGCTTCTAAAGGGTCTACGGGCATTGTTAAACGAATAACGTTGTGCAACAATGCACACGCCAGTACAATATTGCACTTAGTATGAACGAAAAAATGCGTTGGATGGTCCAAAATTGGCCAACACATCTTCAACAAACCAAAAGCACACTCAATGACATTACGCGCTTTACTGTATTTCATGTTGAAGAACTCTTCACGATCCCTTGGACGATTGCGCCCGTTTGCCCACTCATTTAAGTGATACCGCTTACCCTTATAAGGAGTTAAAAAACCCTCACCATTCTGATACCCTAGATCACATAGGTAATACTACCCTGTTGAAGAATCCGTAATGGTAATTAGCATATGTTATTACTCATTAATTCTACATTTGTAATTAAAAGAAATCGTTTCACTAAAATCGCATACCCGATGGAACTTTTAGACCATCCTCCCTAACCAACGCTTCACGAAGAACGGTATTGTCTGCTACAGGGCCTTCCCACCCCGCCAAAATGTATACAAATTTTTTGTTAATGTCGCACACGCCTATGACATTTGTCGTAACTATACCCTTCCTTCCAATATAACGATCCTTATCGATTAGCGGAACACGTAACGCAACATGGGTCCCATCAACTGCTCCTAGGCATCCCTACCGAGTTATTATAACATAAGTAAAATCTTGTTAGTCGTTTATCGTAACTTCACAAATTGGGACAATCATAGTAGTAGTCTATTCTGAATAATAGAAAAACTGTTATAATTCTTACCGGAAAACATTTCCACCTTTCATCAGTACAATCTGCTGTTATGGGAGTTGGTTTTACCATAAGATGGTCCATAATCTTGAACAACGCATCCATGGTTTTGTAGAAATAGTGACTGATGGTCTGCCCCGATCTTTTGAAATCAAGTCGAACAACGCAATTTTTGTGGTGATGCGCAAGCGTTTGCAAGAACAACGCAATCATTTCTTGTACATTAACATATTTTGAGCTTGTTAACCCACCCCCATGTTCTAGTAAATAGCACAATTTATGAAAGCTGTTCCTATCCATTCTTAAAATGTCAACGCAATCCGAATCTTTTATATTTATTAGGTCTTGCATATGAGCTATTTGTCGTGGGAGTCTACCGAGCATGCTATAGGTATAACCCCTCTTTCTTTTATTAGAATGAGCAATGCGTCGCTTAGCAAGGAATTAAGTCAATGAAATCATAATGAGTCTAAGTCTAAACAAATGAAGTTGTGCGGCTGCAAGTATCATCGCATGGGTCCTCCATTCCATCCTACGTATATGTGACTTCTAGTTAACAAAAGTGCTAAAGAGAAATATACTTAAAATTCCCCTAATAACAGGACTGGTGCAATCATTATCAAATAATGTGCAGCACAAAATGTCATAATCTTCAGATTTGAAAAAAAATACATTACACTAAGTCATTGTACAAGATTTTGGTAGGAATATTTTTAACATTTTCCCTTTATTTCACAAGACAAAACATATCTTAGTATAAATTGTTAGACTGGAGAATAGAACGATCAACACACCATTATTTATTAATAAAAGGATGCAACATATATAATTAGGTAGCTTATACACATCACACAAACATCATCCAATGTAGTATTATAATCAGTAGGTTACCTAAGCTACTAGAATATGCAGCCAAGACCATACTGAACAATTTTGCAACTGCATATAAGGGCCTATAGCTCTTGTAAATGATAGAAAGGTGCAAATCCATTGGTGAAGCAATTATTTATAAGTCATACCTGAAGAATTCAAACGATGCGAACGTGTTGAAAGAGTTTGGTTGTTGTCTGTCCAAAACCACCATGCACAAAGTTATTCACTTCGTCCCGAATTAGATTCTCGGATAATTAAAGTAAATAATAATAACAAATTAGGATTCCAATCGCTTTGCAAAAATTGTGTGCAATATAAATATTAATGACACAAAGGAAGGTACAAGGATTTCTCAGTACCAATTATTTGAGCTTGGACTCCTTTATGATTTTGCAAATATACCCTGCAGACAATGAACAAATTTGCCATGTTAGTCATATTTAAGAACAGATTTGCAAATCTCCCCTGCAGACGAGGAACTATTGGTCGAATGATTTTGCAAATCTCCCCCCAAATCTCCCCATTAATGTTGTAAGAAAAGTAAAACGTAAGAATTAACCATAATCAAAAAGTTTTGTCAGTACCGGGAGAATTTACCTTCGAGTAATTTCGTTGCAGGTCTGCTTAGGGTTTACGGGTTCCAGTCCACAGTAATTTGGGGGAGAAATGAAAATCTATATTTATATCATTCTGCAGAGGCAGTGCTGGTACATGCTACGAAACTTTAGGGGTGAAAATGACAAACTACCAGGGGAAAAAACACTGTTCAAGCCACATTATGAAAACGTACCTTGGGCTGCTGATTATGAAGCCCTGTCATATTGACGCGGGTCGACCCTGGTTTCAAAATGGAAGACCAAAGCAAAAAAATTTACTGTTTAACCCACATTGGCAACCATATTAGGCCCTAATGTAATGAACCAAATGGGCTCTTTAATACTTGTATGTATTGTATTGAAAAGCCAAGAATAAGAAAATAAAAGTTATTTTAGTAAATTTTATAAAGATTATACTGTATATGGAAGTGAATAATTTTTATTCATCAAGAGTACAACATATATATATATATATATATATATATATATAGGTTACAAAAAGAACTAAGGAAAGAATAATTACAAATAAGGAAAAGAATACATGCTATCTAAGAACTAAGGAAAGAATAATTACAAATAAGGAAAATAATATATTCTAACTAAGAACTAAGAAAAATAGAATTACAAACAAGGACAAGAATATATTATAATAATAATGTTATCTAATACGCCCCCACAAAATGAACGTTCCATCAGCAACGGAGATTTTGGAACGAAGAAGGCAAAACCGAGAGCGAGCAAGGGGCTTGGTGAGAAAGTCCGCAAGTTGATTGAGAGTGTTAACATAAGAGACTCGAATAAGTCCTTTGTTAACAAGGTCCCGAACAAAGTGGATATCAACAGAGATGTGCTTCATCCGAGAGTGTTGGACCGGATGGAGTGACAGACGAAGGGCACCCATGTTGTCACAACGAATAAGTGGCGACGAAGGAAGCGAGAGACCAATTTTGCCAAAGAGATGTTGTAGCCAACGTATTTCGGCCGAGACAGTAGCGAGCGCACGATACTCCGCTTCAATGGAAGAATGAGCAACGGCCTTTTGCTTCTGAGAAGGCCAAGAGATTGGATTGGGACCGAGGAAAACAATATAGACCGAAGTAGAGGTGCCGGTTCGAGTGTCGCCGGCCCAGTCCGAATCCGAGAAGGCCGTGAGGGCAAGAGATTTTTCTGTCCGAAAAAGAACACCAAAAGCAAGAGTACCTTTAAGATAGCGAAGGACACATTAGAGAGCGGTCCAATTCGCATCAGACGGAGAAGTCATACGTTGAGCCAAGCGGTTAACGAAAAATGCAATGTCAGGGCGTGTAATAACAAGATACTGTAGACCCCCGATAACTTGCTGAAATTCGGTGGCATCAACTGAGGATGAGGACGACGAGATAGGAGGATTGGTCGCCATAGGTGTGGCTAGTGGCTTAGCACCATCCATCTTGTGGCGGGAGAGCAAGTCGTGAATGTACTTTTGCTGAGATAGAAATAACCCTTCGCGACATCGTATAACCTCAACGCCCAAGAAATAGGAAATAGCACCCATATCCTTAACCGCAAACTTGGTAGCAAGTTGTGACACAAGAGAAGCTATCGTAGAATCACAAGAGCCACTTACAATAATGTCGTCCACATATACAAGCACAAAGAGGCGAACAAAGGCACGAGAGAACACGAATAATGATATATCAGATTTGGTTTGAACAAAACCAAATGAGATGAGTGCAGCACTGAGGGCAAGATACCAGGCCCATCGGGCCTGCTTAAGGCCATATATAGTCTTATGAAGAAGACAAACATGATCGGGAAAGGCCTTATCAACAAAGCCAGATGGTTGGCGCATGTAAACAGTCTCAGACAGATCACCATGTACAAATGCATTACTAACATCCAACTGACGAAGAGACCACTGATTCATAGTAGATAAGGAAAGTATGGTGTGAATAGTTACCGGTTTGACGACCGGGCTGAATGTTTCCTTATAGTCGATGCCAGGACGCTGATGAAAGCCTTCGCCACAAGGCGTGCTTTGTACTTGTCAGTAGTCCCATCAGGATGCCGTTTGATGTGAAACACCCATTTGGAGCCAATAATTCCACGATCAGCAGGTGGCACAACTAAGGACCAGGTGCCCTGCTTTGTGAGCGCAGTGATTTCCTCTGCCATGGCCGCTTGCCACTTCGGATCAGTCATAGCCTGAGTCGCACAAGTTGGTTCAATGTGACCAACTACCGAATGTTTGGTGACGAGGTGAAGGACCTTAGGCTTGAATATATTATTGCGAGACCGAGTGACCATAGAATGAGTGTGGGTCAGTGGAGGAGGGGCATCTAGAATAGAGGATGGTACATCAAGAGCCGGTGAAGGTGGCTCCGACGGAGGTTCAGGCTCAGTAGGGGCCGAATGCACCGATGAGGCAGGTGGCGGATCAACCGGAGGCGGGGCAAGCGTCGTGGCAACAATGACAGGTCGCGGTGAGGGCAGTGAAAGTGATAACACGGCAGTGGTAGGAATGGTGGGAGAGGCCAGGGACAGAGTTCCCGAAAAAATAGTTTCCACAAAGCGAACATGTCGAGAAATAAAAATTTGGCCAGAACGTTGATCAAGACACTTATAAGCCGCCTGTGAGGTGAAATAACCGATGAAGATGCATGCCCGAGATGGTGGAATTAATTTGCTCGAATAATGCGAACGTAAATAAGGATAACAGAGGCAACCAAACACCCGAAGCCGAAGATAATTAGGCGCACGACCATAAAGCACCTCAAAAGGTGACTTATTATGCAATACAAGAGTAGGAAACCTGTTGTATAAGTAAGCGGCCGTAAGAAACGCATGATCCCAATATTTAGGAGATAAGTTTGCACGCGTGAGAAGGGTGAGACCTATAGTGACAATGTGGCGATGGCGATGCTCACTTATACCCTTTTGTTGAGGTGTATGTGGTGTCGTAGTTAACCAACTTATGCCATTCATTGATAAATATGTACGAAGTGGCAAAAATTCTCAACCATTATTAGAATAAATTGTTTTAATTGGCATGCCAAATTGCTTTTCAACAAGAGCATGAAATTGTATAAAAATCCTGCACACATCAGATTTTGCAGATAGCATATAAACCCAACAGTATTTCGTAAAGTTGTCAACAAGTATCAGATAATAGCGAGCACCAGAGATAGATACCACATGAGACAGACCCCAAACATCACCATAAATATAATGCAACACATGATCCGAAATAAGTGACGAGCTATTAAAAACCAACTGTTGATTCTTGTTCAAAAAACATGAACTACAATGCTCAAAGTCCATATTATTCGACGGCAAAAAAGGTAAATTGTACTTGTGCAATATCAAAGAACTAATCTTCAAGGAGGGATGACCAAATCGCTCGTGCCAACACTTTTTATGAACCCGTTCTCCAACTAAGGCTGTCATAGGGGGGCGCGAGTTACGCGGTATACGAACACAATACACCCAATTCACACAATCACCACGCATCAGTTTAGCCCCCGAAGTGCGATCCTTAACAATAAAACGTGACAAGTAAAATTCCATAGAAACATCATTCGCCTTAGTAAATTGATGAACATATAAGAGATTTCGCTGCGAGCGAGGCACACATAAACAAAATGTTCTATTGGCATAAACAAAACGAGAAGTGCCTGTATGGGATATACGCAAACCTGTGCCATCGGCAGTGACCTCATCGCGCCCCTAATATTCGGAATGAACCGAAAGATTGTTGAGATCGGATGTTAGAGAGTGAGATACCCCGGAATCAATGAGCCACTCGTTGTTGGATGCGGTCGGGGCCGAGGGTGAAGCGGCAAAGTTGGCACTCGGATTCGGGAATTTTCTGCACGTGCGCGCACCGTGCCCATAAATGCCATAAAGTTGGCAGGTGATCGGAGGCCTATTGTTGTTGGAACCGGAGGGTCGAGGCTGTCCGCGGGACGATCCACGGGAATGCTGAGAGAAGCCACGACCATGACTGTGTTGTTGCCCACGTTTCCAACCCGAGCGCTGTTGTGCAGACGCCATATTAGCAGTGGCGACAAGGGTTGCCGCGTCGGATTCCAATCGACGCAAATAGGTTTCATGACCCACCAACAAGTCGTGAAGTTCCAAAAATTGAATAGAGGTTTCCCGTGCGCGAATAAAGCCGGCAATATCCCTATAGGTAGATCCGAGTCCGTTTAGAATGTAGAGAGTGATATCGTCGTCTTTCAATGGACCATCGACGATGGCGAGTTTGTCAATTTTTTATTTCACCAAGTGCAGGAACTCCGAGACTGGTTTTGAACCCAATTTGAGGGAGTTCAAGTCATCCTTTAATTGCATGACTCTCGAGCGAGAGCGATTAGCATAGGTACGTTGAAGAATATCCCATGCATCAGCCGAGGATTTGGCGTTGGAGATGAGTTGAACGATTTCAAGCAAAACCGAACCAAATAGGGCGGAGATGAGAAGCGAGTCTTGTCGCAACCAGTAAGAATGAGCCGCCAAGCTCTCTGATGTGGAACCCGGAGGAGGACATGGAGTCGTGCCATCCAAGAAACCAAATAGTCCGTAGCCAAAGAGGAGATGATGAACTTGTGAATGGCATGAGGCGTAGTTACTCTCGGTAAGTTGAAGCGGGAGTTGTTGGTGAGCGTTGATCCGAATCAACGCCTGAGTGGGGCCGCCGGTGTTAGAGTCGGACGGGGAGGTGGCGGATTCCGTGAAATTAGTCATGGATCAAGATCTCGTTAGAGATTGTGGCGTCTTGATACCACATAAAGATTATAGTATATATGAAAGTGAATAATTTTTATTCATCAAGAGTACAACATATATATCGGTTACAAAAAGAACTAAGGAAAGAATAATTACAAATAAGGAAAAGAATACATGCTATCTAAGAACTAAGGAAAGAATAAATACAATAAGGAAAAGAATATATTCTAACTAAGAACTAAGGAAAGGATAATTACAAATAAGGAAAAGAATATATTATAATAATAATGTTATCTAATAAATTTGCTGATTCCTCTCATCTCCCTTCTCTTTGGAGTTTTGTTTTGACTCGAATAGAATAGGAAAAATAATCCTTACGGTACGTAACATCCAACATCATCATCAACTTATAGTCAAAGAACAATGTTCTACAGGGTGTTGGAGAAGATTAGTTTGGATGATCATACGAGTTCTTGGAAGGCTATGGTTCTACCCCGCACTCTTGACAAAGTTCGACACTATGTGGTCACTACACAACAACTTCGAACTCATTGACCTTGGGTATAATTGCTACTACCTCAAAGGCATACTCGTAGTATCTTGGATAATGGATCCACCATTTGAAACACGACACCATCTACTTCAAAACCTTTCCAAGATATTACGAACACGTCGGGCATATCGCTTGATACACCTCACGACCATACCACTGTATGTATGAAAAGTCAAGTGAATGGTGGCAGCTGATAGCTCTGACTATTAAAAGAAGACTAAACCATGCGATGGCTAACCAAAAGTGGCTTAATTTATTTCCTGATAATGCAGTGATTAACTTACCTCGTACCACTCCAATCATCATCCCATACTCACTCACTGTCATGGTATAAACAAGAGAAATGCGGGAAGACCGTTCTGTCTCGAAGCTGCATGGACGTGCAATCCGGAGTGCGACCTCCTTCTAAGAAAAATTTGGGAAGCTAAACCCCGAATTCTTGATGCAACCTCTGAAGTTCCTAAGGTGTTAATTCCTTGGAGTAAAACACGATTTGGGAAAAATATTTATTGGAAAAAGAAGTTGATCTTGCAGGTTGAGGGTATTCAGAAAGTAACTTGTCGCAAATCGAGTACGTTAATAATTTGGAGGCCGGTTTGATCAAGGAATACAATGAAGTGTTGAAACAAGAGGCAATATTTTGGCTACAAAAGTCGAGGATTAGTTGGATCCATGAGGGGGAAAGGAATATGAAGTTTTTTCATAGATCGATCCCACACTAACGCCACAAAAATCAGATTATCACGGTTAAAATCAATGATGTGTGCGGCACGAAAACAAAACTCCTCTACTTACATGCACGTGAATACTTTACGAGTCTATTTACTGCATGCACGCCACGCCAGCGTAATGCGCGATGCGTTCCCTTCCCAAATTCTGATTTTTAGATGTGGTTGATGTCTTAGGATGAGGATTATGTTGGTAGAATGATTGAGATGGAAGAATTGAAGGTTGTGGTGATGAGGCTCCAGGCCCAGACAGGTTGCAAGCAATCTTCTACCAAAAAGGTTGGGAGTGTTTATTACCAAGTGTATCACTAGATTGCGAGATATCTACCTAATCAAGTTTCATCAAGGGTGTGAGCATGCAAGATAATATTTTCTTACTCCAGGAAATTCCACATTCGACGTGTGCAAAGAAAAAGAACAAAGTGGGCGAGATGATCATGAAATTAGACCTTGCAAAAACCTATAACATGGTGAGTTGGGAGTTTCGGGAGGACAAGTTGAGGGCGTTTGATTCTCTGCCGGGACAATTGAGCTAATAATGTTCTGCATCCGAAATGTGGTGATAAGCATACTTTGGAATGGATCACCTCTTGATGCCTTTAAGCATTCGTGTGGTCTGCGCCAAGGTGACCCGCTTTCCCCATATTGTTTGTGTTATGTGTAGAAAGGCTCTCATATTTAATTCATGAGAAGGTGGAGAAGAAAAAATGGAAATCGTTAATTTCATGTCGGAGAGGACCCAAAATCTCACATTTGTTTTTTGCCGATGACCTTATTCTCATTGGTGAGGCAACTAAAGCGAATGCATGGGTGATTAAAAGGATTCTTGAGACGTTTAGCGGAGCCTCATTAACCCATAAAAGTCGAAGTATTTTTCTCAAACATGGGAGAAGCGAGCTTGAAGAACTGTATTTGTGACATTCTTGGCTTTGAACAAACCCCGAACTTAGGGAAATATCTCGGAGTCAAGATGATACATGGGCGAGTTAGTAGAGAAAATTTCATGGAGATTCTTGATAGAATTATGAAACGCATGGCGGGGTGGAAGAGCAAGTTTTTATCTTTGGCTGGGCGAGCAACTCTTGTCCAATCTGTCGCGTTGAAAATGCTGATATATCATATGCAAGCATCATGGCTACCGAAAAATGCGTGTTTGCAATTTGATAAACTTAATAGAGACTTCCTTTGGTCCTCGACTTTGGAAAGCAAAGAAGTGCACCTAGTTGGATGGGAGCAAGTGACCAAACTGGAGAAGGCTTGGGAATCCACACACGCCGAAGAAGCAATGAGAACCTCTTATCCAAACTCGCATGGAAAATTCTTAAGGAGGAAGATTCGGTGTGAAGCAAGCTTATTAGAGAAAAATATCTAATAAACAAATCACTTCTTGACCTCATGGTGATATCGACGGATAGTGCAACTTGGAAGGGAATATTAAAATGCCTGAGCTTGATGAAACCTTTTCTAAGGTAGAAAATTGGCGATGGATCGAGAATATCCTTTTGGTTCAATAACTGGATGGGGGAAGGTCGTGCTTATGAACTTGTTGATAACGCCCATCATGCGGATGCGAGACTTTAGTTATGTGACGTGGTGAATGAGGATGGTAAATGGAAGTTGGACGTCATACAAGCGCCAATACCGCATCAACTTGAGAGGAAGATTTGAGCACGTCCAATAATGCTAAAGGAGTAGCGCGATGAAATTATTTGGGGCAAGATGAGTAGTGGCGTGTTCACATGCCAATCGGTATATAAGGCGTATCAAAAACGCTATGGGGAATGGCTGAGAAGAGTGTTCAAAAGTAAATGGATTTGGGGCACTAGATTGAGCTACAAGATGCAACACTTTCTATGGCTTGCACTCCAAAATAGTTTGACGTCGAAAAGTCTTCTCAAGACACGGAGAATAACCCACACGGGAGAATGCGCATGGTGTATGCATGAAAACGAGATAACACTTCATATATTACACCATTGTACGACGACAATAAATAAATAAATCTGGAGGAATTCGTTGCACAAGGATGAGTTAAGGACTTTCGAATCCTCTGCGGATAACGAATGGCTGAAGGTGAATTTGAAAAAGATGAAGTTCTCGGATAGAAACATGGCGGATGTGAACGAGATATAATCTTTGCTGCGACCGTATGGATTATTTGGAAGTCGAGAAATCTTTGGGTATTCGAAAGAAAAAATGAACCATTAAGTAGTAAAATTCAGCAAATCAGAATGTTAAGCTTGGGTCTCCAGAAAGCTTGGGATGGTCGAAGCTAAATGTGGACGACAACTGCAAAGAGAATTTAAATCTTGGTGCGGCAGGAGGAGTACAACGTTCAGCTAACGAGGACTGGATTTGGGGATTTAAAATTGCTCTCACTTCGCCTACTGTCGAGGAAGTGGAGTTTGAGGCATTGAAACACGGTTTGGAACTAGCATGGGAAAAAAAGTGTCCCTTTTGAAGTCGAAACTGATTCTGAGACATGTTATAGACTACTTTCTGGAAATGAACTGATCCCTTTAGCGCGCATGGAAGTGAACTTGTCCTGCGTTGCCGTGCACTCTTAAGACTTCCCTGGACCGTGGAGCTTCGTTGAGTTTCAAGAGAGGCTAATAGAGTCGTTGATTTTATTACTAAGTTAGATTTTAGTGAACGAGAGCGGGAAGTATTCTTAGATACTCTCCTGCCTCGGATTGTTAGTTTGCTTGCACAAGACATTGTTTAACTTTTGATTTATTACCTTACCAAAAAAAACATTTCATTTCAATAAAATATGTATATCTTTCATTTTTATAGTTTAAACTTTCAAATATAAAATTAGAAATAATAAAAAAATTAAAAAATATAGGTGTATATGCCTTTTTTCAAAATTTATTATTATAAGATAGATTACTACTGTAAAATTAAATTCAAAAGAACATAACAAATTATATTACTATTAAGGTTGTTTTAGTCTTTTCATATTTCAGGGAGGTGGTATGCCAACCTAACCTTTGAGATCATAATAAGATATTTGGCCAACTTATTTTTAAGGTGAGATAATTGTTAGTTTAGCATAACAGAAAGAGATCCCTTTTTGAATAAGAAAAATTATATTATGAGTTTTTTTTTGTTTTTATATTTTTTCGAGGTAGATATAGCAATTTATGAATTCATTAATTTTATAATATTAGTAAAGTTTATAATTGGTTCAAGTGTCATGAGTGAGGTTAAAAAAATCGTCAATAGAGACGTCACGTGAATCTAGTGATAAAGTTATTTTTGGCCAAATCCTCAAAATTAAGTCAAATTAGAAGCCATTTAGGGGACTAAAATTTGTTTGGTCCATTAACTTGGCACCCTCACTAATTTAGTCCCTTAATCAGTTACTTCACCAATGTCATCCCTTAAACCCAAAATTGTATATCAATTTGTTCCTTTTTGGTCGAATTGTTAAAATTGACCAAAGAAAGCTGACGTGACACCCGTTTGACCATTGTCTACCGACTTTGACCCAGAAAAGTAATTTTTTATTCTTTTTTCTGCCACCTTAATATCCAACTAAGCCAAAATATAAAATTGACAATAAAATAAGAAATTCAAATATGCAATTAATTCTTTTTTATAGTTCAGTGTTTCTTTTCTTTTCTAATTTTATCTTAATATGTTTAATAAACATAAATATAATACTTAATATTACCTTTAAATGTAATTTTTGTAATGTAAAATGTAAATAAAATCTCTAATAAACTTTATATTAATGTTATATAAAATAATAAAAATGTTAACGTAACATGCATATCTTGTATTTAATTCAAATATACATTTATTTTACCATGCAATAAAAGTAATTGTATAATTTTATTTTTATTAAACTTATTTTAGTAATAATTAAATTACAATTTTTTTTTAAAAAGTATCATTAATCTTATCATACATACTTCTGTATGATTCCACTTATATAATACATAAACACCAAAATATAACTAAATAAGTTTGAAACCAAACTACTTTTGTAATTCAAAATAAAAAAAAAATCCTTTTTCTAACCCCCAAACACCCCCTGTTACATTATCTAAATTATTTATTCTCATTCATAAGTAATAAACATAAACACTTTTACCAAAAATATAAAATAAACATTAAAAAGTGATTAAAGAAAAACATAAACACTAAAAAATAAATAAAAAGATCAAAAACGCTCTTTGTATTTCAAAATTTAAAAACAAAAAAGAAAATCCTTCTTTTAAGTTGCTCCCCCCCTCCCGTTGATGTCCAATCAATCCCCGTCGTTTTCCACACCTAGCCCATGATCAACCCCATTGTCCTCAACAACACACACACATCATGACTAATGAAATTCCCCAAATTAATTTTCGTCATTGCTCTAGAAATACACAAATCGAGTTTCAATCGACGCTCAACACTTTGTGACAGTGGAGTAAACCATGTAATTTAGAGTTGGGGTCGAGCATTGTTTAGATTAAACGAAAGGAAATGGAATCGAATGACAAGAAATCAGCGGCGTCGTTATGTTGTTGTGTTAGAAAGTCATGGGGATTATTTAGGATGGACCCAAATTCGACATTGAATCGGCTAAGCAGCGAAGGCCCGGAGAGACGGGCGCATCGAACGGAAGAGGTTTGATGCGGATTCAGCATCAAACCACATGTTCGATGCTTACTCTCCAACAGCTGAAGGGTCCCACGGGACGAGGTCTATAAATATCCTGCCCCTTAACCTTCTGGCGGATCATTGAACACACGCACAGCTCACACTACCACATCGAACACGAGGGTTCGATATACTTTATTGTTCGACTAAGACTCAGATTACGTTGACTAAGATCTAACATGTACACATTCGAGGTTCTACTGTATCGAATCGGCTCAGTTCGACACGTCAACATCGAACCAGGACGGTTCGACACTTTATCAATTCGACATACATCCCTCTCGAACCAATCGAGTTCGACTTTCAATAGCATCGTACCAGCCACGTTCGAGGCGCACATCGAATGCTATCTATTCGATCATCACGATTATTTGTCTTATTAGGACATTTAAAGCAATTCAATACTTGTAATAGACAGTAGGTGTTTCAGACCAAGTTAGTCCGTTTATTATATTGGATTAGCATTATTTTGGCATTGTGAGACTAATTTGTAATTATCTTTGGGGTATTTTAATCCGGACAAAATAAGACCAAAATATTGGTGCCGCCTGTGGGAACACCGTTTACATTATTTTTAGATATAAGTAGGTAGAATGACAAAGAGACGTCGTGCACGGTCAGATGGAACAAAGGAAACAAGAAATAAGACCAAAGTGGCAATAGACAAAAATGAAAAGCGACCCGAGCCTAAGGAGCATGGGTGGGAAAAAACAGAAAATCAGTTATTGAAGCAATGGCGAGAATGTAAAATGGAACACTTAGGGGAATTCAAGATTGTGCAGCTATTTAGGGAGAGCGCCGAAAAAATAATAAAGATTGGGGTCGGAATGGAGCGAATGATAGAGGGAGCCTTGGTGGACTATCTCAGGCGAAATCTAGATATATTTGCCTGGTCTGATTCCGACTTGTACGGAATAGACTCCAGAATCATAGTGCACCGGTTGAATGTAGACAAGAGAGCAAAATCGATAAGACAGAAGAAGTGGAATTTTAGCAAGGAGAAGAATGAAGCCGCCGAAAAAGAGGTACAAGAACTCTTAGCGGTGTGGCATATATATGCACTGAGGTTTTCAGAATGGTTGAGCAATGTCGTATTGGTTATGAAAAAAGAAGCGACATGGAGAATGTGCGTGGATTATACGGACTTGAACAAGTATTGTCCTAGGGATCATTTTCCATTGCCTAGGATAGACCTGCTGGTTAACTCGACTGCGGGTTGTGCGCTGTTGAGCAGGATGGATGCGAAACGTGGATTTCACCAGATATTCAAGGCGGTACAAGATCAGAGAAAAATAGCTTTTGTCACGGATACATGAGTGTACTGTTACAGGGTAATGCCCTTCGGTTTGAAGAATGCAGGAGCGACATTTCAAAGACTGGTGGCAAAAATGTTTTACCATCAAATTGGGAAGTCAATGGAAGTGTATATCGACGATATGCTTCTGAAAAGTCTCAAGGCTGAGGAGCATGTGCGTCATTTAGATGAGGCGTTCGTCATCATGATAACCTCGGGAATGAAGCTGAACCCTAAGAAGTGCACTTTTGAGGGTAACATGGGGAAGTTATTAGGTGATGTGGTGAATGAAAGAGGAATCGAAGCGAGTCCAGATAAGATAAAGGCGGTGTTGGAGCTACCATCACCAAAGACAGTGAGGGATGTGTATTGTCTAGTGGGCCGATTCACTGCCTTGGGAAGGTTCATATCGACTTCGGCAGAAAAGAATCTCCCTTTCTTTAAAATCACGAGGCAAAGCAAGAATTTTGTTTGGACGCCAGAGTGTGAGGAGGCTTTCCGGAAAATGAAAAATTACTTGGTGAGCCCACCACTGTTAGCTAAACCAGAGGAAAATGAAATGGTGTATCTATACCTAGCGGTATTCTCGCACGCCATTAGCACGATATTATTCAAGAAAAATGGAACCTAACAGTTACCTATTCACTATGTGAGTAGAGATCTGCAAGGGGCAGAAAGGAACTACTTGGAGATAGAGTTGTTCGCACTGGCAATCGTGGCCACCACACGGAAATTGAGACCATAGTTCCAATCTCACCAAATCATGGTGGTGATGGATAAACCATTGAAACAAGTGCTGGCGAGGCCCAAAACTTTTGGAAGATTGGTTAAATGGGCGAGTGAGCTCAGTGAATTCGGATTTGAGTTCAAGCCGCGAACTGCGATTAAAGCACATGCCTTAGCGGATTTCATAGCTGAGACATTGGGTAACAGTGTAGCCGAAACCGCAAGCTGTATTCTTTCTATATCAGACCAAGCCGGAACCAGCAGAGCAACCACAACATGGTACTGCACACGGACGGATCCGCAACCACTCATGGAGGAGGGATTGGGATTCATTTTCTGTTCTCATAGCGAAGAGAGTTTGAATTTGCTATCAGTCTAAACTACATGGTGATGAATAACAAAGCCAAGTACAAAACAATTATTGCTGGTACCAAAATGGCTCTCCGACTCAACATTGAACATTTGGACATATTTACCGACTCGCTCCTAGTGGCAAATTATTTCTCGGGAAAATATGAGACGATAGAGGAGACAATGAAATTGTATGCCGCAAAGGTAAAAGAACTGGTAAGGAGTTTTAAATTCTTTGATATTACTCAGATCCCAAGGGACGACAATGCAAAAGCCAACACACTCTCTACATTCGCAAGTTCTTCGGAGATTCTGGTAAAGAAGAGAGTAACACTTATGGCCGCTGACAAGCCCTCGATCGGGATGTCAAAATATAACGCTACAGAGGCGTGGGTGGAATTTATAATGGCAATATAAGAAGACCCGTCTTGGAAAGACGAGATTATGATTTATCTTCGGGAGGGTATCCTCTCGACATATTTGAATGCACAACGCATAATGCGATATAAGGCCTTCAGGTTAACTATACACAATGGAGAGCTTTACAAAAGATCTTTCGAAGGACCATTTCTGAGATGCTTGACTCCAACCCATGCCGAATATGTTATGAAGGAAATTCACGCAGGGTGCTGTGGAAATCATTCTGGGGGAAGAGCTTTGGCTTAACGAATATTACGTTAGGGATATTATTGGCCAACTCTATTAAAAGATGCAACAGTTTTTGGAGGCGATGTGACAGTTGTCAGTATAACGCTCATCTCATTCATAGACCTGCACATTCGCTACAACCCTTTGACGTGGCGTGTCAATTTTATCAATGGGAAATCGATATCGTAGGACCTTTCCCCCGGCTAAATGTCAAAAGAGATATTTGGTAGTGGCAGTTTAGTACTATACCAAGTGGGTCGAAGCCAAGGCTATATCGTCGATCACTGAGTAGAATATGATTGAGTTTATCTAGAAATACATCATATGCCGTTTTGTAATTTTGAGGTATATTATATATGACAATGGTACGCAATTCAGCGGAAAGGAGATTAAATCATGGTTTGTGGAATTAAAGATATCTCACAACCTGACCTCAGTCTATCATCCCCAGTCATATGGTCAAAAGGAATCCACTAACAAAACATTGAAGGATTATCTCGAAATGAGGGTAAGAAGCACATGAAAAACATGGCCAGAAGAGCTTCAAGGAATATTATGGGCATATAGAACAACTCCAAAAACATCGACATGGGAGACTCCATTTGTTCTTATCTATGGTATCGAAGCTGTTCTGCCTACAGAAATAGGTATGCCAACGCAAAGGATTAACAATTATGACCCGAACAATCGGCCCGTTTAAGGAAAATGGATCTCGATATGATAGGCTCGACAAGAGAAGACACGTATCAACGCATAGTGGCTTTTAAGGCAGCAATGGCCAAAAGCTACGGTAAAAGGGTTCAGTTCCGAAACATTGAAGTAGGTGATTTGGTCCTGAGAAGCATTGCGTCAAAACAACATATCGGGAAGCTCGAACCAAAATGGGAGGGGCCTTACAGAGTCATATGAGCAAGTTCGCAAGGATACTATTACTTGGAGACTATGCAGGATGTTCAGCAGAAGCGTCCGTGGAATGTGCAGCATCTTAGACGTTACTATGCATAGGAATTGAAACAATATCACCCGGCAGTCAAATAATAGTATGAACTACGAAGGCTTGAGTCCCATTCAAACTGGGAAATGTAGGCATCTCGGTAAGAATCGAGCTCAGTCCATGTCAAATAACTAATTATATTTTCTATCCGTCGAATGATGCAGGTGAAGTCGATGCGGTATAAACAACCCAAAGTGGTCAAACCCCTCATGCACGACACGAGTGTTATGACGGCGGTATAAATAGCCTAAAGTGGTAAAGCCCCTCATGCACGACACGAGCGTCATGACGGCGGTATAAACAACCCAAAGTGGTCAAACCCCTCATGCACGACACGAGCGTCATGACGGCGATATAAATAGCCCAAAGTGGTAAAACCCCTCATGCATGACACGAGTGTCATGACGGAGGTAGAAATAGCCCAAAGGAGTCGAATCCCTCATGCATGACACAAGCATCATGACTGATGCAACGCGAGATCGATAATGATTATAAGGCATAACACAATTATGAAATTGACAACAGACAAAGAGCAATTAAACGCGCATTGAACTTGGCTAATAAGAAAATAAACTGTGCAAATAGAGTATAAATCAAAAAGTTATGATATCAAGCTACAAAATCGGGCTCATTCAAGAACCATTGCAAATGGAATGCAAAAAATTGTTCCAAGAAAAAAAAGCTTAATATCATCAAAAGATATGAACTAAAATTCGCTACTCAGCAGAAGACTGGGAGGACTCCGGACGAAGGATCACACCCACGAAACGTGCATAATTGGCATAATTTCCCTGAATTTGATCCTCCGCGAGCACCAGCTCCTTTGCCTGTGACTAATCTTCGGGCACATTAACAGTTTCTCTTTCTTGGATACTCTCAAACTGATATCTACTAGGAGATACCAAATCTTGATCATTGAACGATGATTTTGGCACAACAACCTCGGTTAAGGAAGTTTCAGGATCTCGAGGAAGATACTTTCCAGTCAGAAAAGTCATAGTCGGACCAGAAGTAGTAGAAACGAACACAACTTTCTTCCTTTTGTCCAGAGTCGCTAAAGGCAAAGGTTGAGACCACGCTGTCTTAGGAAGACTTGAGAGGAAGATGGTAGACCAAGACGCGGCTCGAGAAGCAGTATTTTTTGGATGTCCTTCATCTTCATTATCACTATGACCAAAAACGGCATCGATGGCTTTCTTGATTACCTCCGATTACTTAAACCACCAGTAGGAGAACCAGGACCCGCTTTCTCTGGCATTGAAGACGGACCCGAATTCAAGGAACTAGAAACAGGGACATTCTTATCCTTGCGATCATACCACATGGCATAAAATGGATCACCGGGTCTAGGGGCTCGAAGGTCTTATTCGCTTTCATCGCTGGGCTCCAGGATCTCCATCCTCTGACCGTGACTAGCATCCAACATGTCTTTTCGGAAACCCTCCATAAGATATCCGAGATAATCAGCTTGACCAACCCCAAGCTCAATACCATACTTCATGTTCGCATCACCATGGAGCAACTCTAGCAATTTGTAAACACTACTTTGCATGAAGGATTTGGCAATCGAACACCTGTAATCCTCAGATTCCAAATACCAAACCCGACATCCCAATTCAGTACAGACCTTATCGGTATCATCATTCGACGCCTTAAGAGATGAATTCTCATGTTTCGAAGAGTCATTCTCTCTCTTCAATGCAGCTATTTCTGCACGTAATGCGGCAATATTCTCCTCAGTTTTCTTGGCTGTTACTCCAGCGTCGTGGGCATCCCGAACAGCCTTAGCAGCCACCTTTTCTAACTCTTTGGCGCGTTTCAGCGCATTGAGTCGACTAATATCACCACTACAAATACTTGCGCGTAGCCTGTCGACGATGGAATTATGTTGACCATGTACCTCAACCAAACCACTGTAATCCCAACACAGTCGATACACTCCTATAGTAATAGAATCCAAAAATAAACGACCAAAGCGCGCCAGATCACGGTATCCTAGCCTATCAATTATGGTTTGGCGATCCAGTTGAGGCCATAGGGCCCGCATAATATCTACCGACTGTTCTTCCCTCAATCGATATCTGCCCATAGTAATGTTCAAAGATTCTAAGTTCTCGTCATTAAGAAAATCATAGTTAACGAGGCTCCTAAGAGGGGCCGATCTTGGATTACTGAAAGATCGAGGTCGCCTAAGTGGAGGCGGAGGGATGTCCTAAGCCTCTCTAGCACACTCATCTTAGCTAATTTCTTCTTGGTAGCAGTGTAGCAATGCTCACCTCCTGACCGGGAAGAACCCTCTTCATCGAGTCCTCGTGCATTTCAGAACGTGGGATTACTTGCATTGAATCTAGCCAAATTAGCAGCAATCCTTTCATCTTTAGCGTCAAATTTCTTCCATCGCTTGGATTTGAGAATTAGTCCCAACCTTAACACAACCACCAGTGGCAGTTGTAGTCATCACCAATCTCCGCGGCACAAAATCCTCATGACGCTCGAAGTCACTCACAACATGCACCCGGGTACCAGCACTTACGCCACCAAGCCTCATCGTAGAACGATCAACTGGTGGAGAATCAGAATGACCTGCACCTCAATTATCAAACAAAGCTCCGGGGGGCCCTAACTGCAGGCTGAGTCCTCGCGCCATCTTTCGGTGAACCTTCCAATGAAACACTTGCAAATGATGGGCCCACATCAGATGCGTTCGTCTCCTCGCTCCCAGTCTATGCACCATATATATTATCGGGTGACACTACAGGTTTACTTCAACTTTCAGACTTTTTCCTCGCCATTTTTAGTCAATAATAGAAAAATATCTGGATTAAAAAGAAAAAAGAAAACATTATATAAACATCAAATCCTCAAAATTCGATGTTGATGGGAAGGTCAAACGCCCACGGTTCGATGCGGTCTGGAAAGTAGCAAAAAACCCCCCCTGGAAAGAAAAATGAAAATGAGGTGGAAATTGGCTCCTTTTATAGACCCACCACTGCCTTTCTTTCCGATTCGATGCAATAACATCGAACGGGACCCGTTCGATGCACTCGCATCGAATTCCCCAAATTCGACGCCCTCACCAAAGCACATCGAACGGTCGGGGTTTGATGTGATCAAAACTTGCCATTAAATTTTAAGAGCTTAACGAGATCAAGTCCTTCAAAATTGGACCCCGATCTTTAATCGAGATCGTCTCCCAATCGGGAGCGTGAATTTCAGGCATATAAGAACGAGACACATAATTTCTTGAGTTGGGAAGCCGCTCCCTAATCGACACCGTTTTCCAAACTGGGGGGACTATGTGATGGGGATTATTTAGGATGGGCCCGAATTCAATATTGGGCCGGCCCAGCAGCGAAGGCTCGGAGAGACGGGTGCATCGGACGGAAGAGGTTCGATGCGGATTCAGCATCGAACCACGGGACGGGGTCTATAAATACCCCACCCCTTAACCTTCTGGCGGATCATTAGACATACGCACAAGACACACTATCACATCGAACACGAGGGTTCAATATACTTTATTGTTCGACTAAGACCCAGATTACGTTGACTAAGATCGAACCTGTACACGTTCGAGTATCTACTGTATCGAATCGGCTCAGCGCGACACGTCAACATCGAACCAGGATGGTTTGACACTTCATCAATTCGACCGACATCACTCTCGAACCAATCGAATTTGACTTTCAACAGCATCGAACCAGCCATGTTCGAGGCGCACATCGAACGCCATTTATTCGATCATCACGATTATTTGTGTTATTATGATATCTAAAGCAATTCAATACTTGTAATAGACAGTAGGTGTTCTGGACCAAGTTAGTCTGTTTATTATATTGGATTAGCATTATTTTGGCATTGTGAGGCCCATTTATAACTATCTCTGGTGTATTATAACGCGGAAGAAATAAGACCAAAATAGAAAGTGTTTACCGAATTCTATGGTGGTGTGCGTGGTGGTGGGGTTAGTGCTCGTGCGGTGGTAGTATGTGGTGGTGCGTCGTGCTTACAATAATATGTTATTAATCAATTATTGTTGGGAAATATATATATATATATTTATATATATACACGCATGTATATATATATCTAAGAATTTTAGTTTATTAATTGTAGGATACTTATTTATTATTTTTATTACGTGTTGAACATTTTTTTCTTTTTACGCTTTTCTTTAATTTAGGCTGAGTTGACATGTCTGTGTCAAAATAGATTAAAAAAATAATATTTTCGAACAAAATCAGAGAAAATCAGTCAAATGGGCGTCACGTGAGCTTTATTCTGCAAATTTTGAAAATTCGGTAAAAAACGAACTGAATTGGTGTAAAATTTTGGGTTTAAGGCACGAAATTTGTGGAGTGACTAATTATAAGTAGGCCGCCCACGTGAATTCGCCGGGACGGGAGCTGCGTTCCTCCTGCCGGGAACACTGTTCCGGGTGGATGGGATTCCCGGCCTGGACGGGAGGAATCCCAGTTCCCGGCCTGCAGTTTACAAGTTCTTGGGGCTGGAAAATTCCAGCCCCTTTTTTGGTTTTCTATACTTGATTTTAATAATTGTTATTGGTGGTGATGTTGCAGTGGAGTGGGAGCGTCGATGGTGATGAGGCGACGAGGCGACGTGGTGGTGCGACAGAGTGGAGGCGTGTGGGTGAGTGTTCTTGAGTGTGTAGGCCGTGAGTGTGTGTGTGTGTGGCTGTGTGTGAGACTGTGTGTGTGTGAGACAATGTGTTTTGTGAATCTTCTTTTCATACGTATAAAATAATATAATACTATAATATCTCATAAATATCACATTTTTGGATATTAAAATACTCTCATCATTGACTAAAAAAACAGTCAAATTAATAAAGTCATTATTTATTATTATTATTATTTTTTTAAAAAAAGCCTTGCGTGTGAATTGAGTGATTGTAATCATTTCAATTAAGTCCACAAACACGTCCGGCTTCATCCCCTCTTGCCACCCTCAGCCATATAAAAAGTAAAAACCCTACTCCTGTTTCCCTTTCACCTATTTTATTTAATTATTATTATTTGCACACATACACATGTACATACACAAATCCTCTGGTTCATGAAAATTGCAGCCACCACCGCCAACAGCCGTGTGCGTGAGGATGTTAAGCAAAAAAAGAAAAGAAAAAAAGAGGGTTAATGTAAAAATAAATAAAATTAAACACATGGGAGTTTCTACCTCACAGGATCCCGCGGGAGATAACGGGATCCGATTTGGATCCCCTTACCTCCCGACGGGACCCAGGCCCGGAGTAAAACTCCAGTCTGGCTGGGAGGTAAGAGATCGGGTTTTTCCCACTCCAGGAAAAATCCAGCGAGTCGGGCGGGAATCCTTATTCTCAATCCTGCCCAAATACCCCTAATTATAAGAACAAATTAGTAAGAGTGTCATTAAGGACCAAACAAATTTTTGTACTGCCAGCTAGATAATTTAGGCAAAATTCTGATATTTTCTCTCTTTGTGGGATTTATATGGAGTCAACGGAACGCTTGTGCGCTTTCAAATTAATGGAAAACTGAAAATCATGTGAACTCACATAACCAAAGCTATATATTTTTCTTTTCAAAGATACAATGAACATGTTTCAACAACAAGAAAAATTTTATGCTACGAAAGCATTTGAAGAAAAATACACTTATCTATCGAGCTTATAGAAACAACTATTCTTTTACTCGCTTAAAGTAAGGAGAGCTTGCAAATATTTCAAGAAAGCTCCTTAAAGCATTAGTGAAGTGTCGGTACGTTCTAACTAAGAATAACTTCCCACAATATATTATATATACTAATATTTTTATATGCATGCAGTTTAAGAAAAACAACTCTTTATATTTATATAGATCAATAAATAGAATAAAATGAAAAATATATTTAAAGCAAGGACAACATTTAAAACAATATGAAAGTAAATTATTTAAACAAAGAAATAAATAATAGGAAAAATTATAGAATCATAGCCAAACTTTGGCGGTTTTTCTACATGTATGACTGAACTTTGAATATTTGCATTTAGGTATCCCACCTTTCTTTCGGGCACCATAGTTGTATCCCAACTATTAAAAACTAAAATTCGGGTAGAAAACGTCACTCTTCGACCAAGTGACGTAATGGAGGGAAAGTTGGATACGCAAGTGCAAAAAATCAAAGTTCAACCATACATGTGAGGTGAGGCAATATCTTCCGAGCCCCTGTGATCAGGATATTCGGGGATATTATTACTCAATTATTTTTGTTCGGAACGACAATCTCGAATTTGAGAAAAGGCTGCACAACTATTTTATTAAGGACTTTGAGTAAATTACAACGGGCCGTGTGGTGAACTTTGAGCTAGAAGAGCGTGATAGATTCTAAGTACAATATAGTGTATAATATTGTGGAGAATGCTTGATTTTGGCATATCAATGAGTGATTGTGCTTGAAGCCCTCTCTCTTTTTCTGCTGAAATGAGGGACTATTTATAGTGTTAATCCAGGAGTCTTTGGCAAATGAGGGCTGGTATTTCCATCTTAACTCTAAGTGGTACTGGTAGCCAATGGCGTGAGGGTCTTCTGCGTCAATGAGGGTCGTCTATCAAGAGGTGACCAATGGCGTGAATGGACTGGCGTACGTCTGAGCGAGCAATGATGGCGTCTGCTCCAATGGTCTTCAGAGGCGGCATTGGGCCAATGAGAGGAGATTGGTCTGCACCGATAAGAATTGTCGCTTTCTGCTCCAATGAGTGATTCAGACCAATGTGGTGTGGTCTTTCCTCATAATTAGGATGGTTGGGAGCTATGTTGAATGATGGTGGTTGGCATATCTTCCAAGTCGGGTCGTGGGCTAAGGTCTGTCGGGATGATCAAATAACTTTGTTGGTCATTTATTCTGAATAGGACCCCGATGGTCGTTCTTCGTGATTGTAAGATCGTTGAGTTATCTCTTTTGGTAAGAATATCGAGGAATGTTGACTCTTTCTTGTATTCATTCATGTCCTTAACGTTGTTATGTGCTCCTTCCTTCTTAGTGTTTTGTTAAGTATTGGATATTGCCTCTCAAGGGTCCGGGGGGTACTTAGCGTTTCGAGAAGTGTTTTCTCCTCGGTCTGACGGGGGGGTTCCGGGGACTTTCCTTGTGGGTACTCGAGTTTGGACTGACACCGGTTTATTGGGAAGGGTGTGTCCAAGCCTTTGGGTCCAAACCGCATACCCTTTTTAGGGCGTCGATTTGACGAGACTCGGGGGTACCTTCTCCAGGTGCGTAGACCTAATACCCTATGTGGGGTGTTATCTGGTCGTGATCTGGGGTACCTGCTCCGGGTTTTGGACCATTTGCCTTAATCGGGATGCGGTTGACCGTGTCATGAACGTACCCTTCCGCTAGACGGGCGGTCAATTTTTTGTGGGGTATCCTTTTTCTACCTATGTCCGAGGACATTACGGATTATGCACCTTGAGGAGTCCCCCAGTTCGGAGTGTATTTCGTAGAAATCACTTGGAACCCATTAAATGAGCCTATGCGTTGTTGGACATTATTTTCAATTGTGGTCCTGTATGCTCCACGTGGCGCGGTGTTGGCCACCCGTTCGGGGCGTAGTTTGGGCTTCCTTGCCTAAACATTGAGGGGACTCGACGAGTTTTGTCTACATTCACCTGAGCACTTTTCATTTTCCATCTCTTTCTTTCTTCTTCTCTCTTTAGAAAATTTCCAGTGATTCCATGACTTTAGTGAGCACTTTCGGCGAAGAGGCGACTAGTGCAGGGAGGCGCAAGGTGGCGTCAGACACGGTGGCGACTGTCTCGCCTCCGTGTAAAGGGCATCGCGATGCTGTCGCGCCATCTCTGGAGTGGTGGAGGGTTCCATGAAGAAGGCGAAGAAGGCGGGTGTGGCGCCGCCGCCGCATAGGGTTTTGGCCGAAGACGTGCGGAGCACGGTGAGATCTCGTGAGGAGATCGAGGCCAAATTCACCAAGTACCTCGGGACGATGAGAGGGCTACTTCTCCCCATGCGGGCAATTTCATCGCCTACTTTGTGCAAATCAATGAGGGGTTGAGATCATTCCTCTTGGTTTTCTATCGAGAGGTCTTTAAGGCCTGCATGCTCTGCCCGAGTCAACTCTCTTCAAACAGGTGTTTGGCTCTAGCGGCCTTTGTCTTTATCAGCGCGGCCTACAATCATCCCTGCTCGGTCTGCAGGTTTTTCGGCGCTTTTGACTTGGCGTGCTCCTGGACAAGCTCTTTTATACTTTCACGATGCGAAAATCGACGAAGAGGATCCCCCACGAGCTTCCTGGGTCCCATAGCAGTTGGAAGGAGAAATTCTTCTTCGTTCGTCACACTTCTGAGGGTCTTTTGGCCGATGTTCCAAGGAAGTGGAATTTGGATCCCCAGATTCTGGCCGATTTTGACACCGTGGAGGCCACAGACTAGTTGGTGGATGAAGGGTTCTTTGAGCAGGGTTTTAGTTGGAACATGATGTCACGGGTCAAGGTATTTTTAGCCCTTTACGACGATTGCAGTCTGAACGACGTTCTGGCCCTTGCGACTTTTATTGGGGAGAAGCGCCCCAAAATGAGTAAGTTTTCTAAGTGCCTTTTTGGTTGTCGTTTCCTCAACATGTTTTTCTTCATTATTGAATCGGGTTTTTACTGTTATGTCTTGCAGAGACTACTATGGAGAAGTTGAAGTGCGAAGCTCTTCTTCCACGTCCCTCTAAGAAGAAGAAGAAGAAGGCCATTGCCCTGAAGCCTCGGAGGACCGGGGGGGTCAGCTACTTTGGCAACATCGGCGAATGATCCTTCGGAGGAGAGGAGTGCCTCTCGCGAGGCTCCGTCCCATACAAGCCAGCCCAGTGTGAAGGGAACGGGTCAGAAGGAAACGACATTGGGAGCAGCCGGGCATTTTTTCCAAAGATAAGGTTATCCTGTTGCCGGATTCCGACGAAGAGGGTTTTCCTTTGGCGCTAATAGAAGAGAGTCCCACGCCTTGCACCTTTCTCCTAGTCTATTGGTGGGGCCCAATGCAGGCACGAAGTGGTTTGCGGAATTGTATAAGGAGGCATTGTTGGCCGACATCGGTGGGACCGTGACAGGTAAGGTGATCGAGTTGAGGGGCTTATCTCTACCTTACGAGGAGGAAACTCGTGATAGGGACTCTGGAGGTTGAGGCTGAAGGTCGGTCCTAAGCTGAGATCCGGATGGCTCAAGCGAAGGAACTGAAAGAGTCGGAGCGGCAACTAAAAGACTGCCTAGCGGCTTTCGGGAAGGAGAAGGAGACTCTGACCGAGGCTAATTGGGCGCAAAAGCTCGAGACCTCGAAGGATTTAGTGAGATCGCTCCGAGATGCTTGGGTGAAGACCGTGACAGAGCAGGACGAGCGGCTGGCAGCTCGTGAGAGGGAGGTGAGGGAACAACTCGCTCCTTGTTTTGAGGCCTACCTCTTGTGGGGGTTCCAGTCTTGCCGATAAATGGGTACTCTGATGGCCTTCTACCGCCTTGCGATTAATGTCCAAAGGTTGTCTACCGCCCGGATAATCTGTCCCAAGACCCCTGAAGAGGCTTTGATGGTTCTCCACGGTGGTGGTCCAAGGACCCGAGATTCTCCGGCTCCTTCGACCATAGTCGGTCCCTCTCACACTCTCGTCCGTAGATAGCTTTAGAGGAGTTTTTGTGGACGAATTGGCCTTAGACTGTTTTAGTGTTTCTGTTTTTCTTCCTCTTGGGGTTGTACATGGTCGTCCCCTCGGGTTTTCTAATATTTAATGAAGTTTTTTGGATTTCGCCTCTTTTCTTCAGTGTCCTTGTTTTTGTAATTCTATACTTAGAAAATATTTGCCATCAACTTTCTGGATATGCTTTTTTCTTCTTGCTTGAGAGGCTCCACCCGCCTCAATTCGATGCTTCCACGCGTTAGGTCTAGGGTGTATTTTTGTTCTTGTGTAGGTAACCACGACCATCGGGTTGGGCAGCCGTTGTGAGTCTCTTTAGGCGAGTTTTTTGAGCATGAATTCAAATCATCCCGTTTTCCTATTGCTTCAACTGTTCGTCTTGGGAAGGGGTGCGTATTTAATGTGAAGGGACATGGGAAGTTGGGGCGCCGGTATAGCTCCGCTATGGCAATGTCGGACAGGCTAGAGTTGCAATAATTCGGGGAAGGTGGCAGTTTGGCTGGGTCATGAGAGGGCAACCAAAGGGTCCCACCATTTGAATCGTGCGCATATAACCAAACCGACTCGGGATACGAACTATGTTTCGCGCCTATTAAAGCGCGGCCACCTTCACCCTTTTTCTTCACCACGTTCATT